>SJXQ01000373.1:0-46763 GCA_006408695.1 Aepyceros melampus
AAAAAGCATTTTCAATGGTTCAAAAATTTAGAAAAAATAGAATAGCAAAGAACAAGCAAACATACAGATATATCCTTGTTGGGAGTGTTCATTGTTTCAGTAAGTTCAGTTAAGTTGCTCAGTCGTGTCTGACTCTTTGAGACCCCATTGACTGCAGCAGGCATAGGTCTCCTTGTCCATCACGAACTCCCAGAGTTTATGCAAAATCATGTCCACTGAGTCAGTGATGCCCTCCAGCCATCTCACCCTCTGTTGTCCCCTTCTCCTCCTGCCTTCAATCTTTCCCAGCAGCAGGGTCTTTTCAAATGAGTCAGTTCTTCGCATCAGGTGGCCAAAGTATTAGCATTTCAGCTTCAGCATCAATCCTTCCAATGAATATTCAGGACTGATTTCCTTTAGTAAGTACTGGTTGGATCTCCTTGCAATCCAGGGGACCCTCAAGAATCTTCTCCAACACCACAGTTCAAAAGCATCAATTCTTCTGCACTCAGCTTTCTTTATAGTCCAACTCCCACATCCAAACATGATCAGTGGAAATCAGCTTTAACTAGGTGGACTTTTGTTAGCAAAGTCATGTCTTTGCTTTTTAATATGCTATCTAGGTATGTCATAACTTTTCTTCCAAGGAGTAAGCATCTTTTAATTTCCTGGCTGCACTCACCACCTGCAGTGATTTTTGGAGCTCCCCAAAATAAAGTCTGTCACTGTTTCCATTGTTTCCCCATCTATTTGCCTTGAAGTGATGAGACCAGATGCCATGATCATAGTTTTCTGAATGTTGAGCTTTAAGACAACTTTTTCACTCTCTTCTTTCACTTTCATCAAGAAGCTCTTTAGTTCTTCTTCTCTTTCTGCCATAAGGGTGGTGTCATCTGCATATCTGAGGTGATTGATATTTCTCCCAGCTATCTTGATTCCAGCTTGCGCTTCATCCAGGCCAGTGGTTCTCATGATGTACTCTGTATTTAAGTTTAATAAGCAATCTCCTTGCAATCCAGGGGACCCTCAAGAATCTTCTCCAACACCACAGTCAAAAGCATCAATTCTTCTGCACTCAGCTTTCTTTATAGTCCAACTCCCACATCCAAACATGATCAGTGGAAATCAGCTTTAACTAGGTGGACTTTTGTTAGCAAAGTCATGTCTTTGCTTTTTAATATGCTATCTAGGTATGTCATAACTTTTCTTCCAAGGAGTAAGCATCTTTTAATTTCCTGGCTGCACTCACCACCTGCAGTGATTTTTGGAGCTCCCCAAAATAAAGTCTGTCACTGTTTCCATTGTTTCCCCATCTATTTGCCTTGAAGTGATGAGACCAGATGCCATGATCATAGTTTTCTGAATGTTGAGCTTTAAGACAACTTTTTCACTCTCTTCTTTCACTTTCATCAAGAAGCTCTTTAGTTCTTCTTCTCTTTCTGCCATAAGGGTGGTGTCATCTGCATATCTGAGGTGATTGATATTTCTCCCAGCTATCTTGATTCCAGCTTGCGCTTCATCCAGGCCAGTGGTTCTCATGATGTACTCTGTATTTAAGTTTAATAAGCAAGGTGACAATATACAGCCTTGACATACTCCTTTTCCTAATTGGAACCAGTCTGTTGTTCCATGTCCAGTTCTAACTGTTGCTTCCTGACCTGCATACAGATTTCTCAAGAGGCAGGTCAGGTGGTCTGGTATTCCCATCTCTTTTAGAATTTTCCACAGTTTCTTGTGATCCACACAGTCAAAGGCTTTGATATAGTCAATAAAGCAGAAATAGAGGTTTTTGCAACTCTCTTGCTTTTTTGATGATCCAGCAGATGTTGACAATTTGATCTCTGGTTCCTCTGCTAGTTCTGAAGCCAACTTGAACATCTGGAAATTCACAGTTCATGTGTTACTGAAGCCTGAGTTGGAGATTTTTGAGTATTACTTTATTAGCATGTGAGATGAGTGCAGTTGTGTAGTAGTTTGAGCAGTCTTTCACATTGCCTTTCTTTGGGACTGGAACGAAAGCTAAACTTCTGAGTCCTGTGACCACTGCTGAGTTTTCCAAGTTTGCTGGCATATTAGTGCAGCACTTTCAAAACATCATCTTTGAGGATTTGAAATAGCTCAACTGGAATTCCATCACTTGCACTAGCTTTCTTTGTAGTTATGCTTCTAAGGTCCACTTGACTTTACATTCCAGGATGTCTGGCTCTAGTTAATTGATCACAACATTGTGATCATCTGGGTTGTGAAAATCTTTTTTGCACAGTTCTTCTGTGTATTCTTGCCACCTCTTCTTAATATCTTCTGCTTCTGTTAGGTCCTGCCATTTCTGTCCTTATTGAGCCCATCTTTGCATGAAATGTTTCCTTGGTATCTCTGATTTTCTTGAAGAGATCTCTAGCCTTTCCCATTCTATTGTTTTCCTCTATTTCTTTGCACTGATCACTGAGGAGGGCTTTCTTATCTCTCCTTGCTATTCTTTGGGACTCTACATTCAAATGAATATATCTTTCATTTTCTCCTTTGTTTTTTGCTTCTCTTCTTTTCACAATTATTTGTAATGTTGTAATTATTAAAACAAAACTTTGAAGATGTAACCTACCAAAATCACAAAGTCTTCTATTTATGAGAACCCCTAAGAAGAAATTTAGAGGTCAGAACCAAGAAAATATGTTGTTTCTTCTAAGAAGATATTCTTTTCATTATCAGACTGAATTTGCCACTGTGTTTATAATTCTCCCTTTATTTATCTAATAATTAAGTTAATTTTGTCTCTAACAAGCACCGAACAAAATATACCCTCATGTCTAGGAAATACACACCATTGTAAGGTTTATATTTTGTTTAATAATCCACCTCTTATGCATGCTAAATCACTATAGTCTTGTTGGATTCTGTGACCTTATGGACTGTAGCCTGCCATCCTTCTCTGGCCATGGGATTCTCCAGGCAAGAATACTGGAGTGGGTTGCCATTTCCTTCTCCATGGGATATTCCTGACCCAGGGATTGAACTCACATCTCCTGTTGCTTCTGCATTGCAGGCAGAGACTTTAACACTGAGCCACTTCATCTTAGATTCTTATTTTTATTTTGCCTCATTTCTTTATTTTCATTATATTGTGTTTTATTATCAACATATCTATAGGCTATCTTTAAGTATTTTTCTGAAAAAAAAAAAAAGTCCTATGGGGTATACATTTAAAAGAATAAGTAAGGGGGAGGAAAAATAAAGATAGAGAAAGGAGGTAAGAAAGAAAGAAGAGAGATTTGGGGATTGCAAGGACTTTCAGAATTAATTTCACCTAAATTTTTCCCCGTGCAGGAATCTTCTTACCAATGTCTTAATATTCATCTGCTTTCCTCTTCTATATTTTTATAAACAATCATAGCCCCATTCTTCTCAAGACAATCCATACTACAGTGGAAAAGCTCTGATAATCTGTTAAGTTCATCCTTCCCTAGGTGAAACTGGCCTCTGACCAAAATTTCATTTCCAATTTCAAAGTGTTGAGTTTTATTTAGATTTATAAACACAGGAGAAAATAAACAGCATTTTCTTTTTTGTTTTCCTTTGAGATGACATGAAGCCCAAAAGCCAGTTGTAGAATAAGAGGTGTTAATAGGATTTGGAGGAGAGACACAGTTTGATATTCAGAGACAAAGATGGGCTTGCTGGGCTGTTTCCTCTATCAAATCTTCATTACCCGCCACACTGTGTCATTACTCACAAGCTTTAACACCAACATGCTGCTCTGACATCCCTCCCTGGCCCCTCTGTCTCTCCATAAATAAATGCTATTGATCAGCGGTGGTCATATTGAAAGCTGGCAGGAATGCATGAGCTTATTAAGTTTCTTTATTAAAGTTGAACATAATCTGGAAAGAAGAGTTGATTCCCCCTGGATTTATGGTCATTTATATTTTTTCCCTTGTAATCCTCCATTTGTAACATTTCATTACACACTGTCTAATGGGGTTTGGGGATATTTTCATTTGGTAAAAGATTTTTGTCACGCTGTTTTTTTCCAATCATTGAAACCTCACTAGAGGGTCTACAGGGAAAGATGCAAAGTGCAACTGTGGATATCCACAGGCTTACCATGTGGTCAATTATATTTGTCTAATATGTAAGGTGATTTGAGACTGAATTTTAGATCCAAAGAATTTAACCAGAACATTCACCCCTTAGTGTCCTTATGTCCAGTCATAATTTTCTTTCTTATCTCTCAAATTTCTTCAAGGCCTTAGTTTTCCTGCAGCTTTTTCTTTCTTTCTTTCTTTCTTTCTTTCTTTTTTTTTATTCAGACTTTCTCCTGAATTTTAGCAAAAGACCCCTAGCTGGTTTTTCTGCTGTCAGCCTCTCTTTGTCCTCTCTTTCTTCTGCTGCCCAAGGGATCCTTCTAAAATGCAAATCTGACAATGTCACCCCACTGCTTAAATTCTCCAATGACCTCTCATTACATTTAAGCTGAAATCCAAGTTCATTGCCAGACTCATAAAACTTGCCTCATGCGATGCCTTGCCTGATTCTTTAGCTCAGTATTAAGCCAAGCCTTCCTACCCTGCCCATCACACAAAATTCTATCCACCCCAGTATTCTGGCCTGGAGAATTCCATGGACTACATCCATGGGGTCTCAGAGTCAGACAGGACTGAGTGACTTTCACTTTCACTTCCCACCCTGCCCATCACACCCAGTAAGTAGCCTTCAGCTTTGATAAACTCCTTATCATGTTTTTCAATGTGTACATGGTTGTGCTCATGTCACCATATTCTTTCTTCATCTAACTAAGTTGTATGTACCCTCTGAGAGTAATTTTTTTTTTTCCTGAGAGCCCCTTCCTGCTCTAAGTGTCCCTGTGTGTGTTCATTATTCCAGTGCTTCTCCACCACAACACTTAAACCACATTCAGTTACAATCACCCAATTACTTGAGTTTTTAATCGCTGCTCCTAAGCATTTTGAAGCCAGATCCTGTTTCTTTATAACTCCTCTCTCTGTAGTTGCTGGTTTTGTGCTTGGTACAAAGTAGGTATCTAATAAAACTCTGCTGAATGATTGAAGGAAAGAATAAATAAATGTGTAAAAATGAAACAAAGAGTGCAGACTTGGTAATGTCTGTCAAAGAATTCTCTGCTTCAAAAACAAGGGTGGTAATGTTGGAAAAACCAAATCTAGACAAGGTATTATATAGACCTATAGTTTTTAGAACTTTTGATCTAGGAAGGAACTCAAGAGATGGCTTAAAGTGTTTGAATGAATCTGGTTCAAACTTTGCAATTGGTCAAGGCAGAAATTGAGTCCTAAGAAAGCCTAGGGCTTCCTGAGGTCAGAGAAGCCCCTCTCAGAGCAAGAACACTGAGATTTTAATTACTGTTGATGTATGGCTGTGAAGAGCTAGTTCTTTTTTATCAGGATTGCAATGGTGGTATATGGAATGTACTATCTTCCTAAAAATATATATTACTCAGCAACCCATATGGTTAGAGGCAGGAGTTCTAAAAGAAAACCGTTCAGACCACAGGGTTCTCTTAATTTTCAAGTTTTACTGGGGAAAATTTCAACAGTTCTCTGAAATATATGCTTGACTCATGAGTTAAGAATGATTTAACACCCCCACAAAATGTAACCAAGAAAATGCATTTCACCAAGGGGTGTTCAGTCTAATTAAAAATGAATAAAACCTGAATATTTCAGTTCCTTTCTGATATTTACATTTGCTTCTATTCTGAGTCTAGTTCAGTTATCTACTTAGGACTTTACAACAAGTACTGAATATTTGTAATTTTAAGGGGCCATCAGAATAATTTTGAGCAGGAATTTTCCAAACTTGTTAATGGCAATATCAGAGATGCTACAGAACTTTTCAACAGGTGTAATACTAGAACAGGTATGATACATTACCTTTCAACAAGATTACACAGATTTACTGGACTGTCAAGTTGTCTGAAATGATTATGACTGGAAAGCACATGCTGATTGGAAGCTATTATTGTCAGTTATCGGAGAAGGCAATGGCACCCACTCTAGTACTCTTGCCTGAAAAATCCATGGATGGAGGAACCTGGTAGGCTGCAGTCAGTTATATATTTCCTTGCCCAATAACAACAACAACAACAACAAAGAGCTAATCATTATAGAATAAATGTAATTTATTTAGAAGCATTTGTTTCTAAAAGTGGTGCCCCTTCTGGCCAAACACACACACACACACACACACACACACACACACACACACAACTAACAAAGGGTCTTTTGCTTTTAACAAGGTTGATATCCTTTTGGTTGAGTGTAATCTCTTCATTTCTCAGGTCCAATATTTTGGGAAAAGACTATAGCAGGGAGTAACTAGAAATCATCATCTCACTATAGCTACTGAAGGGTGTTAGAATTTGAGCAGTGCCCTAAATTGAGTTTCTCAAGGTTCTTGTACTCAGAGACAACTGATATCAATATAATTATATGATTTAAAAGATGAGGGTAAAAGCTCATGAATCAACCAACTGACAGAAAATTCTGGGGTCTTTTCTAGTATTTAGCCTTTTGATATTGATCATAGATGACTCATTGTGAGAGCCAGAAATGGTAGAGTTTCTGATTTATATGAAATCTCATACCTGGTCCAAGGCAAAGCCTAAGTCCTCTGTTGATTGCCCAGCTCCCAGACAACAGCTCTCTTTAGGTTTTTTTTTTTTTTTTGTAAATACAGTTATCTGTTAATCAACTAATTATAATTTATGATTATTCCCAAATTCATATAAAAGATATTATCACAGGATTTTTAATAGAAATCACACTATTGAAAAACACTGTTTTTATATACTAAGGTGCTGAGTGTTTGACACTTTTCAATTCCTGGTGTATGAGGGATATGAATCTCCAGAAAGCCAATTTCCTATTAAAAATGTTTTATATGATGGGAGTCCAGTTGTTAAGACTCCATGCTTCCAATGCAGGGGACACAAGTTCAGTCCTTGGTTAGGGAACTAGGATCCCACATGCTGAGAGGCCAATTAAAACAACAACAACAACAACAACAACGAAACACCTGCAATACTCTCAGTTCACATGTCTATCTCTTTTCCTGCTTCCATTTATTGCTTAGCATCAATCAGTCACACCGACACACTATACAGTAACAACCACAACAGCAAAACTCTATAGGAAAATAACACTATAATTGGATTGCAGAATATATCTAATGTTTTCCTTTTGCCAGATTGCCATATGACCTTGAATAAGTCACTTCACCTTTCTAAGTCTCATTTTTTATCTACAAAACTAAGGGTTGCTGCTGCTGCTGCTAAGTCACTTCAGTCGTGTCCGACCCTGTGCAACCCCATAGATGGCAGCCCACCAGGCTTCCCTGTCTCTGGGATTCTCCAGGCAAGAACACTGGAGTGGGTTGCCATTTCCTTCTCCAATGCAAAAAAAGTGAAAAGTGAAAGTGAATGTGCTCAGTTGTGTCCGACTCTTTGCGATCCCATGGACTGCAGCCCACCAGGATCCTCCATCCATGGGATGGTAGGTGCTATTAAAGTGTATTTTTAGGATCTTATAGCTTCTTTAAAGCTGTCTTGCAACAAGGATGAGGCCAGTTCTATTGTAACCAGGGCTGATTATATTTTCTTAAAGAATGCAGTCATAATATCCCATTTATATACTTCTCTGGCAAATTATTTAGCTGTATTTGCTTCTTAAATGCTATCAACTTAGTGGACAGTTGAACATCCAAATTTTATGAAAATGAGTGATTTCCTTAACCATAGACAATTTTTCTGCTAGGCTGAATTGTTAAGGCATTTTAAAAGGTTCTAACTCAGGTTATTTTCCTTCCTCCAGTGATTGATTGGTAATGGTTGAAAATAAAATTAGAAAGTGTACCCCAACTGTGAAATGACTCATAAGGAAGGTTCAAAGTGTTCTATTTTGAAAATTTCTTTCATTAGGAAAGTGGTTTATTCCTTTAAAATATCTTGGATGAAATGTCCAACCCACTTAGAATGATCTAATGTTAGAGCTAGAAGGGACTTGAGCTGTACTTTCTACAAGCATCTTTTAATAGATGTGAAATTTGAGGTCCTAAAATATTTTTCTGACTAGAGAAGGGAAGTCAATCCTACAGTACTGGAAATTCTTTGTTAATAATCACTTTTACATTTGTATGATATTTTAAAGTTGCAAAACACTTTTTTTGCATAATACTTGTTTCATAAGCATCACCAGCCAGTGAGGAAGGCAAGACCATTATAAATATCTTGTTTTATGTTGAAAAGATGAATGTTAACAAAGTCAAGAAGGGAATCAAGACTTTCTCCATCAAACCAGTGTTGTTATTTCTGTTCATTGATCTGCCTTAGATTTTTAATTTTCATTATAAAAAAGGAATAAAATATTTGGTCCTATAGTTATTTTTAATCATTTTCCATCACATTGCTCCTCTTTCTAAGAAAATTATTACCAAGGGTGAGAGACAAAAATGATTTTAGAAGGGACGGATCTGATCTTAAAACACTGTAACCAAAGCCCAAATATATTTGTAGGTTTCTTTCCGTATTTGTTAGCTGAATGATAGGTAAGGAAGGGAGTCTGGGACAATTCTAGTGATAGAAGTTAAGAGTCTTGCATATGTCACAAGTTGTTGGATTTCGTAAGGGAAAGAAAAGGTAATGGCCCCACTCCATGACCTAACTGAAATTTTGTGAATTGACCAGATTATCACACTCATGAGAAATGTGCACTTAGGCATCTCTGCTTGACAGGATTCTTTAGAAACAGAACAGCCATGGCTTACTCCAACTTCTTTCTAATATTTTGAAGAAGATGATCATAAAAAGTTATTAATTAATAACTCATAAGAGATCATTAATTCCAGAAATAGAATATGTGAAGTAAGACCACGGTCATAGATTAACTGAGCATAGATTATAGAAGATCACACCGAGCCATGGCATGTCAATATTAGGTGCTTAACAGATATTATAAAAAGTAAAAAGGAAGGCAAACTTGAATGGGAAGAGAGCTTTTCCAAGTCAGATTGGAAATCACTTTCAATGCAGCACAAATTTTGCAGCATTATGGCTAAGCAAAGAAGGAAGGAAAAGGAGTTACCACTCCTATGAAGGATAGGAAAGGCTTTTATCCACAGCCTCTCCAACCACATTCAAGCTGTGATGTATAAGCAGTGGATTGCTGATTCACCTACTCATTCCAGAAAGCTCATATTTCCCCAGGTCTAGAAAGACTGGGTTGACAGTATCAGATACCGTGGATCAGAGCCCCAGGAACCCTCCTCAGGTTCTGAGGGAGAGGCCAGCAAGGAAGAAGGGCTCCAAATCTTATGCTGCCATGACTAAGGGGATGCCTGTCAAACTATATCAATTTATGAAGTATTTTGTTTACTCTCTTATGCAACTTGAAGAACAATCATATGTTGAAGTAGCCAAAGGATATATTACTTTATAGGTGAAAAATATGAAAATTAAATAATTTAATTTAAATTATTTAATTCACATTATTTAATTCACATTAAATAATTTCCCCAGGGCCGTATTGAGTGTCAGGATGACACTAGGCCCAGGTACTTTAACTCATCATTTATGAGTTTTACCATTATCTAATAGATTTCTCTCATTTCAAGCATAAGTTTCTGTATTATTACCCATCTATTTATCATTCAATATCTTATACCCTGGGCCAGGCATCGGTGAGTCTTCTTCACTTGGTACTGAGGAGTGTGTTATGTTTAAGTTCTCCTGACATTCCACAGAAGAGAGAATTTCCAATGAAATTCTCTTTTCACTTTTTTCTTAATTCACTCTTATATAATTATTAGTGGACTGGTTTGCTCATTTCTGGATACATAAGAATCAGAGACATATGTCTGAATGCTGACCTCAGGAAGACCAAATTGACCTGTTCTTTGAGGATAATATAAACAGACACAACTTGGTTGAAAACAGATTTTGCTATAAATTATTATGGGATAAAATAATTTTTTCCTGAGGATATTATTAACAGAGGAAAAATCAATATTCCTTTTCCTACTTTCTATTCTCAGCCCATAAATAGGGAATTCAGACTCATATGCAACTACTTTTGTGTTTCTATCCAAGGAAGGAGGAGTGATGCTTAGAAAATAATACCCTACAATTTACTGGAGTACTTTTCAATGGATCAATAGCATTTTCCTAAATGTTTTAATCTATCTCTTCACCTTTGTCCTTTTGCTTTGAGGGTCAATGTTCAAATCATTCTGTCTCCATATTTTGAAAGCACTTAATGTACTGATTATTGTCAGTTTGTGGGAGAAGTGAAAAGTTAACCATCCCTTGGCCCAAGCCATGTTTCCTTATTTATCTTTTACTGGGAAGCCATGGCATAAAGGTTTTAGAGCTCTTATAGGGATTAGTAAATTAGTACTTTCTCCCACTTGTTGAGAGATAATTTACATGCTTATTAACTCAAGGTATTGTATTTAAGAAAAAGAATTTAGACTTATGTCCCTGAAACAATTACTGAAAAGCCAAGTTGACTACAATCTCCTTATAGGTATCCATATCTAGTGTAAAATTGTGACAAGTTACCTTGGAACCTCAGGAAGAAAGAAAGTGAGGTGAAAGTGTTAGTGGACTCTGACTCTTTGTGATCCCGTGGATCATAGTCCTCCAGGCTCTCCTGTCCATGAAATTCTCCAGGCAAGAATACTGGAGTGGGTACCCATGCCCTTTTCCAGAGGATCTTCCTGACCTAGGGATCGAACCTGGGTCTCCCACACTGCAGGCAGATTCTTTACCATATGAGCCACCTCAGAAGTACATGTTAAATAGAAGGAAAAACGAAGACAAAACAGGGAGAGCCAAGAAGTGAGAGAAGAGATTCCACTCAAGACGTAAGTTTCATAATTACAAATGTATAGTTTGCAGAATTGTGTTCAATTCAAGCCTATCAGGTGATGTTCTCCAGAGTCCTGTCTGTTGTGTAGTAAGGTGATTCAGCAGTTCAGTATGGAAAGTCAGGGGAGAGAGGGTTCAGTTCCAGACAGTCTCTCTGTGGAATGACTGGAGGGATAGGAATAGTATCTAGACATTTAAGGGATAAGAATAGCATGAAATAAATAATGTGTTAGGATCCAGATAAATGAGCTACAGTCAGGGCATGGACTCAAAATTTGTAGCTGTGAGATCAATTTCAGAAGTAGAAGGGTGACAAGTCTTCAAACTCTTACATTGTCATTTGCTATGTCTATGACCAAGGCCTTCATTTTTCTCATCCCAAACTGAATATGCTATCCTATAAAACTGTTCTGAGGGTTACACATTATGTACAAAAAGCATTAACTGAGAGCAGGCTGTAAACAAGTGACCGCTGTGCTTGTTGCGGTTGTGATTGTTGACGTCATCACTTTTTTATTCTTAACAATCCTCACCTCATTCTTATTATAATTAATGAATTCTCAACTCCTCTTTTCTAATTACAGAAGTCTGACCTCCTCAGACTAAGACAGTTACTATAAATTGATCCCTAATTACATTTACTATATTCAAGCCCTTGGCACTGACTTGAGGCTCTGAGTCATCCAAGAACTTCATCAAGATGCCAGAGATGTGTTCTTTTTGAGTGAGAAGGGACTAATGGAAGATTATATCTACCCCAGGGAGGGACCAGTCATGAAATGGTAGGCCTAGAGAGGTAAACAAAAATGACCAAATGACCAACAATACCCAGGGCTGGGAGGGGAAAGGAAGATTGCAAAACCCTTTTATCCCAGAGGCAGCAAAAATATATTTTCAATGGTCTTCTCAACACCATCATGGAACCATGAGCTAGCCAAAAACAACAGAAAGAGTAGCCCAAATGGGCAGATGCTTATTTGATTATGTTTTTGGTATTTCAAGCTTCAGTTCAGTTTCAGTTCAGTCACTCAGTCATACCCGACTCTTTGGGACCCCATGAATCGCAGCACGCCAGGCCTCCGTGTCCATCACCAACTCCCAGAGTTCACTCAGACTCACATCCATCGAGTCAGTGATGCCATCCAGCCATCTCATCCTCGATCGTCCCCTTCTCCTCCTGCCCCCAATCCCTCCCAGCATCAAAGTCTTTTCCAATGAGTCAACTCTTTGCATGAGATGGTCAAAGTACTGGAGTTTCAGCTTCAGCATCATTCCTTCCAAAGAAATCCCAGGGCTGATCTCCTTCAGAATGGACTGGTTGGATCTCCTTGCAGTCCAAGGGACTCTCAAGAGTCTTCTCCAACACCACAGTTCAAAAGCATCAATTCTTTGGCACTCAGCCTTCTTCACTGTCCAACTCTTATATCCATACATGACTACTGGAAAAACCATAGCCTTGACTAGACGGACCTTAGTTGGCAAAGTAATGTCTCTGCTTTTGAATATACTATCTAGGTTGGTCATAACTTTTCTTCCAAGGAGTAAGCATCTTTTAATTTCCTGGCTGCAATCAATGTTTCAGCTTCAGCATCATTCCTTCCAAAGAAATCCCAGGGCTGATCTCCTTCAGAATGGACTGGTTGGATCTCCTTGCAGTCCAAGGGACTCTCAAGAGTCTTCTCCAACACCACAGTTCAAAAGCATCAATTCTTTGGCACTCAGCCTTCTTCACTGTCCAACTCTTATATCCATACATGACTACTGGAAAAACCATAGCCTTGACTAGACGGACCTTAGTTGGCAAAGTAATGTCTCTGCTTTTGAATATACTATCTAGGTTGGTCATAACTTTTCTTCCAAGGAGTAAGCATCTTTTAATTTCCTGGCTGCAATCAACATCTGCAGTGATTTTGGAGCCCCCCCAAAATAAAGTCTGACACTGTTTCCACTGTTTCTCCATCTATTTCCCATGGAGTGATGGGGACAGATGCCATGATCTTCGTTTTCTGAATGTTGAGCTTTAAGACAACTTTTTCACGCTCCTCTTTCACTTTCATCAAGAGGCTTTTTAGTTCCTCTTCACTTTCTGCCATAAGGGTGGTGTCATCTGCATATCTGAGGTGATTGATATTTCTCCCAGCAATCTTGATTCCAGCTTGTGTTTCTTCCAGTCCAGTGTTTCTCATGATGTACTCTGCATATAAGTTAAATAAGCAGGGTGACAATATACAGCCTTGATGTACTCCTTTTCCTATTTGAAACCAGTCTGTTGTTTCATGTCCAGTTCTAACTGTTGCTTCCTGGCCTGCATACAGATTTCTCAAGAGGCAGGTTAGGTGGTCTGGTATTCCCATCTCTTTCAGAATTTTCCACAGTTTCTTTTGATCCACCCAGTCAAAGGCTTTGGTATAGTCAATAAAGCAGAAATAGATGTTTTTCTGGAACTCTCTTACCAAGGGAACATTTCATGGAAAGATGGGCTCAATAAAGGACAGAAATGGTATGGACCTAACAGAAGCAGAAGATATTAAGAAGAGATGGCAAGAATACACAGAAGAACTGTACAAAAAGGATCTTCATGACCCGGATAATCACGATGGTGTGATCACTCATCTAGAGCCAGACATCCTGGAATGTGAAGTCAAGTGGGCCTTAGAAAGCATCACTATGAACAAAGTTAGTGGAGGTGATGGAATTCCAGTAGAGCTATTTCAAATCCTGAAAGATGATGCTGTGAAAGTGCTTCACTCAATATGCCAGCAAATTTGTAAAACTCAGCAGTGGCCACAGGATTGGAAAAGGTCAGTTTTCATCCCAATTCCAAAGAAAGGCAATGCCAAAGAATGCTCCAACTACCGCACAATTGCACTCATGTCACATGCTAGTAAAGTAATGCTCAAAATTCTCCAAGCCAGACTTCAGCAATATGTGAAACGTGAACTCCCTGATGTTCAAGCTGGTTTTAGAAAAGGCAGAGGAACCGGAGATCAAATTTCAAGCTTACTTTGGTCAAAAGAGCTGAATGACAGCACTCTTCTAATTGGGTAGATGAACCAAGAATACATCTTTCTGGAGTGGAGTGCATGCTCAATCCTGCCACAAAGGTGTAGTTTTCCAAAGAATAAAATCCTGTGTGCTTCCCTTTTTGGCCTTTCTTTTCACAGTAATTTTACATTTGATTTCGTGGTTGATATTCCTCTATACAGTTAGCCTGAAAGCTAGGGGCTATAGCTGCCTTTTCTCTTTATTACATCCCATCTGTTTCCAATGCTTATTTGCCATATGAGGTTGGTCCAGGCACTGGCCTCGCCTGAAGCTATGCTTCCTAAAAATAAAAATTGAGACATGATTGTTGTGATAATCAAATGAGATTGTATCTGTGACCATCCCTGGAACTTACATAGCACTACTGAATACTTCTTTTCCATTCTCTCTTTTTCATTATATGAAAAATTATCCTAAATTAATATATGTCATGAAGTATACAAGAAGTTCCCAAGAATTACTGCACTGAATTCTCATCACAGTTCTATAACATGTGCAGAGTAATTGATACTGTCCCTGTTTTTATAATTTAGAACATAGAGATCCTATATGTTTATATGTAGCCAGAACTATGAACATGAATCTTCTAGCTCATGGTTTAGTGTTTTTCCTGCTTAAAAAAGCACTGCTTAGCAGGAGTGCAGAAAACACTTTCTGTTCATGTTATAGTTAAGGAAATAGCAATTTAGGTCCCTCTGAGCCTGAGTTTTCTCATAAAAGTTAAAGATTGAAATACTACTTTGTGAGATAACAGTTGTAGAGGATTAAATGATACAATATATGCAGATCTGTATGGGTTTCAAATAGCAGGTGCTCATAAAAAGTTAACTTAGTTCATCTGATTGCTTCCTCACGAAAATAAAAGATCACAGTTTTTACTTTGTTCACAGGTAAAAGCTGTGATGAATTTAGGAGACATATATATGTGTATTATATATATACACATATACATACATACACACATATCTCCTAATGTGGCTTTGAGATAAGTTCACATTTAATTTGGAGGGAGAGAAATTGAGTGAGCTCATCAAAAGAGAAGGCTTTGGCTAAAATTCTGTCCCTGGCACTTAATATTGTAATTTTGCCAGACCTGCTTAACAGGAGACTTCATTTCCTTGTAATAAAAATATATTAAATTATTTAGCTTGACCCAAACAAGAACTGTATACATTTTATAAATGATGGTTATTACTACTATTACTGCAACTACCACTGCTACTATTTCATCATCACTAAAGCTGTCATGATAGTTTTCAATAGATGGAAGGAGCATTTGTTTCAAACATTAGCAGTGCTTTAAGCATTGCATTAGTTTCCTAGGGCTGGTGTACAAAGGACCCCAAACTATGTGGCATAAAACAATAGAAATGTGAGGTTTCTCAGTTCAGGAGGCTGGAAGTCTGAAATTAAGGTGTTGTTATGATTATCAGTGGTTCAAGGGGAGACTTTTTCTTCGCTTCTTCCAACTTCTGGTGTTGGCAGGTATTTCTTGTAGATATGTGACTCCAGTCCTTGATTTTCTTGTCAAATGACCTTCTTCTCACTATGTCTTCATATTGTCTTCCCTCTCTGTGTGTTTATTTCTATGGTCAAATATACCCTCTAAAGAGACCGGTCATATTGGATTGGGGCCAATGAACTCATCTTAACTAATTGCACCAGTAATAGCCTTATTTCTTTTTTTTTAATTTTTATTTTTACTTTATTTTACTTTACAATACTTAATTGATTTTGCCATACATTGACATGACCTTATTTCTAAATGAGGTCACATTCTAAGATACTGACAGTTGGTATTTCAACATATCTTTTTGGGGACTCAATTCAACCCATAATGAGTACTCACAAGAAAAGTTTCAGTTTATTCTCAGTGATTTCAGCACTCAGATGATTTGAATATTGCTGGTAAAAAATCAAGGCTCTTCCTATGATACTGATTTCTGTACTTATGAAAATCAAACTGGATTTCTAGGAGGTTAATAAAAATCACAGAATGGAGGCCTAAGACTGCTACAAATAGCTATAGGAGATTTTTAAGCAATTGTGCACACATGAGAGAAACTGTTGGTCTTTATTCAGAAGAAATGTCTTGTCTTCTTTAAACTTCAGCTGATAGAAAACTTGCAATATGTGGATAGAAAAGACGCTGTCTAACTTTACACCTGACACCATCATGGGAAGCAAGCACAATTAAGAGATTTTGAGGACAGAATTGGGATCTGAGAGACTGAAAGCCAGCCAGAGACAATTGAGTTCAGCTCCTAGTTTTGAATGGGTCCCTGTTGCAAACATTAGAGGTCTACTGAACTGAGTAATGGGACAAGGCAACTGGAAATGTCAAACAGAGTTAAAGCTATAAATTAAAAAAAGGTATTGTGAGAGGAGACTGTTCTCTACACTGGGGAAAAGCGGAGCCTAACAATTCTTTCTCTATTCTCCCTGCCCCACATCTACAAGTCACACAGAGATAGAGGTGATTATAAAACCAGCTGATCAGGAAGGGACAGGCGACTTGCAGATTCAGGTGAGTTGGAGAAAATTAATACTTTGTCCTTTTTCTATTCTAGCTATAGGCATAAAATTGATATTAATGAATTATCATTGCCCCTTAGAGTTAGCCATTATAAACATGGCTATAAATATTTCAGTGTATATCTCTGAAAGATTAAAAAAAAAAACCACAAGACCTTGATCACACCTAAACGGTTTTGATTAAAATTTCTTAATATCATTAAAGGTTCCCAAGTGGTGCTAGTGGTAAAGAATCCACCTGCCAATGCAGGAGTCGCCAGAGATGCAGGTTTGATCCCTGGGGTGGGAAGATCCCCTGAAGGAGGAAATGGCAATCCACTTCTGTATTCTTGCCTGGAAAATTCCCTCAGCAGAGGAGTCATGTTAGCCACAGTCCATGGGGCAACAAAGAGTCAGACATCACTGAGCAATGGAGCACATACTTATATCTTTATAACTGGCACAGAAGTCTATGGAGCTGGGAACTCTGGTAGGCAGAGTAATGAACCCCTTCCAATGTCTATATCCTGATCTCTGCAACATGGAAATAGCGTACTTTTCATGGCCAGTGGGACTTTGCAGTATGATGAGGGGTCTTGAGACAGGGATATTGTTCTGCATTATCAGAGTGGACACAATGTAGTTGCAACTGTCTTCATAAGAAGGAGGCAAGATGGTAAAATTTGTCAGAAAAAAAAAAGTGACAATGGAATCAGAGGTTAGACAGATGCTCTTGGAAGATAGCAGAAGGGGTCCAGAAGCTAGGAATGGAGGTAACCTCCAGAAGCTGGGAAAAGCAGGGAAGTCAATTCTCCCTTAGAAACATGGGAGGAATGCAACCATGATGACACCTTGATTTTAGTCTTCTGACTTGCAGAACTGGGAGAGAAGATATTTGTGTTGTTTTAAACTACTATGTTTATAGTAATTTGCTACAGCATCTATAGGGTAACATCTATAGGATAATAGGGTCCTTTGGGGAGATTGGTACATTTTAAGGATTAAATGAAACAAAACAAAACAAAACAAAAAAACACCGGATTTAGTGACTGCATTTTGTTGTTGTTTTTTAGTCGCTAAGTCATGTCTGATTGTAACCCCATCAGATTGTAGCCCACCAGGCTCCCCTGTTCATTGAATTTCCTAGGCAGTGATACTAAAGTGAGCTTCCATTTCCTTCTCCAGAGGATCTTCCTGACCCAGGGATTGAACTCATGTCTCCTGCTTGGTAGGTGGATTCTTTACCACTGAGCCACTGGGGAAGCCCAGACTCAATTTTACATACTTATTAAACAGAAAAATAGTTTCTTCATTTAACCTCCCTTTTTTTACACTCCCATTCATACACACTTTTTGAGAGCCAAAGAAGTTCCCAGCAGTTTGCTGTGTTTTTTTTTTTAGTTTAAGTCCAATGAGGGCTTCTGAGATATATGATTTATCTTTTTTCTCCTATTTTTGGAACATTTGGATTATTTTTATATCAATTTTTAAAATTGAAATATAGTTGATCTACAAAGTTGTGTTAGTTTCAGATGTACAACAAAGTGATATATATATATATATATCACTTTGTGTTTCCATTTACTTCTCCAGCATGATATATTACTGTGATATATATGTATTGATAACATTTTATGAAAAAAGTTGACCTTTTTGGCCAACCCAATGCACACACATATACACATTACTCCAAAATTCCTAATTTATCCTTTCCTGCCACTTCCCATTTACCCCTTAGTAACTACAGGGTTTTTTCCTATGAGTGTGAGTCTGCTTCTATTTCATAAATAAGTTCATTTGTGTTGTATTTTAGATTCTATATATAAGCAATATCATATGGTATTTGTCTTTCTCTGTCTGACTTCATTTTGTATGACAATCTTTAGGTCCATCCATCTTGCTGCAATTAACATTCTTTTATTCTTTTTATGGCAGAATAGTATTCCATTATGTTTATCTGTAGCACATCTTCTTTATCCATTTCTCTCTTGGACATTTAGGTTGCTTCCATGTCTTGGCTATTGTAAACAGTGCTAAAATGAACACTGGAGTGTGTGTCTTTTTGCATTACGGTTTTCTCTGGATACATGTACAAAAGACTTCTGAGTAATCACAGAAGTAGACACTGGACAAGACAGTGGGCTCTGAGTAGGAGGCCCCTTTGACAAAAGCAGTCTTAAGGGGCTGCAGCAAGACTCATGAAAAAGAAGCAGGATTGGGTCTAAACTTTACCAAAGACAGGAAAGCAGCTTCAGGCTTGTGTCTGGTCCCCTGTGTAGGGAGACTGAGGAATCAGGAGAGACACTGTCTAGTAGGAATCAAGGCAGTGTTGCTAGCCCTTTACTTACACTACCTCTCAGGTCCTTGTAGATGGAGGGTGGGGAACAGAGGAATCTAAAAACGGGCCTCAGGAAAGAAATGATTTGCCCTTGGGCACAGCGAAAGTACTTGTTTGGAGAACTCAGATCCTCCTGGCTCCTGGATCAAAACTACCCTTCCCCCCCACCACACACCCCAACTTCACAGTTTCCAAACAAAAAGCACTTGGTACATGTAATTCAGAGGTTATAATGGGTCCAGTTGATTTTTTGGCTTTTCTACTGAGTACCTGTATCTTCTGACAATGGTTGAACTTTCCTAATCACTTTGCTATTGTGAGAGACAGGTGTGAAAGCTGTAGGAAATTGGACGCTATTTTACCTGGTAGGAGTTAATTGTGCTAACCCTCCTGGGATATTGTGTGTATTTTTTTTTTTTTTAATCTCAAAATAACTTCCCTTCTGAGAGGTGAGAATTTTACATTTTACCTATATGTTTCTATGAAACATTATTACTTTCAGTAAATACCTCTGTAAAACTGAAATAATATCTATCATTACTATGATATTACTAATAGTACAACTGATAACAATGGCAGTAATATTTATCAGGTTCTTATCAAATGAAGTTGTCAAATTGGTGTATCAGATATATATTATCATTGTTTGCTGTTTAGTTGCTAAGTCATGTCTAACTCTTTGCGACCCCATGAACTGTAGTCCACCAGGTTCCTTTGTTCATTGGATTTCCCAGGCAAGAATACTGGAGTGGGTTGCCATTTACTTCTCCAGGGGTCTTCCCTCACCCAGAGGTCAAACCCGCATCTCCTGTATTGGCAGGCAGATTCTTTACCACCGAGTCATCAGAGAAGCCACATTGTCATTATAGCTGACAACAATTAAGTAAGACAGGGTGTACTGTCATCTCTATCTCATTGGCAAGGAGAAGGAAGGAGTGGTGACCCACACAATAAAGTCAGCCTGTGTTGGAAAAAGGGTTACAACCAAAGCTTTCTGAGTCCAAAATTGTGTACTTTTATCCAATGAATCCTGCTGTGACTTAAAGGTGAAAACTTAATTTTTAAACTTGAAAGCTCAAGACAAAGTTTGCAGTAGAGATATTTAAGGATATTTATGGAATTGAATTTTCACTTTGAACTCAGGCACCGGATTTGTATCAAGTTATTTTGTAAACTGGAAAAAAAATGGAGCCACTGAATCATCAGGAACACATGGAAAAAGTAAACGCTGATGCTTTAAAGTTATTAGTAAGGAATCAATTGAATGCATCCTTTCAGAGTATGTCTTATACAAATGCTGCAACATGTAATAATAATAGTATGCAAACTAATAATAATATCTAAACTTAACAATAATATGTAAACATAATAATACCAAATTATTAGGAGATAGGTGGATTGCCTGTATTTTCTCACTTTAATAAGGCAGCTCCCTGGGCTTTCCAGGTGGTGCAGTAGGTAGAAAATCCACCTGCCGATGCAGGAGACACAAGAGATGTGAATTTGATCCCTGGTTCAAGAAGATCCCCTGGAGTAGGAAAGACAACTCACTCCAGTATTCTTGCCTGGAGAATTCCATGGACAGAGAAGCCTGACAGGCTACAGTCTATGAGGTTGCAGACAGTTGATCAAGACTGAGTATGCAGTGTTGGTCTCAGCAGTCCCTAGAGTAGGTGAGATAACACGAGTGTATACTCTCTCTATCCCCAACAAATGTTTTCTCCAGGGACACATTAACCATGTAAAGCAAGTGGTCATTATCAAATTGAGTGGCAACAGGCATTGCTGGATCAGGGGCAGAATGGATCCTCTCTCTGACATCACTCCCTCTTCTTTCCTCTGAAGTCATCATGCATCTTATATAGATCTCTCCACCCCCCATCAAATATATCATGATAGATCACACAAACAAATTGGGCCCACAGTCATAAACACAACTTTACTGATTAGTTGGCTGATTACCGATTATCTGGTAATTAAGTTTTTGGATTCAAGGACACCTTGCAGATCCTTTGGGAAAAGTATCCAAATCTACTGTAGAAACAAATCACTCAGGCAAGATGCACAAGCTTCACTTCCCTCAGCTTAGAATGAAAAGGTGGCCTACATAATGTATAGAAATAGCATTCTTCGAATTATTTAAAAAATCCTGTTAGGGTATTTTCTTGATCCATTAAGAAAAATCTTTTTAGGAGGAAGAGTTTATAACCAACAGTCATCTGTGTAAAGGCAACCACTTCTTTATTGGACAAAACACACTGCATGAATAGTCTGGCTATTCTTAAACTGGCTACACATAAGACACACTGGGATAAATAAAAACAGAGATCTTATGAGCCATCCAAGACTTTTGGTTTTGTTTGTTTATTTGTTTGGCCACTGCCACATGGCATCAGAGATCTTTAGTTCCCTGACCAGTGAGCCAATCCATGCTCCCTGAAATGGAAGCCTGGGGTCTTTTCAATGCACTGCCAGGGAAGTCCCAAGCCATCTAAGACTTTATTAATCAGTATTTGGTGGGGCTTCAAAAATTTCTCTTAATGATGCTACTGTCTCACCAGTTTGATAACTGCTTTTTTCCTTTTTGTCAAATTATGAAAAGTATTGAAAAAATTAGCCTTCTTAAGCACTTTAAGTTGATCATTTTTTATCACTTATTCCAAGATTATACTAAATTTTGACCTATAATAGATGAACTTCCCAGCATTGCAAAACCCCTGCTAGTGGTCCTGCTGCTCCCATGTTGTGAGGTCCTGTCCCGCATATAGACTGCCTTTCGAAAGCAGGCACAGACTAGAAGCTGTACAGGTACGTGCAGGTGGGTGAGTCCCAGTAGTCATGCAACAAACTTTGACCTTTCTGTTCTAATCCTTGTAACACCTCAGTGAAACAGGCAGGGCTGGGTCATTTGTTTAGGTAGATAAGGAAGTTGAACCCCTAAAGAGGTTATGTAATCCTTCTAAGATTCCACAGGCTAGAAATTGTTCCAATGAACCACTTCTGTGCGTGTGTGTGTGTGTGTCTGTTTGCTCAGTTACTCAGTCATGTCTGACTCTTTGGGGCCCCATGAACTGTAGCCAGAACTGTAGCCTGCCAGACTCCTTTGCTTATGGAATTTTCCAGGCAAGAATACTGGAGTGGGTTGTCACTTCCTCCCCCAGGGGATCTTCTGGACCCAGGGATTAAAACTGTCTCTTGTGTCTCCTGCTCTGGCAGGGGGGTTTTTTATTTGCCACTAATACCTGCGAGGACTGAACCACTTCTACTAGGAACCAAACTCAGGTCTTCTAACTCAGATTAGGCTGTCACTGATTAGGCAATAATAGATAAACATGTGTACACACCCAAACAACACACACTTAAAACACAGACACATACACAGAAAAATACCTGTGATCTGTATCAACCAAAAGACTTTTAGTGATTACCCTATAGCCTAGACTACTAGAGCATGACTGATATGTTTCTCTTAAGTGTACTGTTTTTTGTCTAAGGTTTGGATATTTTTGTCTAGATAAATATCTATGTAAGTTAACTGTTCAATGCCTTGTAAGTTCTTATAGTGTGTGTTAAATATTAACTCATCAGTAGTCTTCTGTCTGGGTAATTCTCCACCAATGCATGCTTCCTCTTTCCATTTCAGGGCTTTCTCCTCTATAAAATGGGTGATCACTGGGATTTAGCACTGACATTCTATGGCTTTTCTTTCTATTGTTTGTTATATATGCTATTCCACTGACTAGCAACTCTGCCTGCATAATTACTACACAGATGGCAGGGCTCCGGACATCAGCCTTGGGATCCAGGAGGAGCAATGATGCTACTTCTTGTTCTGAATGGTTGTGGTATATTATCTGTGCTTCCTCATGTCTCAATTCCTCCCTTTTAGTTCTCTCTATATAACTTCATCTTGTGGAACTGTGAGCCTCTCACATTCAACTGAGAGTCTCTTGGCCCAAGAACAGTACAGTGAAAGGAAGTGAACACTTTTGGAGGGCTGCAAGATTGGAAGTATTATTATATTCAATTAGCATAATGGGCAATAGACAAGGAGACTGAGGAACAGAGATGTTAAGTAAATTGCCCAAAGTTACATAATAGTTAAGAGACAAGAATCTAGTCTTGTAACCACTAGACTATACTGTCCCACTCCATCTACTTTGTGAAGGAAATTTATGAGCTGTGCTAAGTCCAGTCTCCTTCATGCCTTGTAAACCCATTTCCTCCATCAAAAAGTAAGGATACAAGAAGGACCTGGTGGCATGTTTTTACCAGGGCACGGGATGAATCTTTACCATTAATGGGCAAGGCACCAGCCAGGTGAAGGTGAAAATGGAGGGCACTTTGGACAACTGGCTGCAATTATTTGCTTGAGGGGCAGCTACAGTGTTGACCCTAAACAAATCAGGGGAAACAGCACTTGGCCAATGCTAATAACCACAAATAAAGCCTCTGTTGTTTCCTCAGCACTTTTTTTTTTTTTTTGCCTTATGTCTCAATCAGTACTTGGAAAAAGAAAGACACAGCCTCCCTGAGCCTGGAGCTATTCTCCCAGGACACACTGAAATTGAAAAAGAGATCTGCGGTCCTGGATGGAATCAGTTTTGTATTTGTTTTATAACAGTTGCATCAGGTAGAGTAGTGAAACAGGGTAAGTCTTTGGGATCATTTTCAAAAGAGGTTTTGAAGCCCAATTTTAAAAGGAGACGCTTTATTTTAGAGCAGTGTTTGGCAAACTTTTTCTCTAAAGGAAGAGATGGTAAATATTTTAGACTCTGGGGGCTAAAGGTCCAAGCTGAGGATGTGATATAACAAAAGAGACAAGAGGAAAAAGCTCAATTTGCCTGGGGTGGTCCAAGGTCAAATGGGGTGGTAAGCATGCTTTGGGCTCAGGTCCTGACAGATGTTCTTCAGAGGATCCCTGAGTAAAGGGGGGAGAGTCAGTCTGTGTCAGGGGAAGTGGTCCCTCACTTTTTATCATGATATGACCCCTAGATTCAGATGTTTTCTTCTCCTTCCAGAGAGCCTGGCCTTCTTAACCAAGGAAGAGATTTCAGTCTTCTCTTATCTTCCAGACTGAGTTTTCGCCACCTAGTGCCAGCAGCAACCAAAAAGCAGAGACCCTGACTTGCAGGTGGCAATTAGTGCAGGGTGTGGCCAATTGAGAGGCATCCAGGGGTAGAATGGGGAGCTGGAGTGGAAAGAACTCTGGCATGCTTTTCATGACTCAAACTGCCAATCTGCTACAGCAGTGCGATGAGCTGTACCAAAGAGACAGCAGTCTGAAAACTGCCCACAGGCAGCCACTGTTTTAGGAGAGGGCTGAACATGACATGGAATGAAAACTGACTTTTTGCAGTCCTGTAGCCACTGCTGAGTTTTCCAAATTTGCTGGATATTGAGTGCAGCACTTTCACAGCATCATCTCTGGGGATTTGAAATAGCTCAACTGGAATTCCATCACCTCCACTAGCTTTGTTCATAGTGATGCTTTCTAAGGCCCACTTGACTTCACATTCCAGGATGTTTGGCTTTAGGTGAGTGATCACACCATCATGATTATCTGGGTTGTGAAGATCTTTTTGTATAGTTCTTCTGTGTATTCTTGCCACTTCTTCATAATAGTTTTCGTTCCAATCCCAAAGAAAGGCAATGACAAAGAATGCTGAAACTACTGCACAATTGCACTCATCTCACATGCTAGTCAAGTAATGCTCAAAATTCTCCAAGCCAGGCTTCAAAAATAAATGAACCGTGAACTTCCAGATATTCAAGCTGGTTTTAGAAAAGGCAGAAAAAAACAGAGACTAAATTGTTAACATCCGTTGGATCATCCAAAAAGCAAGAGAATTCAAGAAAAACATCTACTTCTGCTTTGTTGACTATGATAAAGCCTTTGACTGTGTCAGTCAGTTCAGTTCACTTCAGTTCAGTCACTCAGTCGCGTCTGACTCTTTGCGACCCCATGAATTGCAGCACGCCAGGCCTCCCTGTCCATCACCAACACCTGGAGTTCACTCAAACTCACGTCCATTGAGTCGGTGATGCCATCCAGCCATATCATCCTCAGTCATCCCCTTTTCCTCCTGCTCCCAATCCCTCCCAGAATCAGTCTTTCCAATGAGTCAACTCTTCACATGAGGTGGCCAAAGTACTGGAGTTTCAGCTTTAGCATCATTCCTTCCAAAGAACACCCAGGGTTGATCTCCTTTAGAATGGACTGCTTGGATCTCCTTGCAGTCCAAGGGACTCTCAAGAGTCTTCACCAACACCACAGTTCAAAAGCATCAATTCTTCGGTGCTCAGCTTTCTTCACAGTCCAACTCTCACATCCATGCATGACCACTGGAAAAACCATAGCCTTGACTAGATGGACCTTTGTTGGCAAAGTAATGTCTCTGCTTTTGAATATTCTATTAGGTTGGTCATAACTTTCCTTCCAAGGAGTAAGCATCTTTTAATTTCATGGCTGCAGTCACCATCTGCAGTGATTTTGGAGCCCCCCAAAATAAAGTCTGACACTGCTTCCCCATCTATTTCCTATGAAGTGATGGGGCCAAGTGCCATAATCTTCATTTTCTAAATGTTGAGCTTTAAGCCAACTGTGTGGATCACCACAAACTGGAAAATTCTGAAAGAGATGGGAATACCAGTCCACCTGAACTGCCTCTTGAGAAACTTATATGCGGGTCAGGAAGCCACAATTAGAACTGGACATGAAACAACAGACTAGTTCCAAATAGGAAAAGGAGTACATCAAAGCTGTATATTGTTACCCTGCTTATTTCACTTATATGCAGAGTACATCCTGAGAAATGCTGAGCTGGATGAAGCACAAGCTGGAATCAAGATTGCTGGGAGAAATAGCAATAACCTCAGATATACAGATGACATCACCCTGATGGCAGAAAGTGAAGAGGAACTAAAAAGCCTCTTGATGAAAGTGAAAGAGGAAAGTACAAAAGTTGGCATAAAGCTCAACATTCATAAAACTAAGATCATGACATCTGGTCCCATCACTTCAGGGCAAGAAGATGGGGAAACAGTGGAAACAGTGGCAGACTTTATTTTTCTGGGCTCCAAAATCACTGCAGATGGTGATTGTAGCCATGAAATTAAAAGATACTTATTCTTTGGAAGAAAAGCTATAAGCAACCTAGACAGCATATTAAAAAGCAGAGACTTATTTTGCCAACAAAGGTCTGTCTAGTCAAGGCTATGGTTTTTCCAGTGGTCATGTATGAATGTGAGAGTTGGACTATAAAGAAAGCTGAGCACATAAGAATTGATGCTTTTGAACTGTGGTGTTGGAGAAGACTCTTGAGAGTCCCTTGAACTGCAAGGAGATTCAACCAGTCTATCCAAAAGGAAATCAGTCCTGAACATTAACTGGAAAGACTGATGCTGAAGCATCATTTCAGATGATGATAATCTGAGAGCTGAATTTGGAAGGCGTAGGTGTGTAAAGGAATTGATGATGTAGGCATTACCAGGAAGGTGGAGGATAGTGTTATAGGCAGGGAGTTTTACAGTGATGGGATCTCAGAAATCCATGTGGCTTACTGCTTCCTGTTCCCTATAAAAGGCTTATTTATATATTTCTATCAATTGTTTTATGATTCATGGGAATTTTCTGTGGAAGTATTGCTCCTATCTCATCAGGTTATGTACATGACTTGATTTGATTAATGATGTTTTTAAGAACTTGTGATGTAATCCTAGGTTTATGAACCACGCCATGATTTCTTTGATAACTCCCAGTTCATTCTGCCAAGAAAATATATGTACTTTTCATATGTAGTTGGATTTTGGAGCAGCTGCAGAGCTATGTTGTCACTCAGCCCAAATGTCGTTGCAACTGAGAGGTAAAATTCAGGGTTTTGTCTTTAGCAGATTCCATTAATTTTTATTATTTTAACTGTTATGAGTTTGGGTGGGTCTCACATATTATAAAGTAATTAGCTTCCAATTAAAATAAATAAATTAATTTTAAAAACAAGACAAAACAACAACAACAAAAGAAGAAACTTAGTTTTTATAAGCCACAGAGATTTTTGAAGCCATTTGTTATGCAACAGAGCTGACTGATACAAAGTAAAATTTAGAAAAGCAGAAAAGCTTCCATGAGTGAAATCTGTTACTAGACATGAAAACCAGATACCAGGCTAAGGGTTAAGGCCAGGACTCACTCCCACGATGATGAGATAAGGCAGGACATGATGTCTAGCAGCCCTGATCCCAGGATACTGGACAGGATGTCTGGACAGGAATTTAGATTTATGAACTAGTTTGTATTCTCTGAGCCACAAAGTTAGGGCTAGCAGCAGTGACCTTAACCCAAGCCAAGTCATTCAAATCCATGTATATTAAGAGTTTCTCACTTTATATAAGGAGTCAAACCATGAGCTAAGGATTCAGAGACAACTGAGAAGGCAGAGCTCAGGTACTCATGGTGAAGAGGTACATCATGAAGTTTCTTGAGAGGACACTGGGTCTGGAAGGATGGGTAGATGAGTGGATTGAAGGACTAGCAGGCATAACTCCATGGAAGCATAAGGATTGGTCCAAGTTCCTTAAGTCCCTCCTTCCTACTCAAGATTGGTCCATGAGCAGTTCCTTAAAGTAGCTTCACAAACCACCTGTGTCAGAAACAGCTTCATAAAACTCACAGATCCTGTCCCCAAGTCTGGCAAATCAAGGTTTCTAGACCTGAAACCTCAGAATATGCAAAATGGACCCTCCTCGTGACTCTGCACTCAAGTCTGAGCCCCAGGCATGCAGCTCAGTGGGTCTCAGACCCAGCTTCATATTGAAACATCTGGGCAGCTTGTAAGATAACACGCCTGCATCTCAACATAGAGGTCTCCCTTGACTGATCTGGTATAGGGTTCAAGCACTGGCATGTTTTAGATGTTTCCTAAATTTATTTTGATGCAAACTCAGTTTGAGAATCACTGGTAGAGAGAAAAATATCAGTTCATAGCTACTGCATATTCGGGATGTGTATCACGAAGATAACATTCAGGACACTGTTGTGTCTGGAGTAATCAAACTGAGGATGGCCTTTTTAAAAAGGAGCTCAAAATATTGAAATCTGATAGAAAGATAGTACCTGGCATAGGGTACGCATTCAAAGTCATCAGTTGAGTGGATTAATGAAGAGACGTATGTCCAAAGAGTTTGAGTATTGAAAGCAAGTCTTCTTGCTAAGTCACTTCAGTTGTGTCCGACTCTGTGTGACCCCATAGATGGCAGCCCACCAGGCTCCCCCATCCATAGGATTTTCCAGGCAAGAGTGCTGGAGTGGAGTGCTATTGCCTTTCCGAAGCAAGTCTTCTAGGTTATTCTAATTGAGGTTTAGGACCCACTGTTCTAGAGACAGTGTGGGAAAGGAGTAGGGAGGGATGGGGTAAGGAGAGGAGAAAAACCTGAGTGTAGCTGGGCTTCAAGAAGGCCAGGAACCAGACCTTGACAGGATGATCTGCTCAAAGAACATGAGGGCTTCATTCTCAGTTGCCTCGAGGGCCTGGAGACTTTTGTGTTATTGCTTCTAATACAGAACTTATTCTCAGAACATGTGCTAAGTTATCTACCAGTTTCGGGTTTTGCTTATTGCATTTTCAGAATTGAATTTTTCAAGAGCGATTGCCACAATACAATTCTGTGAACTTGTAGCACTGAACATTTCTAATTAGGTTGCTATAGCCCTTAGCCAAATTACTGCAAATGTCATCTCTCTCTGCGCTCTTTTTGATGCAAAAATGTAGGGCAGTCAGCAATATACACAATTTAATCTTAACACAGGCAGACACTGCTCTTGGTGACAGAAGGGTCTGTTTTCCATTAACCCAAAATTTGCTTAGTCAAGCAATTCCCTCATTACACAGCTTGTATCCAAAAGGATGTTTCTGTCTTTCAAGCAAGCTGCTACTTGAGCAATTAGCTCTCCATAAAAATGTGAGTAATCGCCCTATCTCTGAATGGTTGGTATGTTGATCACACCCACGGGCCAGTCTTAGCCATAGTCTCCTCTGCTGGCACTGTCCCAGGTTTCAGAGATTCTGCATCAGTAGGACACTTGGCAGGATCAACAAGTGCATTTCCACCCTTGGCATTGTTCTCTTTAGAGAAAGTTGTATTCAGTTATCAAAAATATGTTGTTGTTGTTTTTGTTGTTTTTGTAAATTCTCATTAGGTCAGCCTCATGACATAATGCCCTCACCTTTGTCCTCCAAGTCCCTTTTTTTTTTTTTTTTTCAGATAGTTCCATAAATTCTTCCCACGCCCCAGCCTGGACCAATTCATGAGCAAACAAATCATAACAAAATAAAATGAACCATTGATCAAGAGGAATAGTAGTTGGCATCATTGAATACTCACTATGAATGGGGTAGTGTATTGAGCCCTTTGTTGTTGTTTAGTCACTAAATTATGTCTTCCTCTTTGCAACCCCATGGACTGTAGCCCGCCAGGCTCCTCCATCCGTGGAATTTTTTAGGCAAGAAATTGGAGTGGGTTGCCATTTTCTTTGTCGTGGGATCTTCCCAAGCCAGTGATCAAACCTGGGTCTCCTGAACTGCAGGCTGATTCTTTACCACTGAGCCACCAGAGAAGCCTATATTAGCCCCTTTAGATCACATTTAATTCTGGCTGAAGTTCAAAGTATATGGATTATTATTCCCAATTTACAGACAAAAAAACTGAGTTAGTGAAAATAAGTGAGTCATGAAATAACTAGCTGCACAATATCTGACTGTATAGCTCTCTTTTTACAGTGTCCTAAACAACATAGCTATGGGTGTTAAAAATAGCCATCCTTTCTGACTTGGAATCCTCAGCCCCATGAACAATGGGCTCCCTGGGCACATTATCTGCAATTTTTTTCTGGAGATGAAGTTGATTTCCCAATATTTGTTCTCTACTCTTTGGGGTCTGCTTCCTATGAATAATCATCTAAAATAAAGCTTACTTAAACTCCTGACTCTGAGAATTGTCTACTCCAGGTTCTTCATTGCTAGGATTGATCCACTAATTAGTACCAGATCTGATCCTCTGACTTCACTGGGAGAATCCCCTTGAATTCATCTGGGAGACAGGGAAGATGTGCAAGCTTAGAAAACATGGGTCTTCTCTATCACATAGCCAGCATCACATAAAATGGACTCTTTGCATCTCCTCATTATTCACAACCTTGGTTATGAACTGATTTTCCTGATCTATTTCTTTGTCCCATTACATGTTGGTCTGATTTTATAAGTTTATAAGCTTGTTGCTTCATTAATTCATTTTTACTTTTAACCCCACTTCCCTCTGGCTTCTCAAAGGTGACTGTGAGTTTCTTCTTTGTCAGTTACTTTGTCTCTGGCCATGCTGTAGTCAGCTCACCTGAACTATCTCTTGCCGGAAGCCAGCGTGAGGAATCCCACCCGTGACAAGGTCATGTGGCAGTCACCTTTGTTCTACAGGAATGTAACTTTATTTAGTACTTTGAGGGTAATGCAGAGTAAAGAAAAAGCACTTCTAGGGAAAAGGAGTTTTCTGGTTGTTGCTAAAGCTGAAGCTCCAGTACTTTGGCCACCTCATGCGAAGAGTTGACTCATTGGAAAAGACCCTGATGCTGGGAGGGATTGGGGGCAGGAGGAGAAGGGGACGACTGAGGATGAGATGGCTGGATGAGATGGCATCACTGACTCAATGGACGTGAGTCTGAGTGAACTCCGGGAGTTGGTGATGGACAGGGAGGCCTGGCGTGCTGTGATTCATGGGGTCGCAAAGAGTCAGACACGACTGAGCAACTGAACTGAACTGAACTGACCCAGGAAGAGAGCCATAAAAATGTTAACAGGCCTCTTGGCCAGAATATAATGTAAACCACCTGAGACCTTTTGTATACGGGCTGCTAAGTCGCTTCAGTCATGTTCAACCCTGTGCGACCCCATAGATGGCAGCCCACCAGGCTCCCCTGTCCCTGGGATTCTCCAGGCAAGAATACTGGAGTGGGTTGCCATTTCCTTCTCCATTTGTATACGGGAGGGTATGCAAATACAAAGCCTGGTTTTGGGGCTGCTGACGCTGCATAATTTTGTATTACCCATTGATCTCTATGTACAATCAAAAAGGTATACAAGGCCTGAAGAACAACAGAGGTGGGGATAGTCATTGGAAGGACTGGTTTCCCCCGTGTCTCCTATTTACTCTAATTTCAGGCTGAATTCCCAACTGGGGCGTGGAGGCTCGCCATGTCTACTTACCTGTCCTGGCTGCTAAGATCCATAAGAGAGAGAGCCCAGGGCGGGGCACTCTCCGATATTCAAATGGACGCCAGTGGCCTAACATAGATGGTGCAATCTCCTTGTCTGGAACTTTATTGGCTTTCCACATAAACCAAGTTATTCAGCCTTCTTTTCTCCATCTAAAATTTCCTACTATACTATTATTTCCTAATCTAATCTTATACTAATAAATAAATAAGTTTTCCTCACCAACACCGTCTCCCCTTCGAATTCCCTGGATCCACCGGGGCTGGACCCCGGCAATCTCTCACTTGGGTCTCCCCTTACCTTCTGGTTCATCACCAACTAGAAGTCTCATAAGCACCTTAATGACTCTCACTGTTGGTATTCATGGAAAACCATGTCCTGTGGATTCTTATTTCTAAATTTCTTTGAAATTCTTACTTTTTCCTCCATTACCTTTTCTACTTTCCTGTTCTAGACTCTCATCACTTATCATCTAGGTTAGGATGTAACTTCCCTCTACATATCTAAAAATAACATCCTGATATTCTATCTTCTCCCTTTCCATCAGGGTGATCTGTCTAAAGACTATCTCCTCCTTTTTAAACCTTTCAAAGGATATCCATGTTTTCAAGATAAAGTCTGAAGCTCTTATGATAGCTATCTTACCTATATTTCAAATTGCATTTACCTTTCAAAAGCCTACATAAACTTCCTGTTTGTCTATCTCAATTTATTCTACCCCCAAGCAATTTCTAACACAGAATTTCTTAAATTAGATTGTAATGATTTATCATGAGCCACTCTCACCTCTCTGAATTTCACACACCTTGACTAGGCAAAGACTGAGTCTAGTTAATCTCTGTATCCCCAAAGTAGAAGTGTCTGGCACTTATTGGATGTGCACTACTTGTTTGCTAAATGAATGGATGTGTGAATCAGTTAATGGTGGAAATAGAGGTCAGCATCACCATTGCTTTCCTTCCTGCTGGGTTCAGAGTGTTTGCTCATGTCCACCTAAGAAACAGTGAGTGCCTCATTAGGATACAGAGATGACGGTAGTCATGAAAAACCAGTGAAACTGCTCAGTTTCTTTTCAATTTCAAGCTAATTCTATGGGTCTTTATGCTGTAGAAAACATTCATTCTAAGCATATACTTTTTTAAACTCAGATTTGCATATGCCCTTAGCTTGTGGACAGGGAGATGAGATTGCAAAATTACTCAGAAATAGGTTTTTGTGACCGCCATCAGTATAGGATAAAAGCAGGAGGGTTGATAATGTTGGTAACAGAGAGAAAATGAAAATTGTAGGTGGAGAGCAGGTTCAGCAAGTGCTTCTCCTCCTGCCTATAACCTCAGTGACATTAGAACAGAATGAAATGTAAAACGATGGTCTTTAGAGGAGTCTTGCCATTCCACCAGCTACTTATGAGCACCGTCCTGGAACAGGCACTATGCTAGGCTCCCAGAATAAGGAAATACTGAAGAGAAGCTCTCTGCTCCTGGTATGATGTGGAGCAGGGATACAAAATAGGCCGTTATGTACAATGTAGAGAGTATTAGACTAGAGACTGGAGAGTGTACCCTGGATGTAGATTAGGGATGAAAGATGTTGTCCTAGAGACCATGGGAGAGCTTTGCAGGGGTGACTTTTGAGTTGAAAGTGGAAGGGCGATTCATGGAAAATAGCATTCTAGCTGGAGAGAAGACTTTGTCTAAACTTCCCAGTGTGTGAAGTGATGTGGTCAAGGAGTGATGCAACAGGCGACAAATGAGTCTGAGGTGGAAGATGGGCAGAGTCATTTCATGAGCAGAGATCCAGAAACCAGTGGAGGAACTGAGAGAGGGCTTGACTTGACCCCATAGACACTGTACATTCAGGGGCTTCATAAAGTTGAAGCCTGTATAATTTAAGAAATTATCTATTAATTCAGTTCATTTCAGTCGCTCAGTCATGTTCGACATTTGCGACCCCATGAACTGCGGCACGCCAGGGCTCCCTGTCCATCACCAACTCCCAGAGTTCACCCAAACTCGTGTCCATTGAGTTGGTGATGCCATCCAACCATCTCATCCTCTGTTGTCCCCTTCTGCTGCCCTCAGTCGTTCCGAGAATAAGGGTCTTTGCCAATGAGTCAGCTCTTCGCATCTGGTGGCCAAAGTACTGGAGTTTCAGCTTCAGCATCAATCCTTCTAATGAACACTCAGGACTTATCTCCTTTAAGATAGGCTGGTTGGATCTCCTTGCAGTCCAAGGGACTCTCAAGAGTCTTCTCCAACACCACAGTTTAAAAGCATCAATTCTTTAGCGCTCAGCTTTCTTTATAGTCCAACTCTCACATCCATACATGACCACTGGAAAAACTATAGCCTTCATTAGATGGACCTTTGTTGACAAAGTGATGTCTCTGCTTTTTAATATGCTGTCTAGGTTGGTCATAACTTTCCTCCAAGGAGTAAGCATCTTTTTTTTTTTTTACTTTATTTTACTTTACATTACTGTATTGGTTTTGCCATACATTGACATGAATCCGTCTCGAGTGTACATGAGTTCCCAATCCTGAATCCCCCCACCATCACCTTCATGGCTGCAATCACCATCTGCAGTGATTTTGGAGCCCAGAAAAATAAAGTCAGCCACTGTTTCCCCTGTTTCCCTATCTATTTGCCATGAAGTGATGAGACCAGATGCCATGATCGTAGTTTTCTGAATGTTGAGCTTTAAGCCAACATTTTCACTCTCCTCTCTCACTTTCATCAAGAGGGCCTTTATTTCTTCTTCACTTTCTGCAATAAGGGTGATGTCATCTGCATATCTGAGGTTATTGATATTTCTACCGGCAATCTTGATTTCAGCTTGTGCTTCCTCCAGCCCAGTGTCTCTCATGATGTACTCTGCATATAAATTAAATAAGCAGGTGACAATATACAGCCTTGACATACTCCTTTTCCTATTTGGTGAACCAGTCTGTTGTTCCATTACCAGTTCTTACTATTGCTTCCTAACCTGCATATAGGTTTCTCAATAGGCAGGTCAGGTGGTCTGGTATTCCCATCTTTCTCAGAATTTTCCCGTTTATTGTGATCCACACTGTCAAGGCTTTGGCATAGTCAATAAAGCATAAGTAGATGTTTTTCTGGAATCTCTTGTTTTTTCGATGATCAAGCAGATGTTGGCAATTTGATCTCTGGTTACTCTGCCTTTTCTAAAACCAGCTTGAACATCTGGAAGTTCATGGTTCACATTTTGCTGAAGCCTGGCTTGGAGAATTTTGAGCATTACTTTACTAGCGTGTGAGATGAGTGCAATTGTGCAGTCCTTTGAGCATTCTTTGGCATTGCCTTTTATTGGGATTAGAATAAAAACTGACCTTTTCCAGTCCCGTAGCCACTGCTGAGTTTTCCAAATTTGCTGGCATATTGAGTGCAGCACTTTCACAGCATCGTCTTTCAGAATTTGAAATAGCTCTACTGGAATTCTGTCACCTCCACTTGCTTTGTTCGTAGTGATGCTTCCTAAGTCCCACTTGACTGTGCATTCCAGGATCTCTGGCTCTAGGTGAGTGATCACATCATCATGATGATCTGGGAAGATTTTTTTTGTACAGTTCTTCTGTGTATTCTTTCCACTTCTTCTTAATATCTTATGGTTCTGTTAGGCCCATATAATTTCTGTCCTTTATTGAGCCCATCTTTGCATGAAAATTTCCCTTGGTATCTCTAATTTTCTTGAAGAGATCTCTAGACTTTTCCATTCTATTGTTTTCCTCTGTTTCGTTAACTGATCGCTGAGGAAGGCTTTCTTAACTCTCCTTACTATTCTTTGAAACTCTGCATTCAAATGGTATATCTTTCCTTTTCTCCTTTGCTTTTCACTTCTTTTCACAGCTATTTGTAAGGCCTCCTCAGGCAGCCATTTTGTTTTTTTTACATTTCTTTTCTTGAGGATTGTCTTGATTTCTATCTCCTGTGCAATGTCAGGAACCTCCCTCCGTAGTTCATCAGGCACTCTATGTATCAGATCTAGTCCCTTAAATCTATTTCTCACTTTCACTGTATAGTCATAAGGGATTTGATTTAGGTCATACCTGAATGGTCTAGTGGTTTTCCACACTTTCTTAAATTTTAGTCTAAATTTGGCAATAAGGAGTTCATGATCTGAGCCACAGTCAGCACCCGGTCTTGTTTTTGCTGACTGTATAGAGCTTCTCCAACTGTGGCTGCAAAGAATATTAATCAGTCTGATTCAGTGTTGACCATCTAGTGATGTCCACGTGTAGAGTCTTCTCTTGTGTTGTTGGAAGAGAGTGTTTGCTACGACCATTGTGTTCTCTTGGCAGAACTCTATTAGCCTTTGCCCTGCTTCATTCTGTACTCCAAGAACAAATTTGCCTGTTACTCCAGGTGTTCTTGACTTCCTACTTTTGCATTCCAGTCCCATATAATGAAAAGGACATCTTTTTTGGTGTTAGTTCTAAAAGGTCTTGTAGGTCTTCATAGAGCCAATCAACTTCAGCTTCTTCAGCATTACTGGTTGTGGCATAGACTTGGATTACCTTGATAAAGAATGCTTTGCCTTGGAAGTGAACAGAGATCATTCTGTTGTTTTTGAAACTGCATCCAAGTACTGCATTCCAGACTCTTTTATTGGCTATGATGGCTACTCCATTTCTTCTAAGGGATTCCTGCTCACAGTAGTAGATATAATGGTCATCTGAGTTAAATTCACCCATTCCAGTCCATCTTAGTTCCCTGATTCCTATAATGTCAATGTTCACTCTTGCCATCTCCTGTTTGACCACTTCCAATTTGCCTTGATTCATGGACTTAACATTCCAGGTTCCTACGCAATATTGCAGTTAAAGACTGTTTTATGCTTGTACTTTATACTGACAGAAAATTAAATACATATTTGTGAAAGTGAAGGGCTCTGTGCTCATTAGCCTCAAGGTAAATTGTCTTTGGTTCAGAGAGGGTGGACTTGATTGGTATAAAATGTCCTACTCTTAAATAAATTCTGAAGATAAAGTGGGACTTACTTTGCTAGAAAGAAAGCAAGTAGAACCATAAAACACACAGAAACCCAGTTTAGAATGACTGAATCAGCCTCTGTAAAGAAGTCCTCCGGCTCTGGAAAGCTGTCCCATCTCTCTTTAAATAGACTTCACAGGCTGCCTCTTTTGACAATCCTATCACGGGATCATCATTTTCTCCTTCTGCTCCTGAAAGGGTGCTAATCCAATGGAGGAGGAGGTGGGAAAGCCTAAGACAAGTGAGGAATTTTATTTTTTGATATTGCCATATATCCCATGTGTAAATAAGTAGTAAACATTCCAGTAATTTGTTTATGGAAGAAAATGTCCTAAGAAGTGATCTGAAATAGTTAATCTATACATGCCATTTCATTTCCTTTCTAAGCATCTCTGGAAAGAGAACTTGGATAGAAAAAAATTGTTGACTTCTCTCAAGATGTTCTGCATGTCATGCATCTTATACCAGTCAGCTGGTTTGGCTTTCTCTGCCACTGTCACTGTTTGTATCGCTACTATTTGTAGCATACTGTAGGTGAGGTCAACTCCTATACTCCCCACAGTTCTTAAATGGTAGAGTTCACATTTGAAACCTGGTCTTCCCAACCCCCATAGTCAGTATTTTCCAATTGTTTCTGTTCAGTCACACAGTTGTGTCCAACTCTTTGTGATCCATGGACTGTAGCATGCCAGGCTTTCCTGTCCTTCATCATCTCCCAGAACTTACTCAAACTCATGTCCATCGAGTTGGTGATGTCATCCAAACATCTCATCCTCTGTCATCCCTCTTTTCTCCTGCCTTCAATCTTTCCCATCATCAAGGTCTTTTCCAATGAGTCAGCTTTTTGCATCAGGTGGTCAAAATATTGGGGCTTCAGCCTCAGCAACAGTCTCTCCAATGAATATTCATAATTGATATTCTTTAGGATTGACTGGTTTGATCTCCTTGCAGTCAAGGGATTCTCAAGAATCTTCTTCAAAACCACAGTTCAAAAGCATCAGTTCTTCAGCACTCAGCTTTCTTTATGGTCCAACTCTCACATTTCATATCCACTTCCCATTAGGAAGTTTATTTTTTTTAAGGCATCACAGTTTAAAAGAACTACTGCAGGCCACCTAAGGCACCCACAAAAACTTCCAATCTGATTTCAAATAATGCAGCCTTTAAGTTCAGTTCAGTTCAGTTCAGTTCAGTCGCTCAGTCATGTCCGACTCTGCAACTCCATGAATCGCAGCACACCAGGCCTCCCAGTCCATCACCAACTCCCAGAGTTCATTCAGACTCACATCCATCGAGTCAGTGATGCCATCCAGCCATCTCATCCTCTGTCGTCCCCTTATCCTCCTGCCCCCAATCCCTCCCAGCATCAGAGTCTTTTCCAATGAGTCAACTCTTCGCATAATGTGGCCAAACTACTGGAGTTTCAGCTTCAGCATCATTCCTTCCAAAGAAATCCCAGGGCTGATCTCCTTCAGAATGGACTGGTTGGATCTCCTTGCAGTCCAAGGGACTCTCAAGAGTGCAGCCTTTAAAGAATTTGATATTTTGCTGGCGTTACTCATTAGAAATTATAGGAATGAACACTGGTAATTTCTCATGATTCTTCCATACCATTTCAAGATATTATTTCCTTGCTGTGGACCCTTTTTAAAGTATTCATTGAATTTTTTACAATATTTCTTCTGTTTTATGCTTTGGTATTTTTGGCCATGACTCCTGTGGCATCTTAGCTCCTTGATCTACAAACCTACACACTCTGCACTGGAAGGTGAAGTTGTAACCACTGGACCACCAGGGAAGACCCTGCCATGCCATTTTTTGACTCAGATATCCTCATTGGAAGTCCATTTCCTGCACTCATCCTCCCCATGCTGGTGTGCAGACACTATTGATGCATGACAGCATCACATGCCCATTACACAACATCATGTCATTCTTTCACTATAAATGGAATGAACTGGATATTCCTATCATGATGCCTTGACTTCTTGCCCCAAATTCTTGTCTCACTGTTCTCACTTCTGGAGTGCTTCCCTATGTTTTAATTAAATACAGCTGAGCACCAAAGAATTGATGCTTTTGATCTGTGGTGTTGGAGAAAACTCTTGAGAGTCCCCTGGGCTGCAAGGAGATCCAACCAGTCCATTCTAAAGGAGATCAGTCCTGGGTGTTCTTTGGAAGGACTGATGCTAAAGCTGAAAATCCAATACTTTGGCCACCTGATGCAAAGAGTTGACTCATTGGAAAAGACTCTGATGCTGGGAGGGATTGGGGGCAGAAGGAGAAGGGGATGACAGAGGATGAGATAGCTGGATGGCATCACCAACTCAATGGACATGAGTTTTGGTGAACTCTGTGTGTTGGTGATGGACAGGGAGGTCTGATATGCTGCAATTCGTGGGGTCGCAAAGGGTTGGACATGACTGAGTGACTGAACTGACTGATTTTACTTTCAAAGGTAATTTCAACACTTTCATGTGACCATGTCTCCAAACCTGGGTAGAGTCTTCCTTGTATGTATCATCTTATTCAAGTGTAGATCCATGCTCTTGTCTTCTGTAATTGACTATGGCCTTGTCAAGGATATAATCAGTGTCTAGCTCATCTCTATATCTCTCACAGCATGAGCTGAATGTGTTTTTATAATTGCTAGAATGCATGGGTAGATACATTTAGGTATAATGATCTTTGACAAACCTTATTACTTCTATAACATCTCCATACTAGTAGAACATGATCAGAGCAGCTAGCAATTTTATGAACTCTTTTCAACTTTCATACTATGTATCGGTTTAAAGGAAGCCCTAAAAGAGCTTTCTATATCTCAGTGATAGAAGAGCCATTTCTGATGGAGAAATTTATCCATACAGGTGACTTTACATGTTTCTTTTCCATATAACAAACAGATATAATCATCTTTTCATAAAGAAAGGAAAGCTAACTTTCCTAACATGAAGAAATTAAACTGAAGTGAATGGAATTTAGTCATATTTCTATCAATTGGCTACAGACACTTTAATCAGCACCCTTCCTAGGATCAATATTTTTTCCCAGTGACAGAGACTGTTAAGTGGCTTTCGGGAAATGCCCTAAAGATCTGAAGTAAGAACCTATATAAACTCAAGGGTTTGAAATTTTGAAAAGTGGAGAAAAAGGGAGTCAGAGAAGCATCTGTCATAGTCATTGCAAGAGGGATAAAATGTATAACTTCATCTGTACAGTTTTTAATCTTCTTCTCTCTCTCATAAAACAGAGAAATACCATAAACTTGGTGAATCACAGTATTAACAAGGAAAATAATTTGATGAGATTCTTCAGTATGTATCTATTGACTGGGAGGAGACAGTAGATTCAAACTTGGTTAGAACTTATCCAGTGAAGGTGGAAAATGGACAGTTGCCATCCCACAGAGACACTTAATGATATGCTCTAACAGTGGCTCCTTTATACCACTTGCATTCACAAATTGTGTAGAAATATCCATGGTCCACTTGTGGAAGGAATACATAAAATAACACTGAGTAGGAGAACTCTACACATGAAGTTGTATTTATAGAAGTACAGAGCATGTGAAAAAAAAAAAAAGAGAATGCTCTTAGCTACCTAATGTAAACATGAAAGTGATGATAGGGAATACGAAAGTCAATATTGTGAAGAATTTTTCATGAGCACTTTTGAATGCTTGGGCTGCTTGGTAAAACTTAGATAAAAAGACATTCTGAGGGTAATTTAGTTGTTATGACCTATTTTAAAGTCTCTCATGATAAAACAGGTTAGACCTCTTCCATGTAGTTTAGCGAACAGAACTAAGATGCATGGATAGAAGTTAGCTTGAACCAGAAAGTACTTGCATGTGGAAATTAAACAATTAAATCAGGGAATATTTCCTGAATGGATAAACAATAGGGTCTTACTGTATAGCACAAATGTATTCGATATCTTGTGATAAACCATAATGAAAAAAATATATATGATATATACATATATATATATTTAAATGAAAGTATATATATACTTTAATAAAAATTTTTTATTTAATTAATTTTTATTTTTTTAGTTTGTTTTGCTTTACAATACTGTATTCGTTTTGCTACACATCGANTGAGTACTGAAGAATTGAAGCTTTTGAACTGTAGTGTTGGAGAAGACTCTTGAGAGTCCCTTGAACTGCAAGGAAATCCAACCAGTCCATTCTGAAGGAGCTCAGCCCTGGGATTTCTTAGGAAGGAATGATGCTGAAGCTGAAACTCCATTACTTTGGCCACCTCATGCGAAGAGTTGACTCATTGGAAAAGACTCTGATACTGGGAGGGATTGGGGGCAGGAGGGGAAGGGGACGACAGAGGATGAGATGGCTAGATGGCATCACTGACTCAATGGATGTGAGTCTGAGTGAGCTCCGGGAGTTGGTGATGGACAGGGAGGCCTGGTGTGCTGTGATTCATGGGGTCGCAAAGAACTGGACACAACTGAGTGAATGAACTGATCTGAACTGAACTAGCTATCTTGTGAAAATTACTTGATAACTCTGTGCCACAATGCTTTATTGAAACAAGAGAAGGTTGTATTAGATTATACAAATAGTCTAAGACCATAGTGGGCTTTATGCCATTCCTGACTTGCTATACCACACGTGGGAATAAATTAGACAAAAGATCCAATGCAATGTTGAGCACCAAGAAACAAATATAATCACCAATGTTAATGGAAACAGAAATATGAGTGAAAACAAAGGATTTGATAAGTTGGTTTCATTAAAGACTTGTTTGATGACATTTTTTTAAATTAATTGACTTTATTTCTTAGAGCCAGGAAGTCTTGTACCATTTCTGGTACTTTACAGTGTGGTGTGTATTTAGGAAACACAAGTCCTCTCATTGGGGCTTACTGATATTTAGACATAAAGTAATAGAAGGGCTTTTTAAAGGCACACACTTGCATTCTTACAGGGGAGGCAAATACTCCTTAGCAATGTAACTCTTTCACTTCCTCCTTAACTCTTTTCTATATTCTTAACTCTAAATTAAGAGAAGGCAATGGCAACCCACTCCAGTACTCTTGCCGGAAAATCCTATGGGCAGAGGAGCCTGGTAGGCTGCAGTCCATGGGGTCACTAAGAATCGGACACGACTGAGCGACTTCACTTTCACTTTTCACTTTCATGCATTGGAGAAAGAAATGGCAACCCACTCCAGTGTTCTTGCCTGGAGAATCCCAGGGATGAGGGATCCTGGTGGGCTGCCGTCTGTGGGGTCACACAGAGTCGGACATGACTGAAGTGACTTAGCAGCAGCAGCAGCAGCAACTCTAAATTAAAAACTTAATTTCAAAGCTTAAAGGGACTTTTTTCCCCTAGGAGTGGGGTAAATGAAAACTCACAGCCTCTCCTTCAACAGAGATTATAGACAAATCTATCTACATATCACTCATCCTCCATTTGTGTTTCATTTTTCTCTGCCTCCTTCCTTCTAAGGAGTATTTGCTTGAATTTGTAAGCATTAAAATCTAAATGTGGTACATTCATATTTTTATTGATTCTAGTCTTTTCAGATTGAGCTGTTGGATGCCATGGTCAAATCTTGGTGTCAATGCCAACTTGTAGCTGGAAGCAAAAGTATTTCTTGCAACCTGCATTTATAGACAGACAGTAAAGCAAAGTAGAAAAGTCATAGGGACTGGCCCCTGTGGCTGGGTGTGCCTTTTCCTTGAAGCCCTCAATGCTCTGGGCTCACATCCATTACAGAGCTCCTAACATTGCCCAGTGATCCATGAGGCTGCTTATTTTCTCTTTTCCTAAACTCTGAATTTCTTGAAGGCAAGTATTTTTCCCCCCATCTGTTAACAAAGACTAGAGCACTGTACAAACCACAGGCAAGCATCCTTTTTAGACAGTTTTTATTTATCAGCAGTAACAGAGATCTATCAGTGTGTTCTGCACTGTGTCAGACTTTTATCTGAGTATAAGCAGCAAAATTAGGTTATCTGAGTATAAGCAGCAAAATTAGGTATAGCATGTGTCTCTACTCAGCTTCTGTATTTCATAACCATTACCCCTCCATATAGTGCTAGGTCATTAGGCTCCAAATCTTGGATCAGGAAGTAACTGACGTTTTCATCACATTTTTGCATCACGCAAAGATACAAGAAAGCCAAGAAAACAAAACAATATACAATAAAAAAAAAAAAGGATTTTGTTTTCTTATCCACCTGAGGGAAATTGCTACACAACTCTTGCCTTTAATGTGAACTTTGTGTGTTGCAGAGTAAGTTTTTTTTTTTTTTCCCAGAAATGATTTTTAGAAACCAAATCTTGATCATCTTTTAATCTTGGCTTGACAACGTTCCAGATGAACTGTCACTTTTGCTTCATAATTAAAAAGTGAAATAGAGCCCTTTTCAGCTATTTTTCTCCAACTTGCCATTAGAAATGAACACAAGTCATTGCTGATACATGGATTTATATTTCCTAGAAATAGCAAAGTGGATGGACAAGAAGATATAAACCAACTTAAATTAAACTGGTTCTGCATATGAAGTGGCTGCCTGCTTCTGGGCAGACTTTATTTCATCCATAAATACTTAATAGAAATTGGTGGTCTCTGAGTTTTGCCAGAGGGAATACTTTTCATTCTTACTGACTTTCCCAGGTGGCTCTGGGAAAAAGAAAAAAAGAGATGGCTGTAAGTGATTTATTTTTCCAGCACCAGTTTGTGGTCATGTATTCCCAATGGATGGCCTTGACATCATGAAATGTTCCCTTGTGCCTTGGTTTTACTGTCTGTAAAACAGGTAAGAATGTTTCTCTTATGTCCTATTGGGCTCTTGGGAGGAATTGAATGATGGGAAAGCTGCAGCTCTAATGCACATGGCTTCATCCATAAGGCATTCTGGAATCTCATTAGCAACTGATGGGAAGAGGCTGGAGTCAGAAGTGAGCTAAAGGAACTGGTCTGGTTCTAGGACTGGCTGACAAGTGGTGCCTACAGTCACAATTACAGTATCCAAAGGAAGCACAGAGGTTGAGTGTACTTTGAGCTTAGGTTCCAGAGAGATGAGTCAAGAATGGTGCCCAGAGCCAAGGAGTGAAGATGCGCATGGACTTTGCATGCTGGGTGCCTGTGGCGCTGAAATTTCAGACTGCGCATCAGTGCTGAACTGACTCTCAGACACAGAGCTTTCCACCTGGGGTGAAGCAAAAAAAGAATAGCTTTATGGTATTGCCAGATAAAGTGGGGACACAGCAAGTTCCTTGTCTAAAAATCTCTGAGTCCCAACTTGAGGGCGATTGGTGAGGAATTTTAGAGCAATAGTTCAAGGGAAGGGTTGCTGACAAAGATCAGGGCCTACATTCCTTTAACCTGATCTCAGGTGATCTCCTGCTGAGCTTCTCATAGTTTTTAAACTGTGATCTTCCCTCTGGAACATTTTCCATTCAGTGGGGGGTTTTAATTCTGCAGAAGAGCTTAAAGATATTATATGTATCTCTCGAGGCTGAACCTGGGTCCTATCCCAAGGCAGCACTACTGTTTCTTGGCTGCCCCTCCCTTGTCTGATTAGGTTGAAAGGGCTTCCAGGTGCCCAGGATCCCCACAGGGTCCTGCTGGGTTTCACCTGCACTGTTTTTTTTTTTTTTTTTTTGCTACCTTTTTATTAGCACCCTAGACAGCATCTAGATGTATGTGGTGGGGAGAGAAAGAGTGAAAGCAAGGTTGAGAGAGTACGTAAACTAATATGTATGAGAGAGAGGGAGAGGAATGATGAATGGGATTTGGTGGAGTGTAAGGCAGTAAAATTTGCCACCCCAAAATGTTTATTTGGCATGTAGGTTACTTCAAGCTGAAAACAATCAGGGCTCAGAGACTCAGGAAGAAACTGGCCTCCTAACTAACTGCCTGAAGAATGCAGCTAGAGGATGGGTTCCAGGAAGAAAGCTGTGACCACTGATAACATAGTATGAACTAGGTGTATAGACAGGTAGGGAGGAACCTAAGAGTCTATTAAATTCCTCTCTGTGACTCATTGTCTTTGCCTGGCCAGTATTTACTTACTTAACACTTGCTTTTCCTCCTCTATGTGACTTAACCTTCTTCCCCTTTGAAGTCCCAAACTCCTACCCTGAGCATCCTCGTTGTCTTTCGCTGATGATGTATTTAAAGTGAGGGTTCTAGCCATTGTGATGAGTTATTCAGTTTCCCTGGGTCTCACTCATGTATGCATGTTATTAAGCTCTTGTTTGACTTTCTCCTATTAATCTGTCTCATGCCAATTTAAATTTTAGAGCAGCCAGACGAACCTAGAAGGGTTGAAGAAAGCCTCCTATGAGAGCTGGTGAAGGACAAACAAGGGGAAGATTCCAACTCCAGGAGGAGGATCTAGCAAACAACAGGATTTGTATCCAGGACACAGAGAAGGGAAATGGGATTCAGGGTGGAGGCTCATTCCAGAAGAGACCTGGAGGAGGTAAGGGCAGAAACATGGTGAGTGAAGCTGCACAGAGGCACCCAAAGGCTCACCCAGCCATGTCATCAAACCTTAAGCAGCAGTAGTAATTCCAAACTAGCTCTGCTGGTGGGTTTGAGTTGTCTGAAAATAGTCAGGCTAGAGCCAATTTTGCTATGGAATTTGCTAACACCAAGACTTCAGGCTGAAATTCTCTACTACCTGTTGTTCTCTTGGTGCTGAGACAAATGAAAAAGGAGTCCACAGTCCAGTTTTGATAATTAGTTCAAAAAGTAGATGATTTTTTTAAGGTAAATCTAAAATATATTTATTGCACTGAGTTTTAACTTCAGTCTGTTTTCTGCTATTAGAGCAGAGAAATAAAATCTCATGTTTCTAAGCTCTAGTGATGAACATATGTCATCAAGGTAAAGTTCTCAAAAGAAAGCTATTTTTACCAGGGCATGTTAATTCTGGGGATAAAAGTCAAATGCAAAGTATGTGCCTACATCAATCATATCAGAACTTCTCACCCCAAACATCTGCTGATTCATGTCTTCTCCTTAAGGTATCTCTTTCGCAAAGAGAAACATGTGTGTAAATGGATTCATGGCAGAGACAAAAGCGGCTGCCCTGTTCTGCTTAGCTGGTCTCATGACCATCTGCTTTCTGTCTTCTCTTGCCCTGAGCCTTCCTTGTACTTGCTGGGTGCGACCATCTGATGTCCTGAACCTGGGATGCTGGGGCTGGTGGGATGCAGTAGACAATGGAGTAGGAAGGTCCTTGAGTTTTTTGCTGAAAGAAAATACAGGATTTGAGAAAGTCAGGTAGAAGTGACAGATGGAGTTGTAGAAGACAGCTGGAACTTGGAGCAACATAGAGGAAAGTTGAAGTCAAGCAGGCACAGAGAATAGTGAGTGGCCACATTTAGCAGCATCTCAGTTTCTGGGTGAGGAGAAGGACAAGGTGAAAAGACAGAAGTTCCTGCCAAGGAAGAGAGGAAGAGAGACTTTCAAGGCAGGGGCCCAAGCCCAGAAGAAAAGACAGACACGTGGAAGGAGGGCACAAAGGAGAGGTAAGTGGCCAATTACTTACTGGAAGGCAGGCCAGAGAAGATGGCAAACCTGCTACCTGCAGCTATCTTCACCACTACATCCAAATCTCCAAAACTGTCCTTTATTAAGAGTAGGGGGTTTCCCTGAATCCAGAGGGACACGGTATGGGGAATGGGCTTTCACAAACAGATAGCCCTGGAAGTGGGTATTTGAAAGTGGTCCAAGGACTTGGTGTCAGGTAGATCATTAAAACTCCTTCTCTCCTGCTTTATTTCAAAAACCTCCATGTTCCTGAAGGAACACTGATGGCCTCTCTTAGGTATCAGGAAGAATGGAGTCTCAGTTCAGTTCAGTTCAGTTGCTCTGTTGTGTCCGACTCTTTGCAACCCCATGAATCACAGCACACCATGCCTCCCTGTCCATCACAAACTCCCAGAGTTCACTCAGACTCACGTCCATTGAGTCAGTGATGCCATCCAGCCATCTCAGGCTCGGTCATACCCTTCTCCTCCTGCCCCCAATCCCTCCCAGCATTAGGGTCTTTGGACATGACTGAGTGACTGAACTGAACTGAATTGAACCAGTGAGTCAACTCTTCACATGAGGTGGTCAAAGTATTGGAGTCTAAGCTTCAATATCAGTCCTTCCAATGGACACCCAGGACTGATCTTTTTTTGGATGACTGGCTGGATCTTCTTGCAGTTGAAGGGACTCTCAAGAGTCTTCTCCAACACCACAGTTCAAAAGCATCAATTCTTCGGTGCTCAGCTTTCTTCACAGTCCAACTCTCACATCCATACATGACTACTGGCAAAACCATAGCCTTTACTAGACAGATCTTTGTTGGCAAAGTAATGTCTCTGCTTTTAAATATGCTGTCTAGGTTGGTCATAACTTTTCTTCCAAGGAGTAAGTGTGTTTTAACTTCAGGGCTGCAGTCACCATCTGCAGTGATTTTGGAGCCCAAAAAAATAAAGTCTGTCACTGTTTCCACTGTTTCCCCATCTATTTTCCATGAAGTGATGGGACAGATGCCATAATCTTCAGTTCAGTTCAGTTCAGTCGCTCAGACGTGTCCGACTCTTTGCGACTCCATGAATCACAGCACGCCAGGCCTCTCTGTCCATCACCAACTCCCAAAGTTCACCCAGACTCACGTCCATTGAGTCCGAGATGTCATCCAGCCATGTAAACCTCGGTCGTCCCCTTCTCCTCCTGCCCCCAACCCCT
>SJXQ01000373.1:47387-100153 GCA_006408695.1 Aepyceros melampus
AAGTCTGACACTGTTTCTACTGTTTCCCCATCTATTTCCCATGAAGTGATGGGACCGGATGCCATGATCTTAGTTTTCTGAATGTTGAGCTTTAAGCCAACTTTTTCACTCTCCTCTTTCACTTTCATCAAGAGACTTTTTAGTTCCTCTTCACTTTCTGCCATAAGGGTGGTGTCATCTGCATATCTGAGGTTATTGATATTTCTCCTGGCAATCTTGATTCCAGCTTGTGTTTCATCCAGTCCAGCGTTTCTCATGATATACTCTGCATAGAAGTTAAATAAGCAGGGTGACAATATACAGCCTTGACATACTCCTTTTCCTGTTTGGAAGCAGTCTGTTGTTCTATGTCCAGTTCTAATTGTGGTTTCCTGACCTGCATATAGGTTTCTCAAGAGGCAGGTCAGGTGGTCTGGTATTCCCATCTCTTTCAGAATTTTCCACAGTTTATTGTGATCCACACAGTCAAAGACTTTGGCATAGTCAATAAAGCAGAAAGAGATGTTTTTCTGGAACTCTCTTGCTTTTTCCATGATCCAGAGGATGTTGACAATTTGATCTCTGGTTCCTCTGCCTTTTCTGAAACCAGCTTGAACATCAGGGAGCTCACGGTTCACATATTGCTAAAGTCTGGCTTGGAGAATTTTGAGCATTACTTTACTAGCGTGTGAGATGGGTGCAATTGTGCGATAGTTTGATCATTCTTTGGCATTGCCTTCCTTTGGAATTGGAATGAAAACTGACCTTTTCCAGTCCTGTGGCCACTGCTGAGTTTTGTAGATTTCCTGGCATATTGAGTGCAGCACTTTCACAGCATCATCTTTCAGGATTTGAAATAGCTCAACTGGAATTCCATCACCTCCACTAGCTTTGTTTGTAGTGATGCTTTCTAAGGCCTACTTGACTTCACATTCCAAGATATCTGGCTCTAGATTAGTGATCACATCATCATGATTATCTGGGTCATGAAGATCTTTTTTATACAGTTCTTCTGTGTATTCTTGCCACCTCTTCTTAATATCTTCTGCTTCTGTTAGGTCCAGACCATTTCTGTCCTTTATCGAGCCTGTCTTTGCCTGAAATGTTCCCTTGGTATCTGTAATTTTCTTGAAGAGATCTCTAGTCTTTCCCATTGTGTTGTTTTCCTCTATTTATTTGCACTGATCACTGAAGAAGGCTTTCTTATCTCTTCTTACTATTCTTTGGAACTGTGCATTCAGATGCTTATATCTTTCCATTTCTCCTTTGCTTTTTGCCTCTCTTCTTTTCACAGCTATTTGTAAGGCCTCCTCAGACAGCCATTTTGCCTTTTTGCATTTCTTTTCCATGGGGATGGTCTTGATCCCTGTCTCCTGTACAATGTCACGAACCTCATTCCATAGTTCATCAGGCACTCTATCAGATCTAAATCCTTAAATCTATTTCTCATGTCCACTGTATAATCATAAGGGATTTGATTTAGGTCATACCTGAATGGTCTAGCGGTTTTCCCTACTTTCTTCAATTTAAGCCTCAATTTGGCAATCAGGAGTTCATGATCTGAGCCGCAGTCAGCTCCCGGTCTTGTCTTTGTTGACTGTATAGAGCTTCTCCATCTTTGGCTGCAGAGAATATAATCAATCTGATTTCGGTGTTGACCATCTGGTGATGTTCATGTGTAGAGTCTTCTCTTGTGTTGTTGGAAGAGGTTGTTTGTTATGACCAGTGCATTTTCTTTATGGCTATTAATGGTCATAGCCATAATCTTAGTTTTCTGAATACTGAGTTTTAAGTCAACTTTTTCACTCTCCTCTTTTACTTTCATCAAATCTCTTTCCTCAGGAGGCTGTTTAGTTCTTCTTCACTTTCTGCCATAAGGGCGGTATCATCCTCATATCTGAGGTTATTGATATTTCTTCCAGCAATCTTGATTCCAGCTTGTGCTTCATTCAGTCCAGCATTTCTCATGATGTGCTATACATAAGTTAAATAAGCAGGGTGACAATATACAGCCTTGACATACTACTTTCCCTATTTGAACCAGTCTGTTGTTCCCTGTCGAGTTCTAAATGTTGCTTCATGACCTGCACACAGATTTCTCAGGAGGCAGGTCAGGTGGTCTTGTATTCCCATCTCTTTCAGAATTTTCCACAATTTATTGTGATCCACACAGTCAAAGGCTTTGTCATAGTCTATAAAGCAGAAGCTGGTGGTTGTCAGCTTAATAATATCCTTAGCTGTGTACATAAACCACATTCTCCAAGGCAGATAAACCCAGTCCTAAACTCTGCTCCTGGAAGATATGCAAGCAAGAGTGAGAAATCAAACTTTTTTGTGCTATTTTGCTAAATGGAGTTTATATACTGATGTTTAAGTTTGATTTCCTGAAATAATTTTAAATTATTTATCCATTTAAAACAGTTTTCACTAGAAAATTATGTCATGATGATTAAAAATACAAGAATATCTTAAAAAGTGGATTAAAAAACATTATTTATCTCCTAAAACTTAAAAAATCTTGTTATATACAATAACCAGCTTTTAAATAAATGAATAAAATGCATTTGAAACTCAGAAATATATACTGTGACCTTACTGCCTCATCTACCCTATAACGTAGCACACATCTAAACCCAGTTTTACCAGCTTGTGTGAGGTGGTGTAACCAAGGATTTGTGAAACTCTCAGAAAGGTATCCCAACGGTGTCAAGAGTTCATAATGTGAATTGCTTGTTGTTAAAAGCTCAGATTTGACATCTAGAGCCTTGAATTTGTCTACATCAGCTGCAAAATCAATGCAGACAGTATACATTCAGAATTTAATTCCTTCCAAAGACAACAGGTAAGAGAAGAACTAGTAATTGCAATGTTACATTTCAGCTTCTATCTGAAGTCCAATCAGAGCAAGGCCCCACTAAAAGGGCCGTTAGATCAGTCAGGAATTCAGAGACCCACTGAGCTTGATTACAGCTGTGTGTATATGGAGATAGAGAAGCAGCTGAGTCAGAGGTTTCACTCTTGGTGATGTTTCGTTACTCAGTTAAGATGCGATCTGTGTGGTTTTCCATTGCCAAGGCAGAAACTTCCTTCGGGAACAGGAAGTAGTCTGTGGATGATATTTTGAAACTGTAATGAGCAGGCTCCCCCGACAGTGTTTCCTCCCGTGTTCTGTCTTTCTGTATTTGCATTAATGCCTCCCTGAGAAGTGCCTTCATCTTAACATAAACTCAAACTGATCACATCTGAATAACAAATCAGCTGTTTACAGCATCAAGGACACGCTTGACCCAGTGATGAAACCATCCTTAATTTCCTCTGGAGGGCTTTTCAAAGGGGAATGTCCAGTGAATATTGTGTCCTTACTTCCTGCCTCTCCTCAGGACTGAGTCTCCCTCTCAGAGCACCTGGAGTTTTGAGTAACAGGGAACCCGAGGTTTAAGGTTTTCTTCAGGGTTTACAAACGCATGTCGCTGTTATGAACATCAGCACAACTGTACCACCAGTTTAACAAGAAAAAATGAATGAAGGCTTAAAGAAACCTCTGGTTCACATACTGCCTGGACCATAAAACCTCTGCTTAGGTACAACTGAGTCCCATCATCTTCTCCTTAAGCAGAAATAAGCTATATCTGACTTGGTATGTAAAGGCCAAACAAGATTAATGACAATGTATGTGCAGGACAGATTTCTGGAGAGAAGGGGTTTGCTGCTCAGGACTGAACACGCTGAATGTATTTCTCTCTTCCCAGCTCTGTTGTGGTCACTTGAAATAGGCCATAATGGGAGTCTCTTTTACTATAAACCCTGCAAATGCTTCAAACTGAGACATTTTCATTTCCTGAAAGTCTATTTACGAGCACACAACTGAGTCTGGATTTACCCCTGCCCTAGTGAGGACCACATTCAGAAAACTAAGATCATGGCATCTGGTCCCATCACTTCCTGGCAAATAGATGGGGAAACAGTGACAGATTTTATTTTTTTGTGCTCCAATCACTGCCTATGATGACTGCAACCAACCATGAAATTAAATGACGCTTGTTCCTTGGAACAAAAGTTATGACCAACCTAGACAATATATTAAAAGCAGAGACATTACTTTGCCAACAAAGGTCCATCTAATCAAAGCTATGGTTTTTCCAGTGGTCATGTATGGATGTGAGAGTTGGACTATAAAGAAAGCTGAGTGCCAAAGAACTGATGCTTTTGAACTGTGTTGTTGGAGAAGACTCTTGAGAATCCCTTGGATAGCAATGAGATGCAACCAGTCCATCCTAAAGGAAATAAGTCCTGAATATTCATTAGAAGGACTGATGCTGAAACTGAAACTTCAACACTTTGGCAGCCTGATGTGAAGAACTGACTCATTTGAAAAAACCCTGATGCTGGAAAAGGTTGAAGGTAGGAGGAGAAGGGGAAGACAGAAGATGATGGTTGGATGGCATCACTGACTCAATGGACATGAGTTTGAGTAAACTCTGGGAGCTGGTGATGGACAGGGAGGCCTGAAGTGCTGCAGTTCATGGGGTGGCAAAGAGTCAGATACAACTAAGAGAAGGAACTGAATTGGTGAGGACAAGAGAGTGGGCAGTCAGACTAGAGGGTGTGTTCTTAGAGGCAGAGGATACCAGAGAGCAAATGGTAGTTCAAGTGCAATGCATTGTCTGGTAGGCCTCTCAGGGATTATGGTGATGCCTTAACATGTGGGTGTGAAATACCCTCTTCATAGCCCCAAAGACAAGTGGGAGTTGAAGCAGGAAGCTTCAGGACAGTCAGTCAGCATGTAAAAATAGACAGCCAATGTCATCAAATATGTGGATCACTGTCTCAGGGAAAAAAAAATGCTAGAGATTAACAACACTATCACAGAAATGAAGACTAACTTCTAAGGGCTTATTAGGAGATTAGAGAGCTAAATAAAGGGTATATCAATAGAAACCTCCAAATCTGAAGAGCAAAGCGAATAAAGATTGAGAAACAGAAAAACAAAAGGGATATCCAAGCAGTATGGGAAAGCTGTGAAAGTTGAAATGTATTCATAACAGGAATACCAGGAGAAGAAAGGAACCAGACAGACATTTAAAATAATAAGGACTGATAATTTATCAAATGTCAGATACCAAACCACAGATACAGGAATCTCAGAGAATGCCAAGCAAGAAAAATGCCAAATATTAAACCTAAGTATATTATTATTTTCAAAATATAGAAAATCAAAGGGGAAGGGAAATGAGAACAATATGCTTGATAATCTGGGATCTAAATTTAAAAAGAAAGAAAGAACATGCACTGAAGAAAGAATAAGTGGAAGCAAAATGAAAACTTTTTTTTTTCTTGTTCTTAATTGATCTGCCGGATTACAGATTGCTCCAAGATAATAATAATGACTATATATTTGGTTATATATGCCTGTGAAGATATCATGTGTATTAATAAATATGTGTATATATATATATATATATGTGTGTGTGTGTGTATATAAGCAAAAAGGATATTAGGATATATGAATAAATAATATCAAAATAAAAACATATGAATGAAATATTATACATAAGTGAATAATGACTGAAGTGACATAGAACATATGGGTCAAAGAAGAAATCTCAAGAAAATGTTTATAAGATTTTGAACTAAATAAAAATTAAAGCATGATTTCCCCAAATTTGGGAGATCCAACCAAAATAGTGCTAAGAGAGAAAGATATTGAAAGCATGTAGTAGAAAAAGACAATGACCTAAAATCAATAATCTAAGTTTCTATCTTAGGAAGCTAGAACAAGAAGGGCAAATTAAATCCAAATAAGCAGAATAAAATAAATTAGAAGCATTAGAGCAGAAATCAATAAAATTGAAAACAGAAAGTCAATACAGAAAATCAATGAAAATAAAAGTTGTTTCTTTTTAAAATGATAAGTAAAACTGATAAGCCTACAGCCAAGCTAGCTAATTACTAATGTCAGGAATAAAAGAGGATTCATCACTAGAGATCTTGTGGAAATTAAAAGAATAATAAGGGAATTCTATGAACAAGCCTGGATCAACAAAATTAATGCTTTCAAACTGTGGTGCTGGAGAAGACTCTTGAGAGTCCCTTGGACTGCAAGGAGATCTAACCAGTCAATCCTAAAGAAATCAATCCTGAACATTCATTGGAAGGACTGGTGCTGAAGCTGAAGCTCCAATATTTTGACCACCTGCTGCAAAGTGCTGACTCATTTGAAAAGACCCTGATGCTGGGAAAGATTGAGGGCAAAGGAGAAAGGGGTGAAGTTTTTCTCCAAATTTATCTCTAATTTCAATGCAATTACACTCAAAATTCAAATAGGAATTCTTATGAAGCTAGAAAAGTTAATTCAAGCATTCTCATATATAAATAGCACTGGGTGAGAGTAAATAAGACAATTTTGCAGCAAATAATGTTGAGTTTTTCTAGTCAGATGTAAATATTTATAATAAAACTACTAAGCCAGCACAGTAGTGGGAAAGAGACAGAAAATTAACTGATGAGGCAGAATAAAGAGCCCAAAACAAGCTTATCTATAAAAGGAGATTTAAAAATAGGAAATGTTGCAGATCATTGCGAAAGGATTAGCACAATGTTGGAACTATTGGTTAGCTAAATGAAAGATGAATAAAATGTCATGAAAGAGAATAAAATTTCAACCCTAACGCATACCTTATCCAAAAACTCAGTGCTAGGTGGACTGAGGGTCAAAAGAAAAATTAAATGTGTAAAACTTTTGAAAATTACACACATGACTAAGTTTATGATTTCTTAAACAAGACAGTAAGAGCATAAGTCAAAAAAAGAAAAGACTAATATATTTAATCTAATTAAAATAAAAATTGTCGTTGCCTCAAAAATCACCAGAGTTGAGAAGTGAAGTCACAGACTGGGGCAAAACACTTGCACAGAACTAACACCAGGCTTCTCACGTGGCTCAGTGCTAAAGAACCCACTGGCCAGTGCAAGAGATGCAGATCCGATCCCTGGGTTGGGAAGATCGCCTGAGGAAGGGAATGGCTCCCCACTCCAGTGGGAGAATCCCATGAACAGAGGAGGCTGGTGGGTTACAGTCTTGGGGTCACAAAGAATTGGACATGACAGAGTGACAAACACAGTGTCTGATGATGCTAAATATTATCACGGATCAGAGTAGTGAGGTCATATATATATATACACACACATATATGTATATATATATGTATGGTACTATATTGTGTGTGTGTGTGTATATATATATATATATACACTTCTGGGGATGAATAATGGGTTACAAGCCTTTGGGAGACTTATTTGGCAATATCAATTAAAAGTAAAGATCGGCTTATGCTACATGGAGATTTTGAATCTTAGAAAATAGCCATATATATGTGAGGAAAACATAGAAAAGTGTTCATGGTACCATGGTTTTAAGGGTATATTTATACAATGCACTTTGAGCTACATTTGTCATCATGAATCAATCTCAAAAACAAATACTGAGCAAACAAAATATTGAACCTGTACAGAGGAATCAGTAGTGGTCTGTGCTGGGTAAGGGTTAAATTACCCATTGGGACCTAGAAGGCCAAGGGGTGATCGGGAGCAATGAAATAAGCCCCACCAGAGACAGGATCAAACTAAGATTTTTGAAGATAATTTTGAATAACAAGATTGAACTTTTCTTTTTTTAAGCTCTTTCATATAATTAGCCCCTTACAAAATTAGAATTTTATTGCTTTGTAGAAATTTTACTTACTTGTATCAATTTTTCCCTTAAAGCTTCATTTGTATTGAAAAGACAAAATCAATTCATATTCAAACTAAAATCAATTTAATATTTTCTTAATTTTTCTGAGCTATTTCTTTATCATATGTATTTTTTCATAATTTAACTGGAGATTGTAAATTTTATTTGGTATAAACTGTGTGATAGACCTAAATATTCATATTTTTGTTCCATAGGTAATTTCCTTTCCTTACTGATTTAACATTAAGCGAATTCAACAGTATGGAATCACTGATTTAGAAGCTGGCCTTCTCAGAAATCAGAGTTGTAGCCAGTACTCTTGCCTGAAAAATCCATGGATGGAGGAGCCTGGTAGGCTGCAGTCCATGGGGTCGCTAAGAGTCAGACACGACTGAGCAACTTCACTTTCACTTCTCACTTTCATGCCTTGGAGAAGGAAAGGCAACTCACTCCAGCGTTCTTGCCTGGAGAATCCCAGGGACGGGGGAGCCTGGTGGGCTACCGTCTATGGGGTCGCACAGAGTCGGACACTACTGAAGCGACTTAGCAGCAGCAGCAGCAGCAATTCAAATCGTTTCTGTACACATTTTACAACAAACAGAAGTTATGAACCTTATAAAATTACATTAATGTTCTGTTTTCTCACAAGATGGGCATTTTCCCACAAAGCACCAACATTTAGAACATTTCCTAGTCAATGAATAGACAACAACAAAGCACTTTTCAAATGAGACTCAATTTGTAAATGATCAGCAGCCCCACAAAGCTTTATTCAAATTCGTATCTCAGAATAATTGCAAATTACTACATGGCATGAATTGTCATCGCGTGGGAGAGAGACCATTAGGACCTGAATTAAGACTGCGGCTGCAGTGAAAAGAGGAGGAACTGGATTCCAAAGGTATTAGAATACTCCTTCTCCTGCTAAAGGTCTGCATCTTACATGTCTATCCTATTTTGTGCCATCTACTGATCTGACGATTCTTTTATTATTATCATCCTGCATGAGCTGCTGTTTATTGTGTCATCGACGTTAAGTAAAGGATCCTTTCCCCATACTTCTGTATTTTAAAAGGTATAGGCATTGTTTTTCCACAAGGGAAAAAAATAAACCCATGAGAGATTTCTGTTTTCAAGGTTATAGCCCCGCCCTCCCTACGTTCACCTTCAGCAATGCTACTTTTATTGAATGTTTAATCATTTGGACATGAATTTGGGGAAATTGATACCTTTGCAACTGTCATCCAACATTTTGATAGGACTCAGTCTATATTTTTGTAGTTTTCCTCAGAAAGTGTCTGTTCTGATCTTTCAAGATTAGATATATTTATAAATTTCATTGTTGCTGACAGTGGGGGATATTTAGTATGTATTTGCCTTTAGCATCCAAATTATTTATTTTACTATAGTGACTAATTTTCATCATGAAACATTACAAAATGCCCACAATATGTTCATAAAAAGTACCATCTCAAAGAAAAACACTGAAATCATCTTGAAATGTTTTTTTCTATTATCTGGTAGTGCTGGTAAAAAATTCACTTGTGGTGTCATTTTAATGGTGCATTGTCTTTCATTTTGTATTCATTCAGAAAAGCATGTTTTCAATTTTGCTATATTTACGTGGTTTCTCATTTTTTTCTATTAGAAATGAAAATGGTGAAAATAAAGTGTTTAAATCTATGTTCATATCCTTAAATATGAACTTTCTTATCTTTAATTCCCAAAGTATGGGATTACTATCTCTAAGGATATATACATTTTTATAACTCTTGATACATACTTCCAGACTATTAACTACAGAGGTGTATGAGAGCATGCACATTTCTAGGTCCTTGCCCAAATAGGGTATTACCATCTTTTTTTAAATTTAAATTAATTTATTTTAATTGGAGGCTAATTACTTCACCATCTTAAAAAAATTATTGCCAATGCATGGAGAAAACTAATTATTCTAATTAGAATTTTTCTGATTAATCATTAATTACATGTTCATCAGATCTATTTTCCATTTACCTTTCTTGTTTCTCAAATTTTCTAACTATATGTGGAAATAAAGGACTCTATAGCTTAAAAAAAAACACTCAGTGAAGAAATCTGTATAGAGGAAATCTAATTTATCTGTTTAGGTTGCTGTCCTACCAGCCTATGCCATGAATAGCTGAGAGCTCATGGACTAACCACCTCGCTCATCTTGGGATTGGTCTGAGCGTGAGACACAGTGAAGGAGCCCAACACTTACCATTCAGGGACAGTCAATACACACTGCAAAGCCTACAGTCTCCATGTCGTTTGGCATTTCCAGTTCTGTGGGTGAGAGCAGTTTCTGCTCACAGTGACCTAGCCTTGTGCTTTTCTTGAGAAATGCGTCTGCAGATAAATTTCACAGGGGTTCTTTAATAGAATCTGAAGTTATTAATTGACAATTATAGTTTAGTCTTCATTTTACTCCAGTGTGGGAATAAGAGAGAGAGAGTTCGGGATCTGGCTTGTTCAATTTAAAAGTGGAAGAAATTTAACTTGGTTAAATTACATTTCTCCCAGGGATAGGCCAGAGACAACCTTGTTAGTGACAGAAATCATTTTTTTCCAAAAATGCGTTTCTTCAGTAGAGAATGAAGACACCAAGGTGGAACTTTAAAAGCTCTAAATTCTCCTTTAAGTCTCTCCCCCATGTTTATCAATTGTGTCCTGTCTAGATCATCAGAAAATTTTATTTTCCTCTAAAAAATGATCTCATTTCTTCATGTTTTGTTATAAAGTACATGTTACATACTTTTATAGTTATGTTCAGTAACATTAATCATAATCATAGTCATAAAGAATTCCAAGACAGAAAGTAATTCTACAGCTGAGCTTGTCTCATCGCCTCAGTGTGTGTGCATGGAAAGAAACAGTAAACGAATTGTACTGAGATGTGACTTGGTGACATGCTTGTCCTCCACAATTGATACAGGAGCATCTCAGAAAGGACTTTGCCATACTCATCTGTATGTCCCTAAGGCTGAACATCCCACGTGGCCCCTACCTAGAAGGAGTTAATAAGTCTCTACTTAGATATGAGACTTTCTAAAAGTTGACTATAACTTCCTGGGTTATAGCAAATGTAAAGTAGTATAATAGCATATATTGTATTACTTTTACAAAAGCAATTGCTGTTTATTCTAAGAAAAAGTTACAAGATACCATATGTAAATGTAACAGAAAAATATAACAAGCTGGCTGCTCATAGAACACTACTAAAGTCACTTTGAAATATTGGTGTGTATAATCTTACACAAAACAGTTCCCTTTGGTGCCATCGTAATGGCTGCATTGTCTTCCTTCTTAAGGAAAAAAAGTAATTAAAGCAGAAATTCATAGCTTAGTTTCACTCTTTTCACCAAAAACTCATTGAAATTTCTTCATATATTAAAAACAGGTGAAGTTTCAATGATTAAAAATTGGAGAGGAATAGTTTCTTTTAATTAATATAAAAAATATTTCATGCTTTTCATATAAACAATGGCTTGCAGGATAAATTGCAGAACAATTCCAGAAAAATGTTACAGATAAATCAATAGATTGAGCCCAAGTGGGCAAAAAGCCTAGCTATTCTCATTTTGTCTGGAGAATCTCAGTGTAATTCTTTATTAAATTAATAGTCATATTTATACATGGACACTTATTTATTCAATTAATGTTAACTGAGACCTTACTAGGTACCAAAGAGTGCATGTGGTGCTGGAGACTTGGAAATGAATCAAGCACACTTAATAATCCTTGAGAAGGAGAGGGTATTTCGACAGCAAGTAAGCAAATATAGGGTTTCCCTTGTGGCTCAGCTGGTGAAGAATCTGCCTGCAATGCGGGAGACATAGGCTTAATCCCTGGGTTGGGAATATCCCCTGGAGAAGGGAAAGGCTACCCGCTCCAGTATTCTGGCCTGGAGGATTCCATGGACTATATAATCTATGGGGTTGCAAAGACTCAGACATGACTGAGTGACTTTTGCTTTTTCAGACAAGCATATTAAAAGGTGTTCACATAGTATCTGATAAGTGCTGAAATAGCAAAAATAGTTGATATAACAGCAGCATCTAATCCAGCTTAAGTATATTAGTAGTCTTCTAAGAAGAGGTGATGACTAGCTAAGTCTTGAGGGAAAGAAAGTGACCATAACTGAACCATAAGTAGGTCCACACAATATACTCATACCCAGAGACAGTGTGATTCAGTTGTATAATTAAAACAAAACAAAATACAATTAAAAAAAATCACAACTGGACCAAAAGCTGTTAAACTGTATACAGACTGAACATTAGTAACTGCCATGTGCTTGAGCAAGTTATACAAACTCTCTGAGCCCTTGTTTCTTTAACTGGTAAATGTAGATAATAGTATATATCTCATGAGGTTGTTGGATGATTGAAAAAAATTGCAAAAATGAAGATGGCTAGCAAAATTACTTCCCTTGAAATATGGCACCAAGTGAATAAGATCTGATTAATCTGAATCATGTAAGCAAAATGCAAGACATGAGAGATGGTAAGGCATGAGTTCTTTCTCTATGTACATATAGGATAGTTCAAAAGATACATATACTCATTATACCAATATAATAAAATATATCATGTAATGCACAAATGCAACATAAGTATATTTAATATATAATATGTGTAATACAGTTTGATACTAGGCTTCAGCTATAATATATAATATGACATAAAATAGTGTAATATATATTTGGGAATATAGTATATCTAAAATATTGTTGTTTTGTTACTCAGTCATATCTGACTCTTTTGTGACCCCATGGTCTATAGTCTGCTGGGCTCCTCTGTCCATGGTGTTTCCCAGGCAAGAATACTGGAGTGGGTTGCCATTCCCTTCTCAGGGCATCTTCCAGAGCCAAGAATTGAACCCAAGTCTCCTGCATTGGCAGGCAGATTCTTTATCACTGAACAACCAGGGAAGCCTATCTAACATATATATATATATACACACACACATACATACATATATACACACAGATATACACTGAACGCTATAACATACATTAACATATTACTAATATATGTAGTATACAAATGGAGAAGGTGATGGCACCCCACTCCAGTACTCTTGCCTGGCAAACCCCATGGATGGAGGAGCCTGGTAGGCTGCAGTCCATGGGGTCGCGAAGAGTCGGACATGACTGAGCAATTTCCCTTTCACTTTTCCCTTTCATGCATTAGAGAAGGAAATGGCAACCCACTTCAGAGTTCTTGCCTGGAGAATCCCAGAGACAGGGGAGCCTGGTGGGCTGCCGTCTATGGGGTCACACAGAGTCGGACACGACTGAAGTGACTTAGCAGCAGTAGTATACAAAATATGTTTCATCTTATATAATTGAATGTTGTCATTTGAGTGAAATATTAGTTAAAAAATCAACAATAATGTCAATAACATAAAAACAATAAAATCAATTGCTAGCATTTTTTAAGACCTTAGTGTATACCAGAAATTGAGTTTGAGAATAGTATATAGTATCTTCATTTGTTATCACAAAAAGGCTATGAAATAGACATTTCCCCATTTTACAGATGAATATATTGAAGATCAGGGAATTAAAAATGCAACTCTAAAACCTATTGGAGAAGGGAATGGCAACCCACCCCAGTATTCTTGCCTGGGAAATCCCATGGACAGGGGTGCCTGGTGGGCTACAGCCCATGGGATCACAAAGAGTTGGACATAACTGAGTGACTAAACAACAATGACAAAAACCAATAGCTATCATAAGTCATATCCGAAATTAAACCCTACATGGTACCTGTAACCATTCTACCAACTGTTTTTGGAAATAAACAACAGGGTAACATAATTGGCTGTTGGAAAAGGGGAGATTCTGCCCCAGGCTTTGAATAAAATGTTTCCCTCCCTCCCTGACTGTCTTTGTCCCAGCCTCTCTCTCTCCATCTCTTCCTTTCTAACACAATGCCACAGTTCATATTCTAGGGCAATGATTTAAAATTTTTGAGCATATATTTTGTTCAAAATTTACTCTGGGATCCAAATATTGGAAACCCAAAATTAAGGTAAAGCAAGTGAGGCAATGACTAAAATTCAGTAATTAGTATTTAATGCAATATTTTAAGCTATAAAACATAATGAAAAACTCCACAATCCATGATGAATAAATTATTAAAATTTTAAACAAAAACCTTGTATTTGCAGGATCTTAGCTCCCTAGCCTTACCTTAATGCCAACCACAGCTCCAGAGAAACTTTGTTCATGAAATAGGTGGCCAGCTTGTGGGCCACAGTTTTTTTTTTTTTTCTGGACTGCATTAAATATTACTCATCTCAAATACTGAGATTTCCAGCGTCTTCAACTTCCTATCCAAGGTGAACGCCTCAGTCATCTCACCCTAGTCCTCATTCTCTAATATTAGGAGAAAACTCAATGATGACACTGGTTCAAAATACACTGGTTTTCATGACAGTGGGTTTGAGGGACCCAAAGCTTCCCTAGTGGGACTTGGTTGACCCTCTTCTTCTAACTCCCTTTTACCTCCTTTATGTCCGTAGAAACTCAGGCACATTTCTGGACCTCAGGGAAACCTCTAAGATTGGAGAACATTCAGTCTGGAGAAACAGTATATTCACTCTGGGGAAACAGAGATGTTTCATATGGAAATTTAATCCCTAATTAGGAAAAATAAAAGCATATTATCAGAGTAGTTTAATTCCTGTGTAGCTACTCCACAATAGTGCAGAGATAAAAAGTTTAAATAATAGCTAAGTGTTAATAGTTGTTTTCCAGATACATTCTGAATCTCTAATTGCCTTTTTTTTTTTTTTTTTTGGTCCCTGTAGTATTTTGTTTTGGGACATGGTTTTGTTTTACATTTTCATTTCATATGCAGTGTGTACGTGTCAGTTCAGTGCAGTCACTCAGTCTTGTCTGACTCTGTGACCCCATGAACAGCAGCACGCCAGGCCTCCCTGTCCATCACCAACTCCTGGAGTATACCCAAACTCATGTCCATTGAGTCAGTGATGCCATCTAACCATCTTCAGTGATGCCATCTAACCATCTCATCCTCTGTCATCCCCTTTTCCTCCTGCCTTCAATTTTTCCCAACAAGGTCTTTTCAAATGAGTCAGCTCTTCTCATCAGGTGGCCAAAATATTGTGTGTGTGTGTGGAGGGGGGAGGGAGCAGCTAAAACTAGGATATGTTGCATCTTTTTCAGGTTGACACCTACATAATTAAAATTTAAAAAGATATCCAAATTATCAGTATGTTTACTCCTCAAAACCCCCTTCTTGAGAAATAAGTGTCAATCCCTGGATTGTGAAGATCCCCTGGAGAAAGAAATGGCAACCCACTCCAGTTTCCTTGCCTAGAAAATCTCATGGGCAGAGGAGCCTGGTGGGTTACAGTCCACGGGGTCACAGAGTCAGATAGGACTAAGGGACTGAGCACAGATGCGCAAGAGGAGGTTAGAGATTAGCGTGGGTGTGTTTCCGAGGAATCGGAAGTGTTTCATCACTGACACTCATTAGAGGACCTCTTCTTCCCCATAGGACTGACTGATACTTACCTTCTATTTAATTAGTGTTTCCACCATATTATGATGGAGAAAGAAATGGCAACCCACTCCAGTTTCCTTGCCTAGAAAATCTCATGGGCAGAGGAGCCTGGTGGGTTACAGTCCACGGGGTCACAGAGTCAGATAGGACTAAGGGACTGAGCACAGATGCGCAAGAGGAGGTTAGAGATTAGCGTGGGTGTGTTTCCGAGGAATCGGAAGTGTTTCATCACTGACACTCATTAGAGGACCTCTTCTTCCCCATAGGACTGACTGATACTTACCTTCTATTTAATTAGTGTTTCCACACATATTATGTGTGAGTCTTAGTGAACTGACACAAATAAGCCTATTGACACAAATAAGCCCTGCCTGCAGCTATATATATATACATATATATATATATATATATATATTCAGAGACAGCTACAAACACAAGATCGTTAGTTAAATATTTCTAATATTTTTTTTTCTTTGCCTAAGTTTAATGTTCTCAATCAAGAATTACTTATCACTGGCCCTAAAAACCTCTGAAATTCTAGTCCTTGGAACCTTGGCAATATAATATCTATAGGGGGTACATATTCTCCCATTCATCTACTTCAGAGTCCTGTCACACAAACATGACACCCAGCATTCTTCTTCTTCTTTTTTTTTTTTGACACCTAGTATTCTTAAATGGAGAAGGAAATGGCAACCCACTCCAGTATTTCTGCCTTGAAAATCCAATAGACAGAGGAGCCTTGTGGGCTACAGTCCATGGGGTCACAAAGAGTCAGACTCAGCTGAGCGACTAACATTTGTGGCGTGCGTTTTATTCTTAAATAGAACTACAATGTCTTTGGGAACATTCATTCCAGTATACCACAGGCCACAAATTATTTCATGGGCCATTAGAGAACTGTTTGTTTGTTTGTTTGTTTTTCCCTTGAAGCAAGATCAAACTGCCAAATTTCTAACCTAATGTATGTGTGTGTGTGTCTACACACATGCAGATGTGGGCATCTCTAATAATATAAATAGAAGGAGACACTAGAGTTCAATTTTTCTAATGGTATTTAGAGCGACACAATAGGCACACAAGCGCGGCCGAGAAGAGCTACATACAATGTCTTTGGGAACATTCATTCCAGTATACCACAGGCCACAAATTATTTCATGGGCCATTAGAGAACTGTTTGTTTGTTTGTTTGTTTTTCCCTTGAAGCAAGATCAAACTGCCAAATTTCTAACCTAATGTATGTGTGTGTGTGTCTACACACATGCAGATGTGGGCATCTCTAATAATATAAATAGAAGGAGACACTAGAGTTCAATTTTTCTAATGGTATTTAGAGCGACACAATAGGCACACAAGCGCGGCCGAGAAGAGCTACCCCACATCCGAGATCAGGGGCAGCGGCCCAGAGTGCCAGGCTGCGGCGGTGCAGGAACGGCTGAGAGGAGCTACCCCCGCCCGAGGCCAGGGGCGGCTGCCAAGAGGAGCTACCTTGCTTGCAGGAGTGGTGGCTGCGTGGGCGCAGGAGGGCCTAGAGGAGCTATTACTCGTTGAAGGTCAGGAGGGGCAGTGATAAGGAGATACCCCTCATCCAAGGTAAGGAACAGTGGCTGCGCTTTGCTGGAGCAGCCATGAAGAGATACCCCACATCCAAAGTAAGAGAAACCCAAGTAAGACAGTAGGTGTTGCAAGAGAGCATCAGAGGGCAGACACACTGAAACCATAATCACAGAAAACTAATCAATCTAATCACACGGACCGCAGCCTGGTCTAACTCAATGAAACTAAGCCATGCCCTGTGGGGCCACCCAAGATGGGTGGGTCATGGTGGAGAGGTCTGACAGAATGTGGTCCACTGGAGAAGGGAATGGCAAACCACTTCAGTATTCGTGCCTTGAGAACCCCATGAACAGTATGACAAGGCAAAATGATAGGATACTGAAAGAGGAAATCTCCAGGTCGGTAGGTGCCCAATATGCTACTGGAGATCAGTGGAGAAATAATTCTAGAAAGAATGAAGGGATGGAGCCAAAGCAAAAACAATACCCAGTTGTGGATGTGACTGGTGATAGAAGCAAGGTCCGATGCTGTAAAGAGCAATATTGCATAGGAACCTGGAATGTCAGGTCCATGAATCAAGGCAAATTGGAAGTGGTCAAACAAAGAAAGAATGAAGGGATGGAGCCAAAGCAAAAACAATACCCAGTTGTGGATGTGACTGGTGATAGAAGCAAGGTCCGATGCTGTAAAGAGCAATATTGCATATGAACTTGGAATGTTGGGTCCATGAATCAAGGCGAATTGGAAGTGGTCAAACAGGAGATGGCAAGAGTGAACATTGACCTTCTAGGAATCAGAGAACTAAAATGGACTGGAATGAATGAATTTAACTGAGATGACTATTATATCTACTACTGCGGGTAGGGATCCCTTAGAAGAAATGGAGTAGCCATCATGGTCAACAAAAGAGTCTGAAATGCAGTACTTGGATGCAATCTCAAGAATGAAACTCCAGTACTTTGGCCACCTCATGCAAAGAGTTGACTCATTGGAAAAGACTCTGATGCTGGGAGGGATTGGGGGCAGAAGGAGAAGGGGATGACCGAGGATGAGATGGCTGGATGGCATCACCAACTCGATGTACGTGAGTTTGAGGGAACGCCGGGAGTTGGTGATGGACAAGGAGGCCTGGCGTGCTGTGATTCATGGGGTCGCCAAGAGTCAGACATGACTGAACAACTGAACTGAACTGAACTGAATCTATACCTCGGTTTACCTCTTGAAACCTATGTGAACTTGAACCATTTCCTCAGGACAAAAAGCCAAGAGTTTTAATTATGCTTCTCACAAAGGATTATTATGAGTATAAATTGGGGTCACATACATGATTTGAGGGCTGAACCAGTATTAATTGGACCTATTTAATTTTGTGACCTCCCCTTCAAAGAGGACAGTGGGATGAGTTGCTGGAAGTGTCTGCCATATGGTCCTTTGATGATGAGGTCACTGCCTAATCATTTTCCCCATGGAGAGGGTTTATTACAGTGAATACTGAATGTATTGTTATCAGGGAAGAGGTATAAGAAAAAGTGGAGCTGGCAACAAGCAGGAGCAATTCCTCATCACTGAGTGACATAACAGCTCAGATCATTTTTGTCTCCACATTTGGGGGAGAGGTCAAAGTTATTAGTTTGGAATGGATACACAGATCACATTAGTGAAAATGAAAAGGCATGGATCAAGAAATACAGGATATCCTGGGCAAGCAGATGCTTCTGAACTCACTACCATGCTTAATTTTTAGAATGTGTGTATCTCACAGTAAACAATCTTCTTTTCCTAGTGGAAAGCTAGGGGAAATATTCTACCTATTTAGTTAGCTATATCTGTTTAATAACCATTCTCTGAACCTCCGTATATATCAGGCTGTTAAACAGGCACTGGGAATATAAAAGCTGTGAGTTTTTTGTCTTCCGTGAATAATGCAATAAAGATAAATGATTTGTAAGTGACTAAATTCAGTGGAAATGAGATTAGAGCAGGGGACGATAAATATTAACACATGAATTTACATTTTACAAAGGACTTTCTCATCTGTTAACTTGACCAACACATCAACCCTATGTTTATCTTCTCATTCTCTATAGTGAGCATTGGCTTTATTTTCTAGGTGCTTCACAACTTGAAATATTCTTCCATTATTTGGGGAATTCTCCTTGTATGCACCTCACCACTCACCCATGCAGCTTGAATTTAAACATGGGACCAAGATGCCTATAAGTAGGAGGACCTAGTCAGGACTTCAGTTTCATGCAGTAGATGAAAGAGGTGCTTCTGGTAAAGAAAAATGGTTTTGGAGAGGTTCCTGGGAGTAGCACAAATTATGAACCTGAATTCTCAGTGTGACTAATGGTTCCCTCACCAGACTGGGTTGGGAAACTGAATTTTGATTGTGGAAGCTCTGTTTATTCCAACTGGGCGGTTTCCCAGTGATTCTACAAACTATTCAATATCTTTTTTTAAAGAAATTTATTTCCTGCTTCAAATTGCAAATGTGAATTTTGTTGTTTGAAAATAAGAACTCCGATTCCTCCAGCTCTATTTTACTGAAGAAGAGGCTCAGTTTCAAAACATGAAAAGATATTCAGGATACTAACTTAGGCAATTATTAACATGTAACTCAGAACCAGGGCAAACCCATTTTTGTTTCCATGACACCATGCTTTCTTACATTATAAAGCATGTCAGTTTCATGGCATGACTAACGAAATAACCTACGGAGAGACTAAACCTGTAAAATATGGAGGAAATTAGTATCTACATACTCTCTCTCTAGGTGGAGGAACATACATCCCAAATTATCCTGGTTTACACTCTATCTCACTTCCCAGAAGTTTAGGTACCATGATGATACTAAGATGCTGCTTAATTTCTTTTTGTGTCTCTTTATGTTGTTGTGACATTTTCCCAAGTCTAGTTTTTAATATTTCTTTTTGCAAAAGCACATTATTTTTCTTTTCTTTGTCTTCACATTAATCAATTTTTTCCAGCTGTACTGAGATGCAATTGACTAAAGTTATATATATTTAAGGTGTGCAATGTGATGTTTTGATACATGCATATATGGTGACATGATTACCACAATCAAGTTGATTAACACATCTATTGCTTCACACAGTGACCCTTGTGTGTGTGTGTGTGTAGAGAACACTTGAGATCTACTCAGCAAATGTCTGGTATACAATACTTTATTATTAACTACAGTCACTATCCTTTGCATCAGGTCTCCAGAACTTACTCATCCTATAAGTGAAAGCCTATACACTTGATCAATAGCTCCCTTTTCCTCCACTTCCTGGTAACAATCATTCTACTCTCTGTTACTATGAGTTTGACTTTTTTTTTTGATTCCACATATAAATGAGATGATGTGGTATTTATTTTTCCTATGTCTGATTGATTTCATTTACATAATGATTTATTTCTTCATTAAGTCATTAGAAATTGTTTTGAACATTTATTCTGTGCAGAACACTGCCTTTAAAGTAAAGTCCTGGGAAGGACATTCAACATGAACCCAGAGTATCTGTCTAGCCATTTACTATCTCTGTAATCCTCAGAAAAGTAATTGAACCACCAAATTCCATGTGTTTTAGCTTGATTATTAATAATATTTGCATTTCTCTCAAAAGTGTTCCAGTTTAGACAATAAACTCTATGCTAGTCTTGATGATTTTTAAGGATAAGTGGTAAACAGATTTTTGTTAAATGAATTTAAAAATTAGATGAGCATATTACTACATTCAAATTAATGATTTGGGAAGAAAAAGTTGGGATGAAGTAGACACAAAATCAACAAAGAGCTTGTCACCTGGGGAGAGGTTTTTTTTTTTTTTTTTTCAGTGAGCTATAATTTCTATAAATGGGATATTTCTTCTAACTCAGCAAGTTTCCTCTAGTAATGCACTTGACATGCCATGCTACAAGTATAGTTTCTAAAACTCTCTCTCCGTTTCTCTCTCACTCTCATACACACACACAAGCCTCAATGCTAAAATAGAAGAATCCTTTCTACATCATCACTTCAAAATTGAGTGCTCAAATGTTTCACTATTTATATATCAGAAGGAAAAGCTTTATTAAAATTCCTGATTTGCATATTTATAATTGACTGGAAAAGAAAACAATATATTTCCCACTTTGCCATTGAAGTGTGTCAGTCAAAAGTAAGAGTAATTTATGTACACTGAAATTATATTTGAACAAATAAATTAATAATGAATCATCCAAGCTTTTTATAAAAGGAGCTTTCTTATATTTTTACTAACAACTAGAGGCTTTATCCTCATACATCCCCTTGTTTCTCTGTAGTAACAATTACAGGAGCTCTCACAGAGGAGTAGCAGAAAAGCTTTATTAAAATTCCTGATTTGCATATTTATAATTGACTGGAAAAGAAAACAATATATTTCCCACTTTGCCATTGAAGTGTGTCAGTCAAAAGTAAGAGTAATTTATGTACACTGAAATTATATTTGAACAAATAAATTAATAATGAATCATCCAAGCTTTTTATAAAAGGAGCTTTCTTATATTTTTACTAACAACTAGAGGCTTTATCCTCATACATCCCCTTGTTTCTCTGTAGTAACAATTACAGGAGCTCTCACAGAGGAGTAGCTTTTTTTTTTTTAAAGTCTGAGAATGAGGAAATAGACTAAAATAAAAGAAATCCTAATAATATTAATATAAATCCAAACAGATTTAACTCTGTATCTTTATTAGGCTAATACGCTTTAAAAATTGCCTTTACTTTGTCATGCCAGAATAAGGTAAGGTAAGGTAAGTCGCTCAGTCGTGTCCGACTCTTTGTGACCCCGTGGACTGTAGCCCACCAGGCTACTCAGTCCATGGAATTTTCCAGGCAAGAGTACTGGAGTGGGTTGCCATTTCCTTCTCCAGAGGATCTTCCCAACCCAGGGATCGAACCTGGGTCTCCCTCACTGCAGGCAGACGCTTTAACCTCTGAGCCAACAGGGAAGCCTAGAATACTCTCTCTATATTCACAAGTTGCTCAATTGCTCTGAGTTCTATTGTATATTTATAATTTATGCCTTCACTGCTTCCAGACTAGACTAGAGGCAGCTTGCCACAAAGATATGTGTAAATGTATTGTAGAAACAGATCTGTAGATATCAATGCATATATATACATATATATGTATATATATCCACAGGAAAGTTAAAATTAAAAATACAGGAGAAGAAGAAAATTTATGGAGAAAAGAGATGTTAGCTGTGTTAGGAACCAATATGAAATTTATTCAGGTCTCCCCAGAAGCCAGGATAAAAAAGGAAAGAGAGCTGATTCTACAGTAACTAGCTGTATGAAACTCATTCTGTAAAGTATTAATCATAATCTGCTCTAACAGGCTGTCCATCATGTACTGCATGAAAGCAAATTTGAGTTGTCAATCTTGTCTCTCGTGTTCTCTTTAGAAGATGACAGTGATAAGTAAATGCATTCTCTAAGTAAAAATAAATGCCCAAAATGGGCATGTATATTCCCAAAGTGATAGTAATTTGATATGAATCAGGTCCTTTCTTCTGTCTTTACTACCAGGGAGTTCTTAGGAAAAATCATCCTTCATTTAAAAAATATTGAATAATAATAATAATTCAATGGATCATTATCAGGCCCATTACGACAATGTACCCAGTAGTGCATCATGGGTGGGAAAGTTTCATACAGACACGGCTTGCCATCACTGTGACAGCTGTGTCCACTGAAATGTGTGGGCGGGAAGATCAGAAGGGAAACTGCCACATGCAACACCAATATCCCTGGTCGTCTGAGCCACGTTTTCTCAAGCGCTCCTAATTTTAACGTGTTCTCAACGCAATTCAGAAGCCTGGGCTCTAGCAAAGCCCAATTTGAATATTTCACCTAGGCCTTCAGCTTCCTGTTCTGTGAAGAGAGGCGGGGCCTCTGGTCAATGTTTTGACAGCAAGAAATATTTTGCAGATGGAGCTTTGGTCATAGAAGATGCCGCTGGGTGGGTGACATTCAGAATGGCCACACAAACCCTGTCCCTGACTCCAGCTTTCTTGCTGTCTGTCTCACACTCTGTCTCACTTTCTCTCATGTAGATCTCGCTTTGGAATGAGCTGATACAAATTAATTTGCAGTTTTTAAGAGGCAGTGAGTTATTTCTCAATTTCATTTCAGTGTCTTAAAGTTCCCAGAAGAAACAGATATTTTAAATGTACAGCTTCACTTCACAGTATGGGTATACTTTTGTGACCTTCAGCAATTTTATTACATACAATGTATAGGGCTACATTCTATAAACAGAAATATCTGTTTTAATAATAACATTTATTGAGAACTGTCAGGCACTACGGTTGGTTCTTTACATGATCTCATTTGATGCTTTCAACAGTCCTATCAGAGGAGGTCTATTATTATCCCATTTTACATAGCTGTAAACCATCTCATGCGAAGAGTTGACTCATTGGAAAAGACTCTGATGCTGGGAGGGATTAGGGGCAGGAGGAGAAGGGGACAACAGAGGATGAGATGGCTGGATGGCATCACTGACTCAATGGACCTGAGCCTGAGTGAACTCGGGGAGTTGGTGATGGACAGGGAGGCCTGATGTGCTGCGATTCATGGGGTCGCAAAGAGTCGGACACGACTGAGCGACTGAACTGAACTGAACTGAAACTGACTTAAAGCCAGGATTCGAGCATTAGTTTTAATGCCATGCTAAAATAGGCTTTCCCAGACATTATATCTGACGTGGTGACACTAAGTTATCCCATATCAAATCACTGTTACTTGCCTCGTAGCATTTAGTAGAATCTGCATTTGTTCAGAGGTTTACTGACTTTTGTATGTCTCCCCTATAAAAATGTAGGCTCCAGGCACAGGAATCAAGCCTGTCTTGTCTACCTGTGTCTGCAGCGCTTTGAACAGTGACAATACAGGCACAAAACAAATTGCTGAATTAATGAATAAATAAATGAATACCTCCAAAGTGCAGGCATTTTAAAGAATTCTCTTTCCTCTGAAATTTGTTAGGTTTTATTTTTTCCTTCAGCACAAGGAAGGCATTAAACAAATTATGAATGTCTCTTGTGTGCTGGAAGAGTTTATTTCAAATTGAGAGCAAGAGCATAAAATCATTTTCTATAGGTCACCAAAGACACTCTTATATATTCCCCCAAATGAAAGATAGCTTTGGAGTTTATATAGCCACTTCATGATATTTAGCCCTTTGATCCCCAATGTCTTTTAGCTCTATTTGATCCAAAGCATGGCTAAAAGCTTAACAGAAAATGAATTGTGCCAATAAATATTTACTTTCATCTCTTTTCCGTATGCTGACAAGCTTCTTCTGTCTAAACTGTTTTAAAAGTGGAAATTAAGTGGATCATTTGAATTGTGAAAAAACAAGTGGGAAAAAATCATTTCCAAGGCACGGTCTTTGTTTTTCTGCTGTATTATTATGTATGAACTGCTTCTGAGTTACTGAAAGTGCAAAACTGATTTTTAGAAATTCAAAGGCTTAAGAATTCAGCAAGTTCAACGAATGCCTTGTAATACAGATAGTGAAAGCACCTATTCCTTCCATTATCTTTTTGTACAGAAAGTTTTGGGCTATCTTTTCACCACTTTCCCCATAACTTGTACATCATTAACCATCAGCTCAGCATACACCATGTTCACGCGCATGTGTATACACACACACACACACACACACACACCCAGCTCCCTCTGGCTAAATCTTTCTCCAATTCAAGATATAACTGATATATGACCTACCCAAGAAAGTCTTCCTCTTCCAGACCCCTCCTCACATTATCATGTTCCTTAAGTCTTTATTCCTATAAAATACTTTTTATTGCATTCATTAAGATCTATTACCTTTATCTGTTTAATTATCTTTCTTATGTGGGATCACTTATGGCAACAGCTATGTTTTGTTTCTATCTATTATCACCAACATCTATGCAGTGCTTGCTAAATAAATAACTTTTAATAACTATAATGAATGAGAAGACTGAACTTAGTTCCTTTCTTGGAGAATGGTAGACGGCCAATGAGTCTGAAAAGAATGTATTCCATGAGATACATCCTGGTATGATTCCAATGACTAGTCCTTACGATTAATATTATACTATCCAGACTCTGAGCCGGAAACTAAAGCAGCAAAATACTGGTGCTTAAAACAGATGCATGTGTGCTCGGTGGCTTAGGCATGTCTGACTCTTGCGACCCCATGGACTGCAGCCTGCCAGTCTCCTCTGTCCATGCGATTCTCCAGGCAAAATACTGGAGTGAGTTGCCATTTCCTTCTCTAGGGGGTCATTCTGACCCAGGGATCAAACCCTCACCTCCATTGGCGGGTGGATCCTTTACTGCTGAGCCTCCTGGAGGGACAGAAAAGGCAAATAAGAGTAGAAGAGGTTCATACAGAAATCTTTCTTTGACGGTGCATGTGGGAAATGAAGGGGTCAATGGCACTTGAATGGTAAAGGAGACTTTTCAGGGAAAATTTAACATAGGACTGTTTTCTCTGTTGTCCATACTTCAGGGAAGTTTCTATAACCACTCCCAGTGCTAATACAATGTGACAGCACATGGCTCTGAAAAATACACATTTAGATAAGATTGAGCCTCCTTAAATACTAACTTTCACCAAATTCTACATAAAGATGTACATAGACAAATAAATAATAAAAGCTAGAACAGAAATGGGGATGCTAAACAAGTATAAACAGCAGGAGTATAGATTTTTGCAGGAATTTTCCAGGCCTATACAAAGAAACAATTTCAGGACACAGTGGTGTGTGGCATGGGGACCAGAACTGGATTTAGATTTGAAACAGCAACATCAAACAACCAAGGTCATGAAAGGAAAGCTAGTTTTTCAATAGTTTCCCTTGACTAATGATTGAGCTAGTTTCTAGGGTTGGGGAATTAAAGGTTGCAATAAACATGTTTACGTATACATATTTTATCTATCTTGCATGTAAACTGAGTGTAATGCATTCCACAATGCAGCTTCTTTCATGATAACGCATAAATCATACCTTAATTATGACTATAGAGTTCCAAACCAACTAAAATGTCCTCTTCCATTCTTTTGCCTGCATCAGTTGCCTCAAGCTCACCAGTCTACAGGTAGGTTTTTAAATCAGTCTTACTTGGATTATGCCCACACAGCTTTGTACATGTTATTTCCTCCCTAAAATCCTACACTGACTTATTCTTTGTGTGACTAACTCCCATTCATCCTGTGGAACAGAGCTCATTTATTACAATATCATTTTCCCTGAAAACTTTTCCTTGATGTACTATTTTGGAATAATGAGTCAACTTCCTGGTCCTCCTTGCCCCCTCTATGTAGATAAATCTTATTTTATTTACCTGTGCTTTTGCAAAGGACCTCTACATAGTGTTTATGCTTTTCCTATTAAAATAAATCTGCAATGAACCTGATTATAACTCACATATTTGCATATTTGTAGAGAATACAGTAGCTTAAGTGCCATTAAAATCACCTGCTTTTTGAAATAATTTACCTCTGAAAATATCTGGCACTGTTTATATGTTATGCCTGCTTCTTCATTTTTTGGGAGCAATCAATAATTTTGATTGTTGTATTTTTAAAGAAAATTTTGTATTACACATAAGTTTTACATTTTCAATGAGATTCTGTATATCTGTGGCTATTTTCTTAATTAATTTTTACTTTTATGGAATTTTTGCTTTTCCCTTTTATTGCTTATTGTTTGCTTGTTTTAGTATTTATGAGATTCATTATCACATCTATTTTATCATTTCATAACACATTAATTTATACTTTGATATTTATTGGTTTCTCCATTTTGTTTTCCATATATAGTCCCTTTTTATCCTATAAAATTTTTATTGGATGTTCAATTAATTTATTTATATTATTTATTTTGAAATTAATATTTTTTGCAATATCATTTTCCTCTGAATATAGCTTCAGCTCCACATTATAGGATTTAGAACGTTTTTATTATTGCCATAATCTAGATACTGATCTATGGCAGTTTTAATTTCCTCTTTAACATTAGAGCTTACCATAAGATTTTAAGTTGGTAGTATGTATGTGTGTATATATATATATATATATATATATATATGTATATATTCCTGTGCTTATTTTAATTTAGTATATCTTTCAAATCTAACTTTGAAATTTTATAATTTGTTCTATAGTTTTGTTCATTTTTTTAAATCTAACGGGATTTTAAGGATTAAAATATATTAACATCCCCCTCATATGTACTCACACACACATACACATGCTTGCGAAAGTGATTATGTGTGTGTGTATGTAAATAGCAAGTGAAACAAAATGTAAAGATTATGTTCAGGGAGTCAAACAGAGGATGGTTTTGCTTTCTTTTAACCACATGCCCTTATGCAGAGCTATTACTTCTTTAATTAGAGGATATACTATTTTGCATAATATCTAAAATATTTTTCTGAACAGAAAGAATTACTGGAATTACCTTTTCTTTGCCTATACAATTATCATCATTATTTCACATGAAAAGTCTTCACTCACATGTGAATTCATTCAGCCAGTACTAACTGGGTCCCTTCAATGTGCAAGGTACACAAGATAAGTGCAATGAGCAAACTGGACCCATTGGTCACTGGGAGTCCTTTCATGCCACAGATTCCACATCAGTGAGAGTTACTTGGTTTGAGTAGGTTGATTTTGTTCACCATGCTATTGACTGGACAGTTTTATTGTGCTGCAATGAACACATTACATACTTTATTCCTTTGATTTTGTCATTTAATGTGTACATAGAGATCTGTTTATCCTCTGTATGGTGACAGTTTTCCTCAGTGTGGTCATGAAATTTTCATTCATTCTTGAATTTCAATCATCTCACTAAATTGTCTCAATCTTCACCACTTTTCATTGTTTTTGCAAAAAAGTCAATGATACATTGCCCAGTATCCTTTTGATCCACCTGAATTTATCCATAGATGCAGACAGTTCCCAGAATGTAGTTTTTCCCACTACCAAAACCTGAATTTGATTCTTCTCAAGATTTTCTTCCATTCAAGATTTTCTTGGTTGCCTACCATTGTTGCCTGACAGAGAAGAGTCCACATCAGACGATCTCAACAATGAAGGATGGGAGTCAGTAGCTAAGTGCCTCAGCCTCTTATTTACTGGTAGGGTCATTCTAAGCTGTATTGTACCTTGTGTCTTTGACCCAGGGATTCATAATAAAAAAAGAAAACCATAAACAAACTGGATTATCCCTCTCTTTGACCCACTTTCTCCTCTTCCTCCCTCGTCTCCTGAGATCAAATCTCCAATAAAGTATGTGCACCAAATTTTTGTCTTAAATTGTCAACATGTTACACACTTAAAGATTTATATATTCTTCTATTTAAGAAAAAAATTCTATTTTAGATTTTTCTATTTCATAATGATTTGGGCTATTTTATTTAATAACCCCAATCTTCTTGTAAGCATCTAACATCCATATAGTTCATCTCATCTTTAGTTGTTTTTTCCCTTGGTCCATTTCCAGTGCATTTTATAAGTTATTGTTTTCAAATCTATTCTTATAGATGACTCTATTTTATAATTCTATTATAAATTATAAATTTATAATTCTATTATAATTTTATAATTCTAGAATACAAATCTATTCTATGCATGTGACATTTGATGTGCTTTTAAATGCTCTAGCATAATATATTTTCATTTCTTTCTTTAGTGATGCCATTTTCCACTTCATCACATGCTCTTAATTTAGTACCTCCTATAGGATAGCTTGCCTTTTGTCTCAGGTTGGAGTCCTTGGCAAGCAGAGTCTTAGATGGAGTTTAGTGTGAAGGATGTTTATTAGGAAGTGCTCTTGGGACCAACATGTGTGAAGAGTAGAGGAATAAACTGGGATTGGGCAGAAGGAGAGATCAAACTGTGGGGTAATTACAACTGATAGCATTTCAGCCAATCTCAGTGGGAGTTCTGGAGCTTAAATGATTCATTAGCGATGTTGTTGGTGAGGCCAAAATGGCCAGCCTTCATAACCCTACCTTGGTTAGTCACTGGATGTTGAGGAGGATTTAAATTAGAGTCAGATGGACTCCCTGTAGCTGGGGCAGTCCCACGCTGTCAGCACTTTGCTGTCAGCCCTCCTGACCAGCTCCAGCAGGAAGTCCTTTCTGGGGGAAACCTGGGGGCGGGGCAGACCTCTGAGTCCACCCTTGTTCATTCTCCAATCATTATTGTAAGTTAAGATTTATTTTATTGACAGTTTGGCTCAGTCAGTACCTGTTAAATATGTTCTTTGTTTCTTTGATTATTTCCTTTAAGAAGTTTAGTTTTCATCTTCATTATGAAGTTTGTCTTCCTTTAAGTTAGGCTTCCCTGGTGGCTCAGATGGTAAAGCGTCTGTCTGCAATGCAGGAGACCTGGGTTCAATCCCTGGGTTGGGAAGATCCCCTGGAGAAGGAAATGGCAGCCCTTTCCAGTACTCTTGCCTGGAAAATCCCATGGATGGAGGAGCCTGGTCCTCCATGGGGGTCCCAAAGAATTGGGCATGACTGAGCAATTTCACTTTCACTTCTTTACTGTAGGCAGTGGTCTGTTTGGCACATTCTTTTATTAATAGATAAATCATCTTTGTCTGTTATTCATTACAAAATAGACTGCTTTTTCTGAGCCATCTCTTTCCCCCAAGAGCACTGAGAAAGGAATTTTAAAAATTTACTCTCCATTTACCTGGGCACTGTTTCCATTTGATTCTCTTAAATTTTATATTGAAGGGCTGGATGTTGGTACTGTGGAATGAATGTGTAGTCATTGGATCTTCGGAGGGGATGGGATACCATGTGTGAGTAGTACGTTACAGCCACTTGCAATCAGCATCACAACACCAGAAGTCAGGGAGCTTGCATGTTTACAGAAGTCATATAAGTGCTGAAGCATTTGTCTTTCTGCTATTTACTTAGTTCTTGCAGACTCATCCTTCAGCTCTCAGTTCAAAAGTTACTTCTCAGGGAAATTGTTCCCAGTCTCTTTAACCAGGTTATCCTCACTATTATAAATTCATACAGTAGGTCTTGATGGATGGTGGGAATAATTCAACTGACCATTCATGAAGGAATATTTGCCAGTCAGTTGATTGTCCTTGAATACATAAAGGTGACTAGGACATAGAACATGTCTTGAACATCTCCAATTTTATTTTCCCACAGTTCCCATTTTACTGGCCTTGGCATAATTTGGGATTAATATATGTTTCTCACTAGACATGAAATTAGAGACAAGTCTGTTTGCTCGCCACTGTATCTTATCTCCTTGTCTGATACCAGTAGGTACCCAGTAAATTTAACATTAAGTAAATGGGTGTATTTCTAAAAAATTGTTCTGCCTACCTAAAGTTCGATAGTTAGATCTCCAATTCCATACAATTTGCTACCAGTGCTTGTGTTCATAGATTTTGAAATGCAAATACATTTTAAAGTACATGAAAGATATCATCAAATAGCTAATGTAGACCCAGGGTTCTCAACATCACTATTGAAAAGAGGCAAAAAGCATCGTCCTTGGCTTTGAGGGGCTTTTAATCAGAGATAAAACACTATCCAGACCGACAGCATATCCAAAGAAGGACCCATCAGTCACAAATACCAGAAAATTCATGTGCATTCATCATTCCAGTGAATGTTTAAGGTGAGCGGATGGAAAATGTTCTCATTTCCTATCAACATTTTCAGGTTACTAAGAAAGAACATGGACATGTTAACATCAAACCAGTTCATCATAAAAATGTCAGAGCAATTTTTCCGGTGATTGGAAGAGCTTGCTTTTGCCTTTTTTTTATTCTATCTTGTCACGAAGCATCCTGAAATCACCCAAGGGGAATTAACCTTTTAAATTTCATGTTGTTCTAAAAAGAACATTCAGTTTCTTCCAGCCTCTAAAGAGCTTTTATTGGTGCTCTCTGCACAAATTCATTTGCTTCTTCTAAATCTGAATGTTTTCAAAACAATGACACATTTTATACATTATAAAATCTATGTCCAAAGACAGCTGAACTGCTTTCACTGTTTGAAATATATTTATGTTCTGGCAACTTAAAAAATACCTCACACTGCCCATAAAGGTTTATTAATGTCAAATACTTTGAAATATCTTCCCTCCCCCAAAACCAATGGTCTTATAAAAGTATTTTGTTCTTAAAAAAAAAAAAAAGTCAATTCTCCCTCTCCTGGAAAATAACTGAATGTTCAGTTTATATATTCTGACTAGCAGTCCCTTTCCCCCTGGAGCTCTTTCCATTCCCAGAAACACCTAGGTTCCTTTTATTATCTCTTCTGTCTGTATATTGCAATTCCCACAGAAAACGCTATTCTGTCCACAATGCAAATTGCATAGCCTTTAAAAAAAAAAAAAAAAAAAAACTAAATCCCCTTTAAATAACTGAAGTTCAATACTTTTTAAGAACATAAATGTTTTCCTTCTGTGATCAACACATTTCTTCCACAAGCAGGAATTCACGCTATGAAATGAAAATTTCACTGTCAGGTCATTAATCATTTGGGGACTAGAAAACAACTAATGAGTGTTATTTAGTTTCTGAAAAGTCTGAATGAGTCATTCTTTGGTTTGTTATCTCTACTTCAGAAAACTCATTATTTATTTAATTTCAAGCATAATAAGTCTTTGATAAATTGTCTTATTTTGCTGGCCTGACTTACTGAAATATACAGACAAACCAGCCCATTTCATAAAAAGGGAAACTGAGTCTTAAATATATAAAGGGACTCATCCAGTATATGAATCAACATTCCTAGTTGAAAGCAACGGAAGACAATAAGAAAAGCTTGTGCAAATTAATTAATTTGTACAAAGAGGTATTGAGAAGTTCTCTGGACAAAAGCTATATTTGAGATAAATAACCAGGGGCAATATCCAAAATTGTGTCATAGAACTGGTCCACTGGAAATACTGCTGTCTCCTCTTCTGGGCCACTGTGACCTAGTTTGTACTGGCAATTCTGCCTCCTGGACTGTGGACAGGTCCTTCTAGAACCACAGCCCTTACCATCCTTAGAAATCTGATGCATGGCAACCACCCTCATCCTCACTGAAACAAATTCTTTCTAATTTCTAGTTCTTTTCATCTAAAGCTGGTGATTCAAAATCTGGATCAGTCAAATGTGTTTGGCACAATTTGGGTCATATATCAGGGTTGCAAGCAAAGCTGAAAGAAAGTCTGGGCAGATGACTATCTAGATGACATCTAGGAAATGTTCTAGAACTAGAACATTTTCAAGTTCTGTAGTGAGAGGCAAGGTTTGTTTAAGGATTGGGAATTTTACAAACACTGAAAGCAAGTTAATATACAGCATGAGATTGCATAGAGAGAAACATTCTCTTTCCCTCCCTCTCTCTCATCATATCTATAAACAGTTTATAAAAGTAAGACATGCCATACAAAGAAGAGCCTAACTCACAAAGGCTATATCAGAAGTCTCTTGGAGTGTTGAACACCCCACTTGTCTGAGCTGCCCTGAGAACTACCTTATCTCTCCTTTACACAACTGGAGAAGCAAAGTCATTTCAGACCTGGCAATCCTAGTGTGAGAATTGCTCACAACATCTGCAGAGAATACTAAGCCAGATGATTGCACTAGGAGAGAAGTCCAAGAATGATGTGAGGATACAGACACGAGAACAAATGCATGTGGGAGAATCACATCCTTAAAATATAAAAACAGGAAGCTCTCTGGGATGTATCAAGAGGAAGAAAGGTGTGTTCCATGCTGGAATCTACACCAGCGACTCTGAGACCTCCTCTTGGAATACATTTACTTAATTAAAGAGTTGATTCCCTCATGAATGATAGTACTAAATATGCATACTGGGTATATACAGTGTCACACTCTGGGGTTGTGGGAGGGGGGAGGGCACAGCTCTAAAGCTTTATAATTCAATCCTTCAATAATTCACACTCAGAAGTAAAAGTACAGGAACAGCAAAAGTACAGAACTGAATTCTTGTTAGCAGTTTTGTTTTTTGCACTGGTGTGAGGAAAGCAATTCTGAAATTATTTTCAGTGTATTAGGTGACTGAAGAAGGGATATATTTGTGTTGCTGACAACCAAGTTTTTCTCTTTGAAAAGAAACGGGCACAAATATGAAATGACGCAAAGTACAGAAGAACTCTTTCGTGTTGAAATAGAATGGGAGGAACTTCTCTCATGTCTATTTACTGAGCAGAACTAGATGGACAACATTCCAGGATTAATGAGAGCAACTGCTGCCCAGAGTTCAGTTTATAAATGCTTTGGCCATTAAGACAAGTCAGGCGTCTTTGAAGAAGTGGCCTCTCCAGGTTTGGGGAACAGAAAATATAGGATGAACATGAGACATCTTGTTTCACTAGAATGTAAGAGTGCGCCAAGTGGAGAAAAATGAGGATGGGACTTTCCGGTGGTCCAGTGGTTAAGAGTTCACCTTGCAATGCAAGAGACACTGGTTCGAATCCCTGGTCCAGGAAAACCCCACACGCACCTAAGCCCATGCACCACAGCTACTGAGCTGTGCTCCAGAGTCCTGGATCTGAAACTACTGAAGCCCAAGTGCCCTAGACACCATGCTCTGCAACAAGAGAAGCCACCACAATGAGAAGCCTGAGCACTGCAACTAAAGTAGGCCCTGCGCACTACAATTAGAGAAAGCCCACCATCGGCAATTAAGACCCAGAACAGTAAAAATAAATAAAAATGAATAACTAAATGAAGCATGTATCAAGAAGATACAGAAGTCACCTTTTGGGAAAATAAATAAAACAGCCAAGAAACACAGTTCATTGATTAAAAGAAAAATCAAATAAATAAGAATATGACAGATAACACAGGACAAGAAAAATCCTTTTTTATAGTCAGAATGCCAATTAACAAACACACAAGGATGATGAAATTCAGTTTAGTTCAGTCAGTCGCTCACTCGTGTCCGGCTTTTTGCGACCCCATGAATTGCAGCACGCCAGGCCTCCCTGTCGATCACCAACTCCCAGAGTTCACTCAAACTCACATCCATCGAGTCAGTGATGCCATCCAGCCATCTCATCCTCTGTCGTCCCCTTCTCCTCCTGCCCCCAATACCTACCACATCAGTCTTTTCCAGTGAGTCAACTCTTCGCATGAGGTGGCCAAAGTACAATGAATTAGAAAATTATGATTTTTCAATCATCAGAATAAAACTGAATTATGAATAAGTAACCAATAGATCAAAAAAGCAAGAGAGTTCCAGAAAAACATCTATTTCTCTTTTATTGACTATGCCAAAGTCTTTGACTGTGTGGATCACAATAAACTGTGGAAAATTCTGAAAGAGATGGGAATACCAGACCACCTGACCTGCCTCTAGAGAAATTTGTATTCAGGTCAGAAAGCAACAGTTAGAACTGGACATGGAACAACAGACTGATTCCAAATAGGAAAAGGAGTACGTCAAAGCTGTATATTGTCACCCTGTTTATTTAACTTATATGCAGAGTACATCATGAGAAATGCTGGACTGGAAGAANATCACTGACTCGATGGACATGAGTCTGAGTGAACTCCTGGAGTTGGTGATGGACAGGGAGGCCTGGCGTGCTGCGGCTCATGGGGTCACAAAGAGCTGGACAGGACTGAGCGACTGAACTGAACCAAAATGAACTGAACTGAACCAACAGATGATAAACCTATGGATGATTTTTAGGTTTACATATAGTCTCATTATAGATTTCTGCAAATTATTTAACCAAAGAAATAATATTAACTGTACACTGAAGAAAATGGATGATACGTCTCACCATCAAGAGGCAAAACATCATCAGGTACCTCCTGATGTGATGTTCTGAGAAGGACACATCATCACTATAGAGTAGTTTTGCCAAATAAGCTGAATATTCAATCCAATCAAGAAGCATCAGACAGCTTAAATTGTAAAAGAGCTGACATTATCACTGCCGTGTTTCTTCAAAAATGTCAAAGTCATAAAAGACAAAGAAAGGCTGATAAACTGTTCCAGATTAAAGAAAGCTCAAAAATATGAATACTAAGTGCCCTATATGATTTGGAGTTGGGGGGAATGCTATAAAAGGCATTAGTGGAAATATTCAACACACTGGAAGGTGTACTTCAGATTAAAAATTCTGGAAATGTTATTTTTCTGAATGTTAGAATGTACTGAGAAGTAATTCCCTGAGATAACACAATGAGAATAGCTATAAAGATGGATGCAACTTATATACTCCAGTGGTTCAGAAGCTATGACATAATAGAGAGAGAAAATTGTAAGTGAATATGGAAAAAATTAAGTGGGATGAGTGTTTGCTTCATATATACTTTCAACCATGCTGTAAGAGTAAAATCATTCCAAAATGAAAAGAGAGAAAGAGAGAGAGAAACAGGGATGGCAAAAAAAAAAAAAAAAAATAATAATAATAATATCATCAGAGAAAGACAAGTGTAAACACATCCTAGAATATATACTGATGAAGTAAATAGCATCAAGTATAGATTGCTAAAACAAAACAGAATTCCAGTGGTTCAAAGCTATGACATAATAGAGAGAGAAAATTGTAAGTGAATATGGAAAAAATTAAGTGGGATGAGTGTTTGCTTCATATATACTTTCAACCATGCTGTAAGAGTAAAATCATTCCAAAATGAAAAGAGAGAAAGAGAGAGAGAAACAGGGATGGCAAAAAAAAAAAAAAAAAGTAATAATAATAATATCATCAGAGAAAGACAAGTGTAAACACATCCTAGAATATATACTGATGAAGTAAATAGCATCAAGTATAGATTGCTAAAACAAAACAGAAACCTAGAGGAAAACCCAGCTTAATGCACACACAGAGGAAGCTCCTGCAGCTGCAGGAAACCTGAAGCCAAAACACAGTAGGCTGAGCTGGCTTCCTCAGTGTTTCCCAAATTGATTAATTAAGAAGCAGCTTGTGAACCAGTTGAGTTGTCAGTCCTTTCCCACAGCAAACTCCTCTGGACATTTAAACTCAGAGGAAGACAGTGCATTTGAGCACAGGGGCCAAATTGATGAAGTTCCCCAGGTAGCTTTTTACTCTCAAAACATAGATTAGGTACACTTGTAAGTACTTTTCATATACTAAGACATTACAGTTTGCAAACAATTTCATTAAGTAGGTGTTCAGTTGGTAAAAAATCTGCCTGCAATGCAGGAGACCTGGGTTTTTATCCTTGGGTTGGGAAGATCCTCTGGAGAAGGGAATGGCAACCCACTCCAGTTTACTGGCCCAGAGAATTCAATGGACAGAGGAGCCTAACAGGCTACAATCCATGGGGTTGCAAAGAGTTGGACAGAACTGAGCAACTAAACACTTTCATTTTTGAGCTTCTCTCATAGCTCAGTATGTAAAGAATTTGCCTACCAGTGCAGGAGATGACAAAGATGTGGGTTGATCTCTGGGTTGGAAAGATCCCCTAGAAAAAGAAATGGCAACTCACTTCAGTATTCTTGCCTGGAGAATCCCACGGACAGAGGAGCCTGGAAAGCTATTGTCCATGGAGTCACAAAGAGTTGAACATGACTGAGTATACACTTTCACTTTCCTCACTGAGAGATAAAAGGAGCAGGAAGAAGGGGAGAAGGATGAGAGAGGCAACTGGAGAGTATGAATGGAGCTCTGATGCTCAGGATACATGTAAGCATGAGTGACTTCCTGGATGTCTTCCTAGAGTGTTTCCTAACACTCAAAGATTTGACTTCACTATAATCTAAGCATATGACTGGTGAAATCAAATAGATATTTAGCAGAATAAAAACAAAAAGCAAAAAAAAATGCTCTGTAGGAAGTATATAAACATTAGAATGATGGTGAGACAGAAGGAACATAGCAATTTTTAGTCACAGAGATCTGGATTGCTTCAATGATCTCTGCTTCAAATTCTTTCTTTAGAATAGAGTTTAAAATTGCATATTTGAGGAGTCTTGAGAAGAGGAAATGGTTAAGATCTGAAAAAAGAGCAATGATACTACTTCCCACTTAATACTTGTTTCAAAATGCTACTTTCCTTCTCTATCTTCCTGCTAAATCAGAGGTACAACATTAATCCAGGAAGTTGAGACACTGATTCTTCAAAAGCCAGACTTTATTTCACCTTTTCAATATTTTTTATTAATGCACACCTGCCGGGAGCATCTTCTGCCATCAATGCTAAAAATATTAAAATTGATGAATAGTCTGGTGGGAATATAAATTGGTACAGCCATTGTGGGAAAACAGTATGGAGGTACCTCATAAAATTAATAATAGAATTATCATATGATCCAGCAATCTCACTCCTGGGCATCTATCCAAACAAAACAATGATTCAAAAAGATACATAGTGGTGTATGTTCATAGCAACTTTATTTACAATAGTTGACATGGAAACAATCCAAATGTCCCACAACTGATGAATGGATACAGAAGATGTGGTACATAAATATAGTGGAATACTACTCAACTATAAAAATGAAGTAAATAATGCCATTTGCAGCAACACGGATACAATTAGAGATGATCATACTAAGTGAAGTTGTCCAAAAAAGAGACAAATACCATGAGATATCACTTACATGTGGAATCTAAAAGATAACACAGATGAACCTATCTATGGAACAGATTCAGGGTCATAGAGAACAGACTGATGGCTGCCAAGGGGGAGGGTAGAAGGGTGGGATGGAATGGGAGGTTGAGGTTAGCAGATGTAAGAACAGATAAAAATGTTCCTACTGTCATAGCCCAGAGAACTGTATTCAGTATGCTATGATAAACCATAATGGAAAAGAGTATTTTAAAAGAATGCATATATGTTTAACTGAGTCACTTTGCTATATAGCAGAAATTAATACATTGTAAATTAATGATACTTCACTAAAAAAACTACTGATTAAAAAATTAATGAACAATCAGAATGACATACAACTTGTTTTTGGACATGGAGTTCCTCCTTTCAACAATGCTCACTTATTCATTGCATCCATTGCTACAATGACCTGAGGGAGGGAAAAATTGTAACTGTTCCTTCCATACTGGCAAACCAATTTAGCTTTTAAATCATTGATAAAAATCACTTTGGTTTTTCCTAGGAAGTCTCTCTATTTTAACCTCCTCTCAAAAAAGGTCTCTGAAGCTTTTTCTAGCCTCTTCAGAATGTAAACTCTACAAGACAGTGAATTTTTCTTTAACATGTTTCCTAATGTGCCATGTTGCCTACTCGGCCCAAGATGTAATAACTCATTAAGAATTGCAACTGGCAGTACACTGGAGGAAAATACACCCACAGTCTCCTAACCCACACATTGCAAGCTCATAAGCCCACCACAGCAACTTTATCCCCCTCCTAGCCCTTAACAACCTACCTCCCACCTTCCTAATCAAATGTGCTATTCTTTGGTCACTGCTAGTATTTCTCTTTTATTAACCTGTGAGTTTGCTACATGCGCTGCTAATGCTGTAATTCTTTTTTTTTTTTTTTTTTTCCCATTTATGTGCCCAAGAGCTTTGAGCAATAGAAACTTTTTTTTCCCCCATTTCCAAGGGCAAATAAAATCACAATGGACCAGATTCCCCTCCTGTCTACTAACCCACTGGAAAAAATCTTACTTTGGGAACCCTAGATTTGTAGCTTCATATTTACCCAACACACTCAAAAGAATGATACTTTCCATCAGAGATACATGAATATTTTGTGTTCCATGGCACATCAGTATATTTCAGAAACTTGCATTTAATGAGACTTGGGAGTTTGTCATCCTCAGGATCGTATTTTTTACACTGCTATATACACCCAGATATAAGAATAGAAACACAGACATGGTGCCTCTGTTGTATTTAAAAAGACATCCATCTCAGTAAGTGTCCCATTTCATCTTCAGCTATGTTCTACATGCCCAGACTTCCCTTTGCTTTACAAAACTTACACACATTAGAAATCTTATTTGGCATCATAACTTTTACCCTCCCATGACACTGTCTGCAGCTTAGAGAAAAGTTAGTGATGAATGTAAGGAGCCAAGACTGCTCTGTAGAAATGAGAATCAGCTGTGACTTGCTATCTTTCTTGTGGCAACCATTTCTGCAAGAGGAGGTTGTTGGGTTGATCTTAAAATCAGGAAACCACAGTTCAAGTTCCACTTGGCACCTTAGTTGTGAAAGGAACATGAAAGGATCAACTGATCCCTTTTTCTCAATTTGCTCATCTGTTGAATGGGGGTGATATATACTGTACTACTGCTTTTGTTAGGGATTGTTGTGAGGACTGAATGACAGGATATATCTGAAAATGTTTTCAGACTGAAAAGTGCTTGACCAATATAAGCAGAATTAAGTTAATGTATTATCTAAATATTATAAATATATAATCACAAAAATATGATTCTTATTGTTTCAAATTATATTAGTTACTACCTCTTCCTTACCACCATTGATCACTAATTTATGACTACTTTATAATTTCAGAAAATGGATGATAATACAGCTTTTATAACTTTCAGTGAAGATAAATTAAAACTTGCAAGAACCAATAATAGTTTACCATCAATGCTTGAGTACAAGATCTACACTATACTTCATTCCTTTGGCCTTCTGCGCATAGTACATGGAACCCAGTGAAGAATTAAAACCCACCCTCTCTTTTTTTATAGCCTTATGAGGCTACCAACTTGTCTGGGTTAAACGTTTAATCCAAGATACATTAAGTTCAAGCCACTCAAAGCTCTGTTTATTTTCTGTGGACCATAGCTATTCTTCTGCCCAGTCTTTGGGGAAATGGCTTCATGGAGTTAATTCAGTGGGACTTCGACCTCTGACCAATGCACAAGCATCAATTTCTTTCCTATCACAGAAAGAGTAAATGCCATCGTCTAAGCCTAACAGGTCAGAAGATTCCTTTTCCCATTATTCACCAAAAAGATGAAATGGAAAATATAAAACTCCTGTCTTCAAAGTAGGAATATTGACGTGAGTTCTTGGGACGCTTCAGAGTAAGTTAATGATTGCCCTTCACTCTTCATTTCACCTTGGGTTTCACTAACCACTTTTAGGTACGTTTAAAAGTTAATCGCTACAGAAAGAGAATCAGAGAATGTCTTCTTAATAAGTTCAAGCCACAGTTTGTAATGAAAGAGATTGCTCTTCTCAGATCCACAAAGGTAAATAAATCTTTATTCAGTCAAGCCAGTGATATATGTAACCTGCAATTTTGTTTCTAATAATTTTAGGAAGATTTCCTGAGAATCTCAAGTTGGTAGTACCACCCCACTGAGACACGAAAGTCATTTGGTTCTGAAGTTGTCATGGGGAATCATTTGGGTCTTTGATGGTGGTTGAGTAATCTCTAAGTCTTGTCTGACTCTTGCGACCCCATGGACTATAGCCTGCCCAGGTTCTCTGACCATGGGATTCTCCAGGCAAGAATACTGGAGTGGTTGCCATTTCCTTCTCCAGGGGTCTCCTGCACTGCAGGCAAATTCTATACTGACTGAGATACAAGGGAAGCCCTTTCCCTCTTGAGCTATGAGGTCTTTGATGAGAGTTGTCAAAGAAAATAGTTGAAAGAAAATCTGGAGAATTTGTTAACAGGAGGGAATGCATTTAGATAAAAATCCTTAAGTGTAAGACATGGAAGAAAATGTAGAAAAAAGAACAAACAAGGAAAGCATTGAAGAAATAAATGATTTTTTCTCTAAGTCTTGTCTGACTCTTGCGACCCCATGGACTATAGCCTGCCCAGGTTCTCTGACCACGGGATTCTCCAGGCAAGAATACTGGAGTGGTTGCCATTTCCTTCTCCAGGGGTCTCCTGCACTGCAGGCAAATTCTATACTGACTGAGATACGAGGGAAGCCCTTTCCCTCTTGAGCTATGAGGTCTTTGATGAGAGTTGTCAAAGAAAATAGTTGAAAGAAAATCTGGAGAATTTGTTAACAGGAGGGAATGCATTTAGATAAAAATCCTTAAGTGTAAGACATGGAAGAAAATGTAGAAAAAAGAACAAACAAGGAAAGCATTGAAGAAATAAATGATTTTATCACCATGCAGAATTCTGTTGGACTAGCCTGCAGGTTAATTTAGGATAAAATTTTACATATTCACCCCAACCTGCTATCGGATTGGGTCTATTGTCTCAGTGAAGAGTCTAAAGTTGGTCTTCCAAACAGTGGTAGTTTCTTCTTATATTTCCCAGCATCTTCAGTCTCACCATATTTTTAAGGATAACTGGATTTTTTTTTTATTCTATCTCATTATTTCTGAGAATGATAGAGTCTCCATATGCTTATTAGTAATATAGGAACAAACAGTATAGCTAATATTTGTGGACCAAGTTTTACAAAATTCTCTTCCCAACCATTATTTATTTACTCTTGAAGCCTGTGAAAGGTACTTCAGAAGTGGAGCTTCTTTGAGGAGTACTTAAATCATTTGGTCTTCCAAACAGTGGTAGTTTCTTCTTATATTTCCCAGCATCTTCAGTCTCACCATATTTTTAAGGATAACTGGATTTTTTTTTTATTCTATCTCATTATTTCTGAGAATGATAGAGTCTCCATATGCTTATTAGTAATATAGGAACAAACAGTATAGCTAATATTTGTGGACCAAGTTTTACAAAATTCTCTTCCCAACCATTATTTATTTACTCTTGAAGCCTGTGAAAGGTACTTCAGAAGTGGAGCTTCTTTGAGGAGTACTTAAATCAGGAGGATAGAGTCATTTTGAATAGGATTACCTCTTTAAAAAGAGACTCCAGAGAGGTCCCTGGCCTCTGACATGTGAGGATACGAGAAGTCCAGGACCCAGAAGAGAGCTCTCATCTGATACTGCTGGTATCCAGAGGTCAGATTTCTAGCCTCCAGAACTGTAAGCAAAACATTTCCGCTATTTATCAGTCACCTAATCTGTACCTTTTGTTAGAGCTGCCCAAATAAACCAAGGCATTCTACAAATTAAATAAATCCTTTGATGAGTCTGGCTAATGGTTTGTCAATTTTATTTATCCTTTCAAAGAACCAGCTTTTGGCTTTGTTGATTTTTGCTATGGTCTCTTTTGTTTCTTTTACATTTATTTCTGCCCTAATTTTTAAGATTTCTTTCCTTCTATTAACCCTGGGGTTCTTCATATCTTCCTTTTCTAGTTGCTTTAGGTGTAGAGTTAGGTTATTTATTTGACTTTTTTCTTGTTTCTTGAGGTATGCCTGTATTGCATTCAAGAAACAAAGACAGAAAAAGCAAATCAATAAAATTAGAAATTAAAATGGAGAGATCACAACAGACAACACAGAAATACAAAGGATCATAAGAGACAGCTATCAGCAATTATATGCCAATAAAATGGACAACGTGGAAGAAATGGACAAATTATTAGAAAAGTACAACTTTCCAAAACTTAACCAGGAAGAAACAGAAAATCTTAACAGACTTATCACAAGCATGGAAATTGAAACTGTAATCAGAAATCTTCCAGTAAACAAAAGCCCAGGTCCAGACGGCTTCACAGCTGAATTCTACCAAAATTTTAGAGAAGAGCTAACACATAACCTACTCAAACTTTTCTAGAAAACTGCAGAGGAAGGTAACTTCCAAACTCATTCTATGAGGCCACCATCACCCTAATACCAAAACCTGACAAAGATGCCATAAGAAAAGAAAACTACAGGCCAATATCACTGATGAACATAGATGCAAAAATCCCCAACAAAATTCTAGCAATCAGAATCCAACAACACATTAAAAGATCATACACCATGACCAAGTGGGCTTTATCCAAGGATGCAAAGATTCTTCAATATCCACAAATCGATCAATGTAATACACCACATTAACAAATTGAAAAATAAGTCATATGATTATCTCAATAGATGCAGAGAAAGCGTTTGACAAAATTCAACATCCATTTATGATAAAAAAAAAAACTTTCCAGAAAGCAGGAATCTAAGGAACATACCTCAACTTAATAAAAACTATATATGACAAACCCACAGAAAACATTATCCTCAATGGTGAAAAATTGAAAGCATTTTCCCTAAAGTCAGGAACAAGACAAGGGTGCCCACTTTCACCACTACTATTCAACATAGTTCTGGAAGTTTTGGCCACAGCAATCAGAGCATAAAAAGAAATAAAAGGAATCCAAATTGGAAAAGAAGAAGTAAAACTCTCACTGCAGATGACATGATTCTCTACATAGAAAACCCTAAAGACTCNTGAAAGTAGAAACCAAAAAAAAAAAAAAAGGCAAGAAAAACCAAGGCTGCAGGTGCCTGCCTATCCTCAAAATGGTATATTCAAATAAATATCTATTTATTTACTACTATTATAGAAACAGATAGCATCATGTGTTAGTAGCACTCCCAATGTTGTACATGGTATTGTAACATTTGATCTCTCCCGGGACCATCTACAAAGCATGGGGGAGGGAATATGTCCTCACTCATGGTTCCTTCAGGGGATTTGCTCTCATGGGGTTGCCCAACTTGAATCAAATGATGCTTCGAGTCAAGTTGCTTTTTCCTTAACTGAGAAACCAAAGACAGACCACAGTTAATAATAGTCTTAAAAATAACATCTTGGGAATAATCATCACATGTTTCTTTATTACAGGAAATGCATACCAAATGTCGCCTTGTATTTAAACCAAAAAAGTGGGCAGAGTGTGGGCAGACTACACCAGAGGCTATTTAAGGAGGGCAGGTTTTCCATGACTGGCCACAGTTGGCCTTAGAACTCCATCTGTTCTTGACTTAATTTCATATGTAACTATTAGCACAGGTGCCACTGGTAAGTATTATAGAAACAAAAGTGATTGTCATGTAACTTTTAAGGATGTGAGTAATTCATTCAAATCCCTCTGGCCTGACCACACATCCAGTACGGGTAAGGAACAAAAACAAAGAAGAAACTTGCAAGGACTATGTCTTGTGGTTTTTTAGTCCTTGGAACCAGAGACATGAATTTAATTTCAAGACCCTTTGAACACAGAGGCCCTTTGATGATTCTCCCCGCTCCCCTGAAACACATTCTAGCCAAATGCTGTAGGGGACATCAGAACCAGCTAAATAATTGGTGGGGCCCTGTGTGAAACGAAAGTGCAGGCCCTCTTTTCTAAAAAGCAAGAAAAAAGTGCCACTAAAGGTACCAAAGTATAAAGCCTTTTCTTTTCTTCTGCAGTTTCTCTCTTGCCTTGTCCTGATGTTTTTCATTTGCTATTTAATGTCATTCTAAGTAAAGAAAAAAAATAAAATTTTAATTTTTAAATTATTAGCATGAGTTTACCGTTAATCTTATATTGCATGGTGCCAGTTACAAACGTAAAAATAAGACCACATAACCCACAGGTGAAATTATTGAAATTCAGATTCCCTAGCTCATACATATGTGTGTATTTTGCCCTCATCAGAAAAGTGGAAATAGTGCCCCAAACTAGCCCGTTTTTATTTCACTTCTTCATATGCACACATTCTATTATTATGCTAAGTGAAATAAGTCAAAGACAAATACTGTATGATATCACTTGCAAGTGGAATCTAAAAAAATGCAACAGACTAGTGAATACAACAAAAAAGAAGCAGAGTCACAGATATAGAGAGCAAATTAGTGGTTACCAGTAGTGGGGAGGATAGGAGTAGAGAAGAAAGAGGTGCTACAAGGGTATACTGTACACCACAGGGAATATAGCCAATATTTTATAATAACATTAAATGGAGTATAACTTTTAAAAATTGTGGATCACTATATTGTACACCTGTAGTTTAGGTAATATTGCACATCAACTATACTTCAATTTAAAAAAGAAAAAACCACTCTCAGTCTTGGTTTCTGATAAGGAAGCACTGGAAGGAGTAAGAACTATGGGTTGCCCTGTTTTTCTCTTTCCTTCTATCTCATCATTTTCTATGTGAGTGATTGGCCAATACAAGGAAGTATTAATAATACAGTAAGATAAAGTTCCTTGTTCCTTCATGTATCTTATAACACCCTGCTTTCATTCTGCAATCGAAGCCAGTTCTGGTTCCAAAGGAAAGCCTCAACTCACAGTCTGTCAGCTACCTCACTTACTCAGTTATAGGTTGAACACACTTGGCATCTCCCTGAACTCACATCATACAACGTGCATGCATGCAGTCATGTCCAATTCTTTGTGACCNTCTTATAACACCCTGCTTTCATTCTGCAATCGAAGCCAGTTCTGGTTCCAAAGGAAAGCCTCAACTCACAGTCTGTCAGCTACCTCACTTACTCAGTTATAGGTTGAACACACTTGGCATCTCCCTGAACTCACATCATACAACGTGCATGCATGCAGTCATGTCCAATTCTTTGTGACCCCTTCGACTATAGCCCACCAGGCTCCTCTGTCCATGGAATACTTCAGGCAAGAATACTGGAGTGGATTGCTATTACCTCTCCAGGGAATCTTCCCAATCCCGAGATCAAACCTGCACCTCCTGCATTGCAGGGGGATTCTTCACTACTGAGCCACTGGGGAAGCCCACATGATAGAATTCCACAAGCACTGGAGTTCTGTGCTCGTGGGGCAACATGCATGGTACATGCTAATGGGGCTTCCCAGGTGGGGCTGATGGTCAAGAACCTGCCTGCCATTGCAGGAGACATAAGAGATGTGGGCTCAGTTGCATGGTTGGGAAGATCCCCTGGAGGAGGGCATGGCAACCCCCTCCAGTATTCTTGCCTGGAGAATCTCATGGACCGAGGAGCCTGGGGGTCTACAGTCCATGGGGTCACAAAGAGTCAGACACGACTGAAGTGACTTGGCATCAGCATAGCATCAGTGGGGCAGCAAGGAACAGCAGATACTCATATCACTAATACCTCCTCTACTCTCACACATGCTCCCTTACTCCATCAGATTTCACTAAAAAGAAAAGCGCAAGTTCAAAAGCAAAATTTAATAAGGTCAAGAAGGTGATAGCAGGGCATTAAACCAAAGTGCCAGACCTTTCTGAGTGTGGGCCTCTGTATATCTTCTCTGATGGCTCAGACAGTAAAAGAATCTGCCTGCAATGCAGGAGACCCGGGTTCAATCCCTGGGTCCAGAAGATCCCCTGGGGAAGGGAATGACTACCCACTCCAGTATTCCTGCCTGGAGAACCGCACGGACAGAGAAGCCTGGTGGGCTATAGTAGGTCGGGTCACAAAGAGTCAGACACGACTGAGCGACTAACACTACAACTCTGTATAACTACACAGATTGCACACTCTTGAGGCTGACCCTGGGGGGCACTTCTTTTCATAGTTCAGCATTTATTGAGCCTTAAATATGTGTGAAAAAGGTGAACGAGACAGGCAGACAAAATGCCACCCTTGAAGTCTATGAGGGGCAATTTGGGTAATGGCTATGTTTATGTTTCCAACAGAGGAATTATTTGCTTAGTTCCTCAAATGATGCTTAAAGTTTCAGGAGAAATCTGGCACTGCTGGGATATGCCTCATCCCCAAGGGTGCAATCCCTTGAGCTAAATAGGGAAAAATACAAGATCTGTACCTCCTGAGATTGCACACCAAACTTGTGAGCTCAACTTGACATTCACAATTTATTACCCAGGTGGCTTATTGTAAACAGGCTACCAAGAACAAGGTGACCAGAAAGAGCTCCCAACAACTTGCCTGAACAGTAAACTCGTGAGCTCTTGTGGCAGAATTATAGAATTTGAAGTAGTCGCGGAAAGCAGTGAATTCTGTTAGACTTTTATTTTTAATTTGGTAAAATACACAAAACATAAAAGGTTCCATCTTGACCATATTAGAGTATACAGTTTGGTAGTGTTAACTATAGTCATGTGTCATGCAAGTAATCTCCAGAATTCTTTCATCTTGTAAAACTCAAACTCTGTACCCATTAAACAGCAACTCCCCATTTTCCCCTCCTTCCAGCTCTTGGCAACCACCATTCTACTTTCTATTTCTATGAGCCTGACTACTTTATATACCTTATATAAGTAAGTGGAATTATACAGCATGTCTTTTTTGTGACTGGTTTATTTTGCTTAGTATAATGTCCTCATACAACCATGCTACAGCATGTGTCAGAATTTCCTTTTTTGAAGGCTGAAGAACATTCCATGGTTTAGACATATCAACAGCACATTTTGTTTATCTATTCATCCATAAGCGAACACTTAGGTTGTTTCTACCTCTTGGCTATTGTGAATAAAGCTGCTATGAACCTGGGTGTACAATGTCTCTTCAAGACCCTGCTTTCAGTTCTTTGGCTACAAAGTCAGAAATGGAACTGCTGGAGAAAGCAATTATTTGAAATCATTCTTATAGGGGCATGATCTATGTTGGAAGATCAGATGATGTTGGAATTATCAGGAGACTACCTACCATGAGAGTTTGAGGGGTAAGAGATGAAACATGGAAGGACAGAGTTTGAAAAAAAAATCTAAGTGTATCCCAGGCAATTGTTCAACACTGTGGCTTTCCAATTGGACAGACAGAATCACTGGCTGAAGTAAGCATCAAGACAAATACTCTAACTAAAAAAACTGGATTGTAATCAAGTGAAGCTAAAATAAGTACTCTGAAGATGTGTAGAAGAAATATTGAGCATCTAATGGTTCTTGGAAAGATAAAACTATTAAGACACTGTTTCTAGGTTTTTAATGCAGCACTTGGAGCAATGTAAAAGAAACCTCTGCAGCAACAGAGCAATCTTCAGACAAAAAACAATGTCCCCAGTGAGATATTACCACTATGCCCCGAAGTAACCTCACTGAAAATACATCAGCATTCAACACTTAGACAGTCAACACCCTAGCAGACTACATTGATGGATTTTAGAATTATAGAACTTTCAACCTTATAAGAACATTACAGTTCATCTAGTCCAACTCCCCTAATTATAAAAGGAAGAAACCAAGGCTCGGAGGTGAAGGGACTCTCCCAGGACCACAAAGCTAGTTGTTGACACAGTAGGGTTGAATTTCTCAGTTCTAGTGGTGAATCTGTTAATAAAGTTTAAGCCTGAAAAGACAAGAGCTTCTGGATTATTTTCTATAGGACAGCCAGGCTATCACTGATGTTGTCCAAGAATACTATCCAAATCCAGGGGTGGAACAGAGGCTTTTTCTAAGATATATCAAGATGTTTGATTGTTTGCAGTCAATCAGAATCAGGAAGGCAGTAGTTAGTGCCTCAAATAGCTATACAAATATCTCCAGCCTCCTTTAAGTTAATTTAAGACATCAAGACTTCAGATAGTGTTAGTTGTTCAGTGGTGTCCAACTCTTTGAGGCCCCATAAACTGTAGCCCACCTGGCTCCTCTGTCCATGAAATTCTCCAGGCAAGAACACTGGAGTGGATAGCCATTCCCTTCTCCTGACCCAGGGATTGAAACCGGGTCTCCTGCATTGCAGGCAGATTCTTTACCATCTGAACCACCAGGTAAGCCTTCAGAATGTCCCTGTTAAAATGGAAATATATTCCCTAAGAGTGGTTATACACAAATCATTATGGACATTAACACACTAGCAGGAATTCATTGATCAGATTAGTTAATAGTTAGTCATCATCTCACCAAACTATCTCCTGGCACTGAGGGACAAGGACTTGGGACCCATGCATTTTTATCAAGGGGAAAATTCACCTAACAATGTCACCACCAACGGCTATTAAGAATGCTACAATTGATGGTTAATGTCTACATGACCCACACTATGTGCAACATGAAATAATTTGATCATTTGACAACTTTCAAGACAAAATGTGGATATGTAATATGGGACTTTCAAAACTGTACTTTAAACTGTCCATATGTCCCCCTGTAATACTTCTACTTGACAGAGAATAATTTACCTTTAACTAAGATAGAAGCCAAGTTCCTATAACTGGAAGGAAAGGGAAACATTAGGGGAAAACCTGTGATATTTCACTCATGGTGGAGTTACCCAGTTTGAGGGAATTGTGCCTCCTCTGTTACTAGACAATTGGGACAAATGGATATGTGAATAGACCTTGTGGGAACTGGCTACAATTAAAGCAGAGTGAATATTTATTTTCCTCACAGTATCTTTATTTTTCTTATATCCTTGTATTGCATGTTGATTCAGCCACTAGAGACCATGACGTTTCAAAAATGCTCAGGGAAACCCCACAGGAGTTGTGGCTATTTTCCATTCTCTGGTTCATGTGTCCGCTTTGCGACCAGCCATGCTGGGTGGCTGGTTCACTGGACCCAACTCCTGGTACCCAGGAAATTCCAGAGCTGCCAGGATCACTGGGATCAGTCACAGAGAAATCCATACCACACTGATCCATTAATACACATTTGTGCAGAGAACTTGTTTCGCACAATTCTGAGGATGTCTAGGAATGGCAACTTGTTTTTGAGGAAGATTCTAGAGAACTTACTCTTCAGAAAAACTAAAAACTCATAAACCTCAAAGAAGAATGTGTGTGCACTAAGTTGCTTCAATCTTGTCCAATTCTGTGACCCTATAGACTGTAGCCCACCAGGCTCCTCTTTCCATGGATTCTCCAGGCAAGAATACTGAAGTGGTTTGCCATGCCCTCCTCCAGGGAATCTTCCCAACCCTGGGATCGAACCTGCAGTCTCTTATTGGCAAGCGGGTTCTTTACCACTAGCACCACCTGGGAAGCCCCAAAGAATATACTACAACTAAAATGGTCACAAAGGCAGAGATTCCTGGGCAAGCCTGAATTCCTTCATTGCCTTATTGGGCTTCTGCTGAATTCTGGTTGAGCACTTACCCGTTTCCTGCTTCCCCATCCAATCACTAACATAACAGACACCCTAATTAGTGTAACAACAAAGCACCATTCTGAGTGGTTATCTTATCTCATTTATCCCACCCCCCACCATGTTAGATATGGGATATCACTGTTCTCCTTTTCACAGATGAGAAAATTGAGATATAGAGAAGTGCAATGGCCACCCCAGGTCACAGAATGAACAGGAAAGTAGGACCCAGGCCCGGCGCTGGGAACTGCAAGTCCGTGGTCTTCACCACATGGTATTTGTCTCCTGAGCATCTTGCTCTCTTTGGGAAGTGGGGAGCCCTCTCATTCTTCTACTTCATTCTCCATTTCCCCAACCCTGCCCTCTGGAGCCTCAGCCATGAGGCCGCCTCAGGAAGGGCTGGGCAGGCTTTGATGAAAGAATCCTTTCCCCTCAGTTTACTAAAAGCTGCCAAAGGTTAATAAGGCCCAGTCCCTTCCACAGGCAATGCCCCACTCTGGGCCCAAAGCATGGAGTCTGGCTGCCTGCTAAAGAGTTTCCATTCCCAAGGGGAAGACTGCCCAGGAGAGATGGCCATCTGGGAACAACCTTCCTGGTGTTCCTTTGGCTACACATTTTGTTGATTTCCTTAAGTGTGTTTTCTTATGGGGTTTCTGTTTCTTTTCTGGCTGGGTTTGTGACTTGACTTCATTTCTGTTTATTTCTTGTTATTTGGCCCAACACACTTGTTTTCATTTGATTTGTTTTTTTTCCCTCAGACTTCTGGCATATACGACCTGTAGCTCATTTTGCGTATGATATGCCATCCCATGTGTGTGTTTTGTCTAAAGTTCCTGGAAGCCAAAACTTAAACAACATGAAAATGAGATGGGGGAAATTCTTCAAACCTTTTGACTTAGGCAAAGATCATCTTGTTGATGAAATGCACAGCCACTATTTAAATCCCATTTTAGATTACCTCAACTGCTTGCTACTTTTATAACCGATGAACACTGCCATTGAAAATGTAGCATCAACAGCCTTTTGAAAAATGAAAATGTGATGTGTTTCTGACTCTTTTCCTTTAGTAACCCAAAGATGGGAAAGGAAAGGCTTGGAACAAGGAAAAACTTAACTCCTAACCTCAAAAAATGGAGTGGGCAAGCTAGGTTAGTCTAGGGGGAAACCATAAAAAGGCAGGGGGCACTCAGTTATATCCCATAGAAAATCATTCATCACTAAATATGGCATATCATGTCTATGTATCCAACCTCTTATCCCAGGTAATGCTCTTAAATTCTTAAAAACAGGCTGATTTAAAGTCTTTCTGGACCTAATTATTTTTCTCACACATCCAAGAACGTGTATGTGAGATTTCCTTCAGAAATGATAGGATACAAAACAATGCTATAATGATTTTATCAGGGCAGGGGGAGATTAACTTATTTTATTGCAGTATAGTTAATTTACAATGTTGTGTTAATTTCTGCTGTACAGCACAGTGATTCAGTTATACATAGATATACATTCTTTTTTATATTCTTTTCCATTATGGTTTATCATAGGATATTGGATATAGTTCCCTGTGATATGTGGTGCAGGAGCACAGTGGCTGCAACGGCACAGGAGCGCAGCCTAGAGGAGCTACCCCATGTCCAAGGAAAGGAGCAGCGGCTGCACTTTGCTGGAGCAGCCGTGAAGAGATACCCCACATCCAAGTAAGAGAAACCCAAGTAAGACGGTAGGAACTGAGAGAGGGCATCAGAAGGCTGACAGACTGAAACCACAGTCACAGACAACTATTCAATGTGATCACATGGACCACAGCCTTGTCTACTCAATGAAACTAAGCCATGCCATGTGGGGCCACCCAAGATGGAAGGGTCATGGTGGAGAGGTCTGACAGAATGTGGTCCACTGGAGAAGGGAATGGCAAGCCACTTCAGTTTTCTTGCCTTGAGAACCCCATGAACAGTATGAAAAGGCAAAAAGATGGGGCATTGAAAGATGAACTCCCTAGGTCAGTAGGTGCCCAATATGCTACTGGAGATCACTGGAGAAATAACTCCAGGAAGAATGAAGGGATGGAGCCAAAGCAAAAACAATACCCAGCTGTGGATGTGACTGGTGATAGAAGCAAGATCCGATGCTATAAAAGAGCAATATTGCAAAGGAACCTGGAATGTTAGGTCCATGAATCCAGGCAAACTGGAAGTGGTCAAACAAGAGATGGCAAGAGTGAACATAGACTTTCTAGGAATCAGTGAACTAAGATGGACTGGAATGGGTGAATTTAACTCAGATGCCCATTATATCTACTACTGTGGGCAGGAATCCCTTAGAAGAAATAGAGTAGCCATCATAATCAACAAAAAAGTCAGAAATGCAGTACTTGGATGCAATCTCAACAATGACAGAATGATCTCTGTTTGTTTCCAAGGCAAACCATTCAGTATCATGGTAATCCAAGTCTATGCCCCAACCAGTAATGCTGAAGAAGCTGAAGTTGAATGGTTCTATGAAGACCTACAAGATCTTCTAGAACTAACATCCAAAAAAGATGTCCTTTTCATTATGAGGGATTGGAATGCAAAAGTGGTAAGTCAAGGAACACCTGGAGTAACAGGCAAATTTGGCCTTGGAGTACAGAATGAAGCAGGGCAAAGGATAATAGAGTTCTGCCAAGAGAACACACCAGTCATAGTAAACACACTTTTCCAACAACACAAGAGAAGACTCTACACATGGACATCACCAGATGGTCAACACTGAAATCAAATTCTTTGCAGCCAAAGATGGAGAAACTCTATACAGTCAGCAAAAACAAGACCAGGAGCTGACTGTGGCTCAGATTATGAACTCCTTATTGCCAAATTCAGACTGAAATTGAACAAAGTGGGGAAAAACCACTAGACCATTCAGGTATGACCTAAATCAAATCCCTTATGACTATACAGTGGAAGTGAGAAATAGATTTAAAGGACTAGATCTGATAGAGTGCCTGATGAACTATGGACGGAGGTTCGTGACACTGTACAGGAGAAAGGAATCAAGATCATCGCCATGGAAAAGAAATGTGGAAAAGCAAAATGGCTGTCTGAGGAAGTCTTGCAAATAGCTGTGAAAAGAAGAGAAGCAAAAAGCAAAGGAGAAAAGGAAAGATATAAGCATCTGAATGCAGAGCTCCAAAGAACAGCAAG
>SJXQ01000373.1:101748-318554 GCA_006408695.1 Aepyceros melampus
GATGAAAGTGAAAGAGGAGAGTGAAAAAGTTGGCTTAAAGCTCAACATTCAGAAAACAAAGATCATGGCATCTGGTCCCATCACTTCATGGCAAATAGGAAAACAGTGGAAACAGTTTCAGACTTTATTTTGGGGCTCCCAAATCAGTACAGATGGTGATTTCAACCATGAAATTAAAAGACGTTTACTCCTTGGAAGGAAAGTTATGACCATTAGCATATTGAAAAGCAGAGGCATTACTTTGCCAACAAAGGTCCATCTAGTCAAAGCTATGGTTTTTTCAGTGATCATGTATGGATGTGAGAGTTTGACTGTGAAGAAAGCTGAGTGCCAAAGAATTGATGCTTTTGAACTGTGGTGCTGGAAAAGACTCTTGTGAGTCCCTTGAACTGCAAGGAGATCCAACGAGTCCATCCTTAAGGAGACCAGTCCTGAGTGTTCATAGGAAGGACTGAAGCTGAGGCTGAAACTTCAATACTTTGGCCATCTCATGCAAACAGCTGACTCATTGGAAAATACCCTGATGGTGGGAGGGATTGGGGGCAGGAGGAGAAGGGGACGACAGAGGATGAGATGGCTGGATGGCATCACCGACTCGATGCACATGAGTTTGAGTGAACTCCGGGTGATGGTGATGGACAGGGAGGCCTGGTGTGCTGTGACTCATGGGTTCACAAAGAGTTGGACACGACTGAGCAAGTGCACTGAAGTTCTTCGGAATTACCAGCCCTGTAGATGCTATGCCACATAATCAGCTAAAGAAAATCCCCAAGGCTCCGTTCTTCATTCCAGTTTCTTTTAAGGATTATATAAGATCAAAATGACTTTATTAGGGCTTTTCTTTATGGCATGTGTTGTTCTTAATAGATGAATGGTCTTTATAATATTAGCACTTTGTTTCCCTTATTGGATAATTGTTCAGTAAATCTTTGAACAAATGTTCTATTGATGGGTGGGGCTGTGTTCCCTCCCTGTTATTTGATCTGGGGCCAAACTATGGTGGAGGTAATTAAGATAATAGTGACCTCCTTCAAAAGGTTCCATGCAGGCATTGTTACACTCAGTGCCCCCAACCCTCAGCAGACCACCTCCAATACATGCCTCCACCAGAGACTCCTGGACACTCACGGGCAAGTCTGGGTCAGTCTCTTGTGGGGTCACTACTCCTTTCTCCTGGGTCCTGGTGCACACAAGGTTTTGTTTATGCCCTTCAAGAATCTGTTTCCTCAGTCCTGTGTAAGTTCTGGTGGCTCTATGGTGGGGTTAATGGGGACTTCCTCCAAGAGGACTTATGCCACACCTAGGTCTGCTGCAACCAGAGCCTCTACCCCTGCAGCAGTCCACTGCTGACCCGTAACTCCACAGGAGACACTCAAACACAGTTGTGTCTCAGTTTCTGTGTGGTCCCTGGGTCCTGGTGTGCACAAGGTTTGTTTGAGCCCTCTGAGCATCTCCGGCGGGTATGGGGTTTGATTCTAAATGTGATTTCACCCTTCCTACCATCCTGCTGAACTTTTCCTTTGCCCTTGGACATGGGGTATCTTCTCAAAGTCATTCCAGCGCCATGCAGCCTCTTCTTCAGTACCTACTTGCCTCCTGAGAAATCTGTATGCAGGTCAGGAAGAAATAATTAGAACTGGACATGGAACAACAGACTGGGTCCACATCAGGAAAGGAATAAATCAAGGCTGTATATTGTCACCTTGCTTATTTAACTTATATGCAAAGTACATCATGTGAAATACTGGGCTGGATGAAGCACAAGCTAGAATCAAGATTACTGGGAGAAACATCAAAATGCCCTTCAAGAATCTGTTTCCTCAGTCCTGTGTAAGTTCTGGTGGCTCTATGGTGGGGTTAATGGGGACTTCCTCCAAGAGGACTTATGCCACACCTAGGTCTGCTGCAACCAGAGCCTCTACCCCTGCAGCAGTCCACTGCTGACCCGTAACTCCACAGGAGACACTCAAACACAGTTGTGTCTCAGTTTCTGTGTGGTCCCTGGGTCCTGGTGTGCACAAGGTTTGTTTGAGCCCTCTGAGCATCTCCGGCGGGTATGGGGTTTGATTCTAAATGTGATTTCACCCTTCCTACCATCCTGCTGAACTTTTCCTTTGCCCTTGGACATGGGGTATCTTCTCAAAGTCATTCCAGCGCCATGCAGCCTCTTCTTCAGTACCTACTTGCCTCCTGAGAAATCTGTATGCAGGTCAGGAAGAAATAATTAGAACTGGACATGGAACAACAGACTGGGTCCACATCAGGAAAGGAATAAATCAAGGCTGTATATTGTCACCTTGCTTATTTAACTTATATGCAAAGTACATCATGTGAAATACCAGGCTGGATGAAGCACAAGCTAGAATCAAGATTACTGGGAGAAACATCAAAAACCTCAGATATGCAGATGACACCACCCTTATGGCAGAAAGTGAAGAAGAACTAAATAGCCTCTTGATGAAAGTGAAAGAGGAGAGTGAAAAAGTTGGCCTAAAACTCAACATTCAGAAAGCTAAGATCATGGCATCTGGTCCCTTTATGCACGGCAAATAAATGGAAAAACAATGGAATTAGTGACAAACTTTATTTTTGGGGGCTCTAAAATCACTGCAGATGGTGATTGCAGCCATGAAATTAAAAGATGCTTGCTCCTTGGAAGAAAAGTTATGACCAACCTAAACAGCATATTAAAAAGCAGAGAAATCACTTTGCCCCCCAAAAGGTCTGTCTAGTCAAAGCAATGGTTTTTTCTACTAGTCATGTATGGATGTAAGAGCTGGACTATAAAGAAAGCTGAGCACCAAAGAATTGATGCTTTTGAACTGTGCTGTTGGAAAAGACTCTTGAGAGTCCCCTGGACTGCAAGGAGGTCCAACCAGTAAATCCTAAAGGAAATCAGTCCTGAATATTCATTGGAAGGACTGATGCTGAATCTGAATCTCCAATAGTTTGGTCACCTGATACGAAGAACTGACTCATTTGAAAAGACCCTGATGCTGAGAAGAAGGGGACGACAGAGGATGAGATGGTTGGATGGCATCACTGACTCAATGGACATGAGTTTGAGTAAACTCCAGGAGTTGATGATAGACAGGGAGGCCTGGTGTGCTGCAGTGCATGGGGTCACAAAGAGTCGGATACAACTGAGTGACTGAACTGAAATGATTGGCTGGGAATATTTAGCCATCATTTGTTTGTTCTATACGTTTTTCTCAGTATTGAAAATCTTTAACGTTTACCTAGTAACATTTCTTTGGAGATGGCCATGTCATCCTACTCCAGTACTCTTGCCTGGAAAATCCCATGGACCGAGGAGCCTGGTAGGCTGCAGTCCATGGGGTCGTACAGAGTCAGACACGACTGAGCGACTTCACTTTCACTTTTCACTTTCATGCATTGGAGAAGGAAATGGCACCCCACTCCAGTACTCTTGCCTGGAGAATCCCAGGGACAGGGAAGCCTGGTGGGCTGCTGTCTATGGGGTCACACAGAGTCGGACACGACTGAAGCGACTTAGCAGCAGCAGCAGCAGCAGTAACATTTCTTATTGTCTTTTTTTTTAATTCTTCCCATACCTTATAATACAAAGAAATTTTCCACATACAAACTTCCATGTGCCTGCCAGATTTGATATGAATTCATGTCTATCTTTTTTTCTCAGTTTTTTAATGATTTGTCTTTTCTTTTTATGTTTTAACCCTTTAAAACATGATGAGTTTGTTTTGGAATGTGTTGCTATGTGAGGTCTACCTTTATTTTCCTAATGACCAGTCTATCATTAGCATTTATTGAATATTTTTATTTATTGATTGATCAAATTTCTTTACTTTATGCTGAATTATTACTAAACTACAGTACATTTCCAAGTTATCCATGCTTCTGGTTGTACTGATTTTTGTATCAGTGTCCTATTATTTTAATTGTTAAAGCTATTAACATATTTAAATATTTATGAGAAGTGTTTTCCCTCTTTAGGTTTCTTTTTCAAAATTTTATATTCTATATTTAACTATCCAACAAACTATGAGAAGATGGAATGAGGAATGGATAAACTTTGTTTTTAAAGACTCAAGCCATTTAATGGCACTTTTACCTACAAGGTAGCAGAAGCAATGTAGGAGAGAATCAACCACCTTGAAACCAGGGGACAGTAAGTGAAAGGCAAGAGAACATCTATGTCAATCCCTTTATGACTTCAACTCTTGCAGATGAAGCAGGCAACTCACATACATAATTAAATAATTGTTCATAAACCATAAACTGGAGTCAAGCTATACAGTAATACAACTATAAAGGGAAGAACCATATCTCAAGGCCCACTTAGTTCCAGAGACAGTGACCTATACAACTTTGTTAGTAGGAGTCTGTTGAAGTTATGGAGAATTTCAGACAAAATTGCTAAATAAATTTCAGCTATTGGCAACTTTTTCCCATGATAAATACGTCTGTCATCTTATCACTGAAGAAACTACAAAACAAATTAAAAACTACAAACGATTATAGGAAGTTGTTCCTGGGATCTATTTGACTTGCAAAGTGTATGGAGGAAATAGACATTTCTTTGCAAATTTAGAAAACTTAAGTGGCTTTTCTTACTGAATTTGGAGTCATATTTTTCAAATTTAAAAAAAAAACTTTTGAAATTTTCAAGAACTAATAACAATTTAGATATTTGAATTAAAGTTATAACTTCCACTAGGGTATAATGTGTAAATAAAAAGAGCAGATAGAGTATATACAAGTTTCAAAGATGAGATTTTCCTATAGCAAAAATACTTTGTGGCCTGGTCCTGTGATACCAATTCCATTCATTTGTAGCAGAATAATAGTAACACTGGATACTTCTTCCTTAAAGAGAAACTGAGTTTACATTTTGTGTTCATCAGTCCCACAGCCTATCCACTAAAACTAATAATCAATCATGCAATTTTCAAAGGTTTTTAATTATTGGGAAAACACACAAACTCATGAGTATATACACACAAGAATCTAATGAGCAACATACAGATAATACTTACTTAGAGTTGAGTAATATGAGTTTGAGTCACAGTTTCCTATTTTTTTTTTAATCTATAAAATCTCGGAAGAAACATTTACATTTACAGATTCAAGTTTTTCTATAGGTGAAAAGTGAGTAATAATAGCAGTGATCATTCAGCATGATTCCACTCAAGTTTCTGAGCATTGAATGATTCAAAAAGGTATTTTGTAAAGTGTTTGTAAGGCACTATATTAAAAATAAGCTCATAAAACATCAGCACAATAATTACTATATCTATTAAAATGATTCTCTTAAATGCATTCATTTATGTTGAGACATATGTTTTCCAATTCTATTTTCCTTTCAAATACATATAATTTAATTTCCCAACTTTTCGAATGACCTCAAACTTACAATAAATCTGAAAGAATGATAGAATAAGTACTCATGTATCCTTCACCAATATTGTTAATATTAATCAATTATTAAGATTTTGCCACATATTCTTCATCTATTCCTCTCTATATGCATGGGAGTTTGTATGCATTTATAAATTTGTGACAATAAGTTGCAGATATTATTCTATTTCATCCCTAAATACATCTCTAAGGAAAAAAGATATTTGCTTATGTAACCATAATACCATAATGCTAAAACTGAAGCTCCAGTACTTTGGGCACCTTATGCGAAGAGTTGACTCATTGGAAAAGACCCTGATGCTGGGAGGGATTGGGGGCAGGAGGAGAAAGGGACGACCGAGGATGAGATGGCTGGATGGCATCACAGACTAGAAACAGTGTCAGACTTTGTTTTTTTGGGCTCCAAAATCACTGCAGATGGTGACTGCAGCCATGAAATTAAAAGGCGCTTACTCCTTGGAAGAAAAGTTATGACCAACCTAGATAGTATATTCAAAAGCAGAGACATTACTTTGCCGACTAAGGTCCGTCTAGTCAAGGCTATGGTTTTTCCTGTGGTCATGTATGGATGTGAGAGTTGGACTGTGAAGAAGGCTGAGTGCCGAAGAATTGATGCTTTTGAACTGTGGTGTTGGAGAAGACTCTTGAGAGTCCCTTGGACTGCAAGGAGATCCAACCAGTCCATTCTGAAGGAGATCAACCCTGGGATTTCTTTGGAAGGAATGATGCTAAAACTGAAGCTCCAGTACTTTGGGCACCTTATGCGAAGAGTTGACTCATTGGAAAAGACCCTGATGCTGGGAGGGATTGGGGGCAGGAGGAGAAAGGGACGACCGAGGATGAGATGGCTGGATGGCATCACAGACTCAATGGACGTGAGTCTGAGTGAACTCCGGGAGTTGGTGATGGACAGGGAGGCCTGGCGTGCTGCGATTCATGGGGTCGCAAAGAGTCGACACGACTGAGCGACTGAACTGAACTGAACTGAACCATAATACCATTATCACAACCAGATAATACAATGTTGATACAATAATACTCAATAGACAATTTGTATTCAAATGCTTCTATCTAGAGTCTAATGAATGCTTATAAGTGAACTTTCAGTGTTTCTTTGGCTTTTGGTATTTTTTTTTAATCTAAAATACCCCCCTCTTTGGTTTTTTATTTCTTTCACATCATCTCTAGTTTTTAGAGAGATAAGCCATGTATGCTGTGTCCACACATGGACTTATCTGATGTTTCATTATGTTTATATTTTATACCTTTTCGGCAATGATGCTTTCCAGAGTATTTCATCAGAAAGAACACAGTGCCAGTTTGCCCATTGTTAGTAATATGTAGTTTTATCCTTCAGTTAAGTTAGTATCTACCAGATCTCTTCATTTCAAAGATGCTTTTTCTCATAGTTAATAATTTGGGGGGCAATTACTTGAAATTATGTGAATATTCTTTTCCCAACACACATTCAGCAGTGTAAGTTATTTTTGCTTTTGTTTTTAATTTGTAATATGCACATATAAAAGTGCATATTACACTTTTACTACTTGGATTTCTAATAACTGTGAAGTCAAAATAATTTGATATTTTTAAATTATCCATGAAAATTTTTGTGACTTAATGAAAGGTCTAAAATGCTGAAATAGCTTGAAAGTGCTTTATATGTTTTATGAATATATATTCATCTTTAAATTAAAAAAAAATGACTTGAGGACCTCTGTTATGACCAGGGGCACATAGGTGCATACAGATTAGGTTGGAAACAGGTATAGTTCATTCTTTTATAGCTGGAAATAAGGAGAAATCCAAAAATGTATCTTTGTTTTCACTTACTGAATAATAAAGAAAGGATTACCTAGTGAATGACTTTAACTTCAGACAATATCAAATATTTTAAATCATTCCAGGAGGCTTTGCAATCATTTTAGATGACTCAGACTGACCACCTAAACAAAACACCTGAGCAAGTATTGAAAGTATGCAAATGAATCTATATGTACCCATAAAAGGCAGCATTCTACTGCAACTCTTTCCTGAAAATTTTCTCCACGGACTATGGACTTATTATGTTCAAAACCACTCCTCAGCATTCATGTAGGCTGACTTTTCAATTTCAAGGGATTTCAGTACAGTTCCCTGCAATTTATCATGTGAAAAGAATTAGCAAGAAAGAAAATGGAAGCACATTTACACTTGCCAAGACATTTCCCTTCAGAAAGGGAAAAAGCTACTGAATGAATAATATAAGAAAGGTGATTTTGGTGCTTCGAAAACAGAAAAATTACTTAAAAGTCTCCGTTAGTAAAGCCGGCCTTCCCTTTCCTATAGAATATGAATAAGCACCAGGTACACAACAGAAACCTACTATAATCCAGCCCTTTATCACACAGGTTCAGGTTGCTAAGGACTCATTGTGGTGTCCCACCCCTCACAAAAACCATCCTGATAAGGTAAGCATTACCACATGTTTCAGTATAGAAAGTAAGTCCAAATAAGTTGATCCTCTAAGGGAAAAAAAATGAAAACAAGGTTTTGGGCCAATGTGAATATACAAACTTTTACAAGTTTATAACGCATAACAATCTAATAGTCACACACATTCAAAACCTTCTATATTGTTGTTCTGAGCTAAAGTTTAGTTCTTTTATCTAAATTCCATCTCTTGGAGTGCTAATCCAGTTTCATGGCTTTAAGCTTCAAATATATAGATATTTATAATATAGATTCCAGTGACTAGCAACATGAGCAGAATCATTCCCCAATGTCCATACTCAGATATCCAATTTTTATTCAACATCTTCAGTTGGATATCTAATGCAGGGGTCCCCAACCTCTGGGCTGTGAACCGGTACCTCCTGTCAGATCAGCAGTGGCATTAGATTAGAAACAAAGTGCACAGTATATGTAATGTATTTGAATCATCCCCAAACCACCCGCCACCCCAGGTCAGTGGAAGAAGTGTCTGTCATGAACTCAGTCCCTGATGCCAAAATGGTTGGGAGCGGTGATCTAATGCATAGCTCAGACATGCCACAAAACAACTCAGTCTCTGCTCCTCTGAGATGTTCTTATTTGCTTTGCTAAAACTGGCAACTCTAGCCTTCTTGCATGCAGCCTTCCACAGTTCAGGTGGTACTTATGGAAGTAAGCAGACACAAGAGGGTTTTTAAAAGACAAAGAAGGGTCATACATGGAATACTCAGTAAGAGGGTAGTATTTTTCTGCCTTTGGTCTCATGGGAATGTTATAGTCTAACCTCCAAACAGCAGAGAAGCTTTACAGTTGTTTGAATGTATTCGAAGAGATTTATATCAAGACTGAGATTCCCTCATAGCTCAGTTGGTAAAGAATCTGCCTGCTATGCAGGAGACCACGATTTGATTCCTGGGTTGAGAACATCCCCTGGAGAAGGAAATGGCAACCCACCCCATTATTCTTGCCTGGAGAATCCCATGGACAGAGGAGCCTGGCAGGCTACAGTCCACGGGGTCTCAAGAGTCAGATGCGACTTAACAACTAAACCACCACCACCACCATACCAAGACTAATTACAACAGAAATTCAGAACTGAGTTAAAAAGATCCAGGGCAATAGAAATGCATCAGTGGTAGAATACCTCCATATGCTAATTACTGAACCCTTCATCCCTGGTGGCTCAGATGGTAAAGTGTCCGCCTGCAATGCGGGAGACTTGGGTTCAATTCCTGGGTCAGGAAGATCCCCTGGAGAAGGAAATGGCAATCCACTCCAGCACTCTTGCCTGGAAAATCCCATGGATGGAAGAGCCTGATAGGCTATAGTCCACGGGGTCACAAAGTTGAACACAACTGAGCGACTACACTCACTCACTCAAACAATCAAAGAGTCAGAGGAATCACAGCAATGAGTACCTATACCAGTTGTAATCATCTGGCATTCCCCAGAATGGGACAGCAGAATAGATAATGTGGCCCAGAACCAAAGATAATCCAAGCAAGGTGGCAAAAGTACAAGAAGTTCTAGACTAAACCCATTCAAAAACATGGCTTTATTCACTGTTAATTAACCTAGGAAAGAGGAATAAAATTTTAAACTGGAATTCAGTTCAGTTCAATCGCTCAGTCGTGTCTGGCTCTTTGCAACCCCATGGACTGCATCACAACATGGCCTTCCCATCCATCACCAATTCCCAGACTTCACTCAAACTCATGTCCATTGAGTCGATGATGCCATCCAACTATCTCATCCTCTGTCATCCCTTTCTCCTCTCACCTTCAAACTTTTCCAGCATCAGGGTCTTTTCAAATGAATCAGCTTTTCACATCAGATGGCCAAAGTATTGGAGTTTCAGCCTCAACATCAATCCTTCCAATGAACATTCAGGACTGTTCTCCTCTAGGATGGACTGGTTGGATCTCCTTGCAGTCCAAGGGACTCTCAAGAGTCTTCTCCAACACCACAATTCAAAAGCATCAATTCTTCAGTGCTCAGCTTTCTTTATAGTCCAACTCACATCCATACATGACTACTGGAAAAAAACATAGCCTTGACTAGATGGACCTTTGTTGGCAAAGTAATGTCTCTGCTTTTTAATATGCTGTCTAGGTTGGCCATAACTTTTCCTCCAAGGAGTTAATGTCTTTTAATTTCATGGCTACAATCACCATCTACAGTGATTTTGGAGCCCAGAAAAATAAAGTCAGCCACTGTTTCCACTGTTTTTCCCTCTATTTTCAATGAAATGATGGGACTGGATGCCATGATCTTAGTTTTCTGAATGTTGAGCTTTAAGCCAACATTTTCACTCTCCTCTTTCACTTTCATCAAGAGGCTCTTTAGTTCTTCACTTTCTGCCTTAAGAGTGGAATTATTTGCATATCTGAGGTTATTGATATTTCTCCCAGCAATCCATCGAGCCTAGCTTTTCTCATGATGTACTCTGCATACAAGTTAAATAAGCAGGGTGACAATATGCAGCCTTGATGTACTCCTTTTCCTGTTTGAAACCAGCCTCTTGTTTCATGTCCAGTTCTCACTGTTGCTTCCTGACCTGCATACAGATTCTTAAGAGGCAGGTCAGGTGGTCTGGCATTCCCATCTCTTTCAGAATTTTCCACAGTTTATTGTGATCCATACCGTCAAAGGCTTTGGCATAGTCAATAAAGCAGAAATAGATGTTTTTCTGGAACTCTCTTGCTTTTTTGATGATCCAGTGGATGTTGGCAATTTGATCTCTGATTCCTCTGCCTTTTCTAAAACCAGCTTAAACATTTGAGGTTTAGATGGAGCCTGAGGGAGCTGTCTTCAGGCCAGGGGAGCCAGCTTGCGTGGCCCCACGCCTGCTGCCTCTGAAAGCAGGAGTGTAAGCTTCACTCTGACAGTGACACTGAGGGAAGAAACAAAAAGATTTCAAGTCCTAATGTCTTCAGGGAGGCACTGGAGCAGTGGCTGTGCAGGTCTGGAGCAGTGAGGGGCCTACGTCCAAGGTCAGGAGTGGTGATTGCACTTCTCTGGACTGTCCGTGTGAAGATACCCCACATCCAAAGTCAGAAAAACCCCAGTAAGACGGTAGGTACTGGAGCGGCTGTGAGGAGATACCCTATGTCCAAGGGCAAAGAAGCCCCAGCAAGATGGTAGGATGGTCAAATTCATGGTTATAATCAAACCCGGTTCCCACCAGAAAAGCTCAGAGGGCTCAAACAAACCTTGTGCGCACCAGGACCCAGGGGCCCCGCAGAGAATGAGACAGAACTGTGTTTGAGTGTCTCCTGTGGAGGTATGGGTCTGCCACCAGGCCTGGGGTTCTGGTTGGACAGAGAATGGCGTAAATCCTCTTGGAGGAGGTCACCATTAACCCCACCAGAGAGCTGCCAGAACTTACCTAAGACTGGGGAAAAGACTCTTGGAGGGCACAACAGAACCTTGTGCACCAGGACCCAGGAGAAAGGAATAGTGACCCCACAAGAGACTTGCCTGGGTTTGTCCAGGAGTCTCCGGTGAAGGCGTGGGTCAGTGGTGGCCTGCTGCAGGGTTTGGGGCAGGGACTGCAACTACATGCCTGGGATCTTTTGAGGGAGGTCACCATATCTTCATTACCTCCACCTTAGTTTGGCCTCAGGTAAATAGCAGGAAGGTAACACAGCTCCACCCATCAACAGAAACTGGAATTACATTTCTGTTGATCCTTACATATGTACAAGTTTTTTGTATGAATCTTTACATAAATTAGTGCTTCAGAATATGTATGCTACTCTTCTGTGGTATGAGCCTAACTCTTGTCACTTAATACTTTTGTTTTAATGAACAAAGATTTCCCACTTTACAGAATTTGCTTTTCAATTATCCAAATAATGTCACATGGCTCCTTCTATAAGAAATAATCATGATTACAAAAACCATTAAAGATATTCTACACAAAATACAACATAGGCCAATCTTATACAGAAATTAAAAGGGTATTTTTAATTATTTCTGGTTGTCCCATAATTTTCAAATTGGAAGAATCCTTCCTTGTATTGAAGAGATATGTGCCCAGGGTTATAAGATATATCAGTGAAAGAGTAGAGTGAATAGTTGGCTTAAAACTCAGCATCCTGAAAACTAAGATCATGGCATCCAGTCCCATCACTTCATGGCAAATAGATGGGGAAACAATGGAAACAGTGACAAAATTTAATTTTCTGGGCTCCAAAATCACTGCAGATGGTGACTGCAGCCATGAAATTAAAAGATGCTTGCTCCTTGGAAGAAAAGTTACAATCACCTTGACAGCATATTAAAAAGCAGAGACATTACTTTGCCAACAACTGTCTGTCTAGACAAAGCTATGGTTTTTCCAATTGTACGGATGTGAGAGTTGGACTATAAAGAAAGCTGATCACCAAAGAACTGATGCTTTTGAACTGTGTTCTTGGAGAAGACTCTTGACAGTCCCTTGGACAGCAAGGTGATCCAACCAGTCCAATCTAAAAGAAATCAGTCCTGAATATTCATTGGAAGGACTGATGCTGAAGCTGAAACTCCAGTACTTTGGCCACCTGATGTGAAGAACTGACTCATTTGAGAAGACCCTGATGCTGGAAAAGATTGAAGGTGGGAAGAGAAGGGACAACAGAGGATGAGATGGTTGGATGACATCACTGGCTCGATGGGCATGAGTTTGAGTAAGCTCCAGGAATTGGTGATGGACAGGGAAGTCTGGTATGTTGCAGTTCATGGGGTCGCAAAGAGTGGGCACAACTGAGAGACTGAACATAACTGAACTGATGCCCAAAGTTATAACAATTAGCATGTGAATAGCACACAAGGACAGTCAGGATTACATAGATACTCAGAGAAGCAATCCTCTTGAGTAAATTCAACAGTTCATGTCATTGCCAATGTAAAACTTCGGATAATTCAAATTTTGGCTCCAAAGCTTAAACTAGAGTTCTTAAGAACTACTGAGTTTTTATTTTTAAAGAGGTGAAATGGATTAAGAAGCAAACAAGTCAGTGTTTGGCTTAGTTTTGTTTCATATTTATGCACCCATCTGCCATAACCTAAGGTTAAAAAGTACTCATTTTAATCATGAAAAGCTTATTTGTCACAAGTTAGCCTGAAATAAACCATTCCTCACAGTAACATCAACATAAACGTAGATGGATCTACAATAAAAGTCAGAAAAGTGAGAAAAATGGAAGCATCTTGTCTTACCTGGGATCTTCCTCAGTTTAATGAAGTCTCCAGTCAGAGCCTTCTCCAACATCAGTGTCTGCAAATATTTGAAGAACAAAATAATTAAATGTGATATTCTCAAACAGATCTTGCAAGTCATGTAACTGGCATAATACTGCAATGTGATATAATTTGCAAACAGCATTTGGATTTGATAAGGAAGCTAAAGTATCACTAAACTCAGTGAAATTTCTTTCCTTCAGCCTAACAGTTTTGTCTGTTTCTGAAATAGACCCAAAGATAATGCAAACATTTTGACAGAAAATTGGTGGTGGTGACTACGGCATAAAACTATCTGAGGACAAATGTACTGTGACTTGGAACATAAGATACAATTTTCTTTGCATAGAGGCAAAATGAAGTGATGACAGAGTTCACAAAACCTATTCTCCTCTTGAAATTGCATTCTGACTTTCCTTTCATTGAGCATCTTTCAAAAATAAACACTCCACTTTCTGAGCGATTCCACTGACATTGGTTTGCCAGTCATCATCATTCCAGAATTTGCTTTTTTTCTTTTCTATACTCTTTCCACCTACAAGAGTATTAAAAAAGCATTCCTGCTTTCCTGTGTTTTATAAAGAAATTTTCTCTGCAGGAAAATTTAGGGCAGCCCAAATCATACATCATGCCCATCCTATCTGCTTCTACATATACTACGCTTCCTTTTCTGTCAAATAAACATTTCCAATTGGATAATACCAAGCACAGTTTCAGGGCCGAGAATAAAATTTGGGGTTAGTTTATATTCTTTCTAACCATTTGGTTCCTGAATACTTCATGTATGTGTTTACCCTTCTCCATCCACTGCCTAGGATCTATCTTTAGACCTATTTTCTAAATTTAATTTATTTTATCTGGAGGATAGTTGCTTTTACAATGTTGTATTAGTTTCAAGTGTACAGCAAAGTGCTTCAGTTAAACATACACACACACATATATTATATATGTGTGTATCCATTCTTTTTCAGATACTTTTCCCATATAGGCTATTATAGAATATTGAGCACAGTTCCTTATACTACATGGGAGGTCCTTTTTGATTATCTGTTTTATATATAGTGAAGTGAAGTCACTCAGTCATGTCCGACTCTTTGCAACCCATGGACTGTAGCCCACCAAGCTCCTCCATCCATGGGATTCTCCAGGCAAGAATATTGGAGTGGGTTGCCATTTCCTTCTCCAGGGGATCTTCCCGACCCAGGGATCGAACTCAGGTCTCCCACATTGCAGCAAGACGCTTTGACCTCTGCACCACCAGGGAAGCTTTAGTGTATACGTGTTAATCCTATACCGATAACTAATCCCTCTCCACATACCTTTTCCGTTTGGCAATCATAAATCATATGATGTTTAATCTAACCATTTGGTTCCTGAATACTTCATGTATGTGTTTACCCTTCTCCATCCACTGCCTAGGATCTATCTTTAGACCTATTTTCTAAATTTAATTTATTTTATCTGGAGGATAGTTGCTTTTACAATGTTGTATTAGTTTCAAGTGTACAGCAAAGTGCTTCAGTTAAACATACACACACACATATATTATATATGTGTGTATCCATTCTTTTTCAGATACTTTTCCCATATAGGCTATTATAGAATATTGAGCACAGTTCCTTATACTACATGGGAGGTCCTTTTTGATTATCTGTTTTATATATAGTGAAGTGAAGTCACTCAGTCATGTCCGACTCTTTGCAACCCATGGACTGTAGCCCACCAAGCTCCTCCATCCATGGGATTCTCCAGGCAAGAATACTGGAGTGGGTTGCCATTTCCTTCTCCAGGGGATCTTCCCGACCCAGGGATCGAACTCAGGTCTCCCACATTGCAGCAACACGCTTTGACCTCTGCACCACCAGGGAAGCTTTAGTGTATACATGTTAATCCTATACCGATAACTAATCCCTCTCCACATACCTTTTCCGTTTGGCAATCATAAATCATATGGTGTTTGTCTTTTTGTCTCTCTTTCTCTGAGTTACTTCATTTAGTGTGATAATCTCTAGGTCCACCCATGTTGCTGCAAATAGCATTATTTTATTAGTTCTATGTCAGAGTAATATTCCATTGTATATATGCACCACATTTTTATTCATACTTCTGTTAATGGATTACTTTCAAGTCTTGGCTATTGTAAATTGTGTTGCTACATAGTGCTGCATTAGGGAACATGGATCTTTTTGAAGTAAAATTTTCTCCAGATATATACTCAGGAGTAAGATATTGAGATCTGGATCATATGGTGGCTCTGTTTTTAGTTTTTTAAAGGAATTTTCAAACTGTTCTTCATAGTGGTTGTCCCATCTATTTATGTTTCAATAACATTAAAGTATGATAGTCCTTACATCTGCAGGGAATATGTTTCATGACCTCCAGCGGATGCCTGAAACTATTGATAGTACTGAATCCTGTATCTGCTATGTATTTTCCCATACATAGATAGTTAGGATGAAGTTTAATTTATAGATTAGGCACTAAGAGATTAACAAGACTTCCTTGGTGGCTCAGATGGTAAAGCTTCTGCCTACAATGAGGAGACCTGGATTCTAACCCTGGGTCGGGAAGATCTCCTGGAGAAGGAAATGGCAATCCACTCCAGTATTCTTGTCTGGAAAACCCCATGGACAGAGAAGCCTGGTAGGCTAAAGTTCATAGGATCGCAAAGAGTCGGACCCAACTGAATGACTTCACTTTCACTTTCACAAGAGATTAACAACAATAACTGATAATAGAACAACTGTAACAATGTAATAATAAAAGTTAGGTAAATTTGGTCTGCTTCTCTCTCTCAAAATACCCTATTATACCAATATAATGCCTTTTCCATCTTAACAAAGTACATATCATACACTGTAACTATAATTTTTGCAGTTTGAGATGCAACAGCAAAAGTAACAAGGAGTTCTTTATGCTTCTTCACAAGTTCATGAAATAATATTTGTTTTTATATCAAATCAACTTAATCATACAATTTTAATCTTTTCTATAAAGTCAAATCCTTCCCCCTTTTCACTTAAAGGAAAATGTTATGGATTCTCTCTGGCATGTCTGAATTGTCAGCATTAAGTACATTTGCACACTGGGGCCATTATTAAGTACAATAAGGGTTACCCACATACAAGTATTGTGATATCATGACAGTCAGCCTGATAACCGAGAAGGTTACCAAGTGACTAACGGTCAGGACGCACTGGACAAACGGGTGATTCACCCCCCAGGCAGGACAGAGTAGGAAAGCACTGTACTTAATCATGCTATTCTGAATAGCTTACAATTTCAAAGTTACAAGTTGTTTATTTCTGAAAATTACTGTTACATTTCTGGACCCCAGTTGACTGTGGGTAACTGAAACTGAAAAGTGAAACTGTGGATCAGGGTGGAAGGGGACAATTGTAAACCCCAATTTTCAAAACAATTCCTGTGTTTGAATCCCTTTGTGCTTCTTCTTAAGCCATCTGTCAGGCCTGTCCTTACCTTGACTTTTTCTAAGCTGACTTCTGCTGTATTTTCCAAAGCCCTGCTCAATTATCTGTTCACATGCTAAGCTTTTCCTGTCTGCCAAGCAGAAACAGTTTGATCTCCATTTAAACTCTCAAAATACTCCATGAACCTCTCAAGTTACACTACATAGCATTAAATTAATTTACATGCAGCTTTTCTCTCTTACTGGATGACAGCAAATTCATCACAAAATTGCTGCTTGTTCTGAGCCCATCCCTTGTTCTCCTCAATGCCTAGATCTAATAGAATGTTCTATGCATAGAACATGATATCGGCAATTCTATCTGCAATACTTGTATAAAAACGAGTATTTATATTCTTCACCAAATAAAAACATGAGACTTGGAAATTTTAATATTGACTAGCGTCCAATTCATAAATTGCATTAAATTGAAACATCAATAAATATTTTCATTAAAGAAAGCAAGAGGATCACACTGGAGGCCAATATCACCCACCGATAAACCTGCAGAAATTGCAGCTCAATTACAACAGGAGAGTGCACCAGTCCACACAAGAAATATTCCTGGAGTGCCTGGGTAACCCTCCAGTTTAAGTATCTGGAGTGCCCAGAAAGGGTTGTACCACTGGACCCCACAGGATACTTTCTCTATAGGTCTTTGAAGACTGGAAGATGTGGCTGATACACACAACAGGTAGAAACAAGTGGAAAGTTAGACAAAATGAAGAGACAAAAGAATACCTTCCAAATGACAATACAACAAAAACTCAGAAAAGAACAAAAAAATAAATAAATAGAAATAGGCAATTTACCATATAAAGATTTCAAAGAAATAGTCATAAGGATGACTGAAATCAAGAGAAAATGAATGAAAGTCACCAAGAACATCAACAAGGAGATACAAATATAAAAAAGAACCAATCAAAACTGAAGACTACAATAATTGAAATGAAAACACACTAGAGGAAATCATAGCATATTAGAGGATGCAGAAAGATTGATCAGTGATCTGGAAGACATAGTAGTAAAGCAAGAAAAAAGTGAACAGAAAAAAAACAAAAAAACAATTAAACAAAACACCTGGACACAAAGGAAAATGGAAACAATGATCCTAAATCTATGAAATATAGCAAAAGCTCTTTTTAAAACAGTGAAGTTTATAGGGGAAACAGCCTACCTCAGGAAATAAGAAATATCTCAAATAAACAGCATAACTTTTACATCCAAAGGAACTAGAAAAAGAACAAACAAAACCAAAAGTTCATAAAGAAAAAAGGAAATAAACATCAGGACAGAAATAAAGAGACTAAAATATTTGTAAAGATCAATGAAACATAGAGCTGAGTATCTAAAAAGATAAACAAAATTGATAAACCTTTAGTCAGATGCATTAAAAAAAAAAGAGGGTCCAAATAAAATCAGAAATGAAAGAGAAGTTACAGCTGACACCACAGAAACACAAAGGATCATAAGAGATTACTATGAACAATTACATACTAATAAAATGGGCAACATGGAAGAAATGAACAAATTCCTAGACATGCACAATCTCTCAAGACTGAATCAGAAGAAACAGAAATATGAACAGACCAACTATCAATAAAAAATTGAATCAGTAATAAAAACTTCCCAACAAACAAAAGTCCAAGACTGAATGGCTTCATAGGTGAACTCGGTGAATATTTAAAGAATTAACACATATCTTTCTCAAATTATTCCCAAAAATTGCAGAAGGAATATTTTTTGAATGAACTCTGAGGCCAGCATCACTGATTACAAAACCAGACAAAGATATCTTGGGGGAAAAAAAAAAATCACAGTCCAATGTCACTGATAAACAGAGATGCAAAAGTGCTCAATAAATTATTATCAAAGCATCATACACTGTGATATGATGGAATTGTATACAATTTGCATGATGAGATTTTACTCAGTCATAAAAATAACAAAATCTTGCCATTTTGGAGCAACATGGTGGCATCTCTAGAGTATTATGCTAAATAAAGTAAGTCAAACATAGGAAGACGAATACCATATGATTTCATTTATATATAGAATCTAAAAAACAATACAAATGGACAAAAAAACAGGAACAGACTTATCCACATATAAAGAGCTGATGGTTGCCAGAGGAGAGTGTGGTGTAAGAATAAGCAAAATAGATAAAGAGTATTAGGAAGTACAGAGAGTTTCCTGGTTGCTCAGATGGTAGAGAATCTGCTTGCAATGCAGGAGACCTGGGTCTATCCCTGGGGTTGGGAAGATCCCCTGTAGAAGGGAATGGCACCCCACTGTAGTATTCTTGCCTGGAGAATTCCATGGGTAGAGGAGCCTGGGAGGCTACAGTCCATAGGGTCACAAAGAGTCGGACATGACTGAGTGACTAACCTTTACTTTTCATTAAGAAGTATAACAGTCACAGGGATGTAAATACAGATTAGGGATAGAGTCAATAATATTGCAATAAATTTGCATTGTATCAGCTTGTTGTTAGACTTGTCATGGTGATCAATTCATAATATCTATGTATTGAATCACTACACAGTGTACCTGCAACTAATATGGTATTAGTATGGGAATGATATTAATTAAAAAATAAAAATAAAGCAAGAGTTTAATGTATAGAAGAAAATTTATCTCAGTTGAGCTTTTCAACAAGAAAATTTCTTAGAATAAAACTCAAGTTAAAATACATACTAAAGAGGAGTTGTTTTAACTGTTTACCAAGATATTTGTTGAAGAATAATAGAACAATTGCACTGAAATGTCATCAATAGTTCAGCGTATTTGGGATCTTGGTAATATTACATTTCAAACTAATAAGATGAAACATACTAGTCAGGATAAGAGCAAGCCACATATTCTTGTTACTCAGTCCTATGCGGGCTTCTTTTTTTCATCTTGTTAATATGTGTGGCATATGGTGGAAATTCACAGCAAACGCTTTCTTCCTGAGGTCTTTAGAATACCTAGGCATATAAAAACAATCAAAAATAAAATAACAACAGCACTTTACTGAACACTGATGTGAACTTCTTATGCCCTTCTGGAAAGTCAACAAGTACTTTAAGAGCACAGAGACTTTCTATGAACATAACTTTCACTTTATGGTAAACAAGGTCAGTGCAAGGTCACTTGAGAATCTGCAGATGAAATGGATTTTTTAGCAAGCAGACAGACAGAGACCGAGTGTGCACAATGCAATAAATCAGCCAAATGACAAGTGAGCACAAGGAAAGCACATTTAAAAATCCTAGACTTTCCATCCAAAACGCTAATTTATGAAATACATGAATATTTAACACTGTAGCAAGCACAAGATTCATTATTAGTTGATTGATATCTAAAATGCCTTCCCTAAAAAGTCAAACTAATGGGAAAATTAATAATCAAGCATACCAGAATATCTAAAATTAAGCTGTGAGGGTATCAGAATTTCTCCAAAAAGTTCGTCGGACTTCCTCATTTTGTCATTAAGGCAGGTGAGGCCCAAGGAATGGAAATGGCTTGTGTTAGGGCACTGATTGCTTCTAGATCTGGGACCGTGACTAGTGTCTCACCAGAATATGGGATGCTGACTGTTGCCACTTTTGTAAGACAGGGTGCGAATCAGAGCTCCCTGGAGAATGGGTGGCTGGTGAGTGATCAACAAGGCACGTTTCTCTCCCAGCAGCAAGACTGACAGTAATTGCTCTGAATCTCCTCCTGGAATCAAATTCTTACTAGTGTCTCTTCAGTAACTGGCTGCTGAGTGATCTCTAATGAGCTTACAGGTAATTATGTCTTTAATTTATACCAACCCTGATGCTAGGAAAGATTGAAGGCGGGAGGAGAAGGGAACAACAGAGGGCAAGATGGTTGGATAGCATCACTGACTTGAGGGACGTGACTTCGAGTAAGTTCCGAGAGGTGGTGATGGACAGGGAAGCCTGGCATGCTGCAGTCCATGGGGTCGCCAAGAGTCAGACATGACTGAGCAACTGAACTAAACTGAATGTACATACATCATTATGATAGCATCTGCCCTCTGATTTTAGTATAATAATCATTTTTCAAGAGATGTCATGTATGATGAAGCATGGATGAGTCAGTTGTTTAAGGTTTTAACCTACTTTTCCTCACAATATTAGTGTGGGCAATCACTTAAATTCTCTGAACCTGTTTTTGTCCCACCAGTAAAGTCAAGGTACAATAATCAGTATGAGACAATAAGATTACTTTCTATATATGCTTGCCATGAGGCATAAGTTTAAGTGTTTCCTTTTACTAAATCACAGGTAATTATAACACAGATATGATTATCATCTCTATTTTCCAAATAAGAAAACTGTAATTAAAAATTTTAGGGAAGATGTGTAATAAAGTGGCAATAAGCACAGGTCTTGATGCAGAATAGCTTTGAATTTGGCTTTAATACTTCCTGCCTGTTGGATACTGAGGAAAAGATTTAGCTTCAGACTTGGCTTCTCTAGGCTACAGTTTTCTAATCTAAAAGTGGAAATAATAATAATATAAAATTCACTTGTTGCAAGAATTAAGAATAATTAAATCTGTCAAAACAACACCTCAGTCAGTTCAGTTCAGTCGCTCAGTAGTGTCCAACTCTTTGCGACCCTATGAATCGCAGCACGCAGGCCTCCCTGTCCATCACTAACTCCCAGAGTTCACTCAGACTCACACCCATCAAGTCAGTGATGCCATCCAGCCATCTCATCCTCTGTCGGCCCCTTCTCCTCCTGCCCCCAATCTCTCCCAGCATCGGAGTCTTTCCAATGAGTCAACTTTTGGCATCAGGTGGCCAAAGTACTGGAGTTTCAACTTTAGCATCATTCCTTCCAAAGAAATCCCAGGGCTGATCTCCTTCAGAATGCACTGGTTGGATCTTCTTGCAGTCCAAGGGACTCTCAAGAGTCTTCTCCAACACCACAGTTCAAAAGCATCAATTCTTCGGCGCTCAGCCTTCTTCACAGTCCAACTCTCACATCCACACATGATCACAGGAAAAACCATAGCCTTGACTAGACCGACCTTAGTTGGCAAAGTAATGTCTCTGCTTTTGAACATACTATCTAGGTTGGTCATAACTTTTCTTCCAAGGAGTAAGCATCTTTTAATTTCATGGCTGTAGTCACCATCTGCAGTGATTTTGGAGCCCCAAAAAATCAAGTCTGACACTGTTTCTACCGTTTCCCCATCTATTTCCCATGAAGTGATGGGGCCAGATGCCATGATCTTCGTTTTCTGAATGTTGAGCTTTAAGCCAACTTTTTCACTCTCTTCTTTCACTTTCATCAAAAGGCTTTTTAACTCCACTTCTCTTTCTGCCATAAGGGTGGCGTCATCTGCATATCTGAGGTGATTGATATTTCTCCTGGCAATCTTGATTCCAGCTTGTGTTTCTTCCAGTCCAGTGTTTCTCATGATGTACTCTGCATAGAAGTTAAATAAGCAGGGTGACAATATACACCCTTGACATACTCCCTTTCCTATTTGAAACCAGTCTGTTGTTCCATGTCCAGTTCTAACTGTTGCTTCCTGACCTGCACACAGGTTTCTCAAGAGGCAGGTGGTCTGCTTTTCCCATCTCTCTCAGAATTTTCCACAGTTTGTTGTGATCCACACAGTCAAAGGCTTTAGCATAGTCAGACATCCTGAATGTGAAGTCAAGTGGGCCTCAGAAAGCATCACTTAGAACAAAGCTAGTGGAGGTGATGGAATTCCAGTTGAGCTATTTCAGATCCTGAAAGATGATGCTGTGAAAGTGCTGCACTCAATATGCCAGCAAATTTGAAAAACTCAGCAGTGGCCACTGGACTGGAAAAGGTTAGTTTTCATTCCAATCCTAAAGAAAGGCGATGCCAAAGAATACTCAAACTACCGCACAATTCCACTCATCTCACACGTTAGTAAAGTAAATTCTCCAAGCCAGGCTTCAGCAATACGTGAACCGTGAACTTCCAGATGTTCAAGCTTGTTTTAGAAAAGGCAGAGGAACCAGAGATGAAATTGCCAACATCCGGTGGATCATTGAAAAACCAAGAGAGTTCCAGAAAAACATCGATTTTGCTTCATTGACTACGTCAAAGCTTTTGACTGTGTGGATCACAATAAACTGTGGAAGACAACATGTAGTGTATGGTAATTCTCAGTAAATTGACTAATCATCATTGCCATTATCATTATCATTATTATTATGTATTGGTCAGGAACAGAGTGCAACTAAATGGCAGAGAGCAAATCAGCATGTCTGATTTGATGGATTCCTGATTCTTACACATCCTGCTGTGCTCCTGAAGCATCTCCAGTGTTTCTATATCCAAGGTTTTATGATGCTAATATGTAGGCCATTTTAGAGGGGCATTAACTGCTTCAACTTTTACCGTAATATATTAGACATTTAAAGCTATCCAATTTTTTAAATTGATATCCTAATGAAGTGTAGGGATTTTTAACTATGAATTTTTTTCATCTAAGCATGTTTTTCCATTGTGTGCATGCTCAGGGGTGTCTGACTCTTTGCAACTGCTTGACCTGTAGACTGCCAGGCTCCTCTGCCCATGGGATTTTCCAGGCACAAATCCTGGAGAGGGTTGTTATTTCCTCCTCCAGGGGATCTTCCCTCACCCAGCAGCCGAACCCATATCTCCTGCGACTCCTGCATTGACAGGTGGATTCTTACCCCTGCGCCATCTGGGAAGCCTAGACATATGAAATTGCAAAGAATTCCCATACACTATTCACATGATTCCCTAAATAGGATAAATGGACAACATGCACATTCTGATAGGATATGTCCTTCTCTGAGCTGAGAAGGACAAAGTGTTGTTTCTGAGAAATTCTTGTCAAAAATCACATAACCTAAGAGCCATCCTGAGGAAACATTAGACCAACCTGATCTGAGGGATACAGCATAAAACAACTGGGCAGCACTCTTTAAAGATGCCAAACAATTAAAACAAACAGTCAGAGGACCTGTTAGGGATTAAAAGAGTCTAACAAGATGTGACAAGCTAATGCAAAATGCATCCTAAACTGGATTATGATCTAGAAAAAGGACAATGATGAAGTGATATACTCTACTCCAGACAGACTCTCTCTTGTCCTGTTTCTAGTCCAGAATCTGATCCAGGATTATGTGCACCATATCGTTGTTATTGCCATAATTTGATATTTCCTGAGTGGATATTTACAGCTTCCCTGATAAGCTCAGTTGGTGAAGAATTGGCCTGCAATGCAGGAGTGGATATTTAGACATTTATTATGTGTAGGAGCTTAAATATAGATTACTTTTAGGTAGGTAGATAATGTTAGAACATGAAAGGGGGTCATGGGTCACAGAGCAGGCAGTTGCCTGTGGTCTGTAGTTAGTAAGTGGCCACTATGGTACTCTGTCTCCGATCTCTCAGACCAAGCTCTGCTACCTTGAGTTGCAGAAAACATTCAGAGCCTATAAACAAGACATTGGTTTCCTATTGTTTAGTAGCTAAATTCCGTCCAACTATGTAATCCCATGGATCATAGCCCTCCTGGCTCTTCTATCCATGGGATTTTCCAGGTAAGAATACTGGAGTGGGTTGCCATTTCCTTCCCTAGGGAATCTTCCTGACCTAGAGATCAAAACCGAGTCTCCTGCAGCTCTTACGTTGCAGGTGGATTCTTTACCGCTGAGCCATCAAGAAAGCCATAATCATTTCCTAGGTAGCTTTAATAAATTAAAATTTTGGTGGCTTAAAACACCAGACACGTATTCACTTCCAGTTCTAGAAGTTGGGAGACCAAAGTCAGTTTCTCTGGCTCAAGTATAGGTATGCATAGGACTATACACCCTCCACAGGCTCCAGGAAAGAACCCCATTCCTTGCCTTGAGTTGTCTTCCTAGCGCTCCTTGGGTCACAACCACCCCCTTTTTACTCCACATTCAGAGCCAGCAGCTTTGCATCTTCAAATATTTCTTTGTTTCATCATCATTTCACCTTCTCATCTGTTTTCAGATCCCTCTCTGCCTCTCTCTTATAAGGACACTTATGATTATATACAGGGTCCACTTGGATAATCCAGGACAATATCCCCACTTCAAAATCCTTTGTTTAATCACAGCCGCAACATCCTCATTACCATATAAAGCAACCGACACGGGCTGCAGGAACTGGAACCTGGATATCTTTGAGGTTCATTATCCAGCCCACCACAGGCAAGAAAGACTTCTCTGTCTGCAGTGAATTTTAATTTCAGATTCATATACTAAGCCAGCATTGATCCCTATTCAAACTGATATTGAATTTAGTAATTGGAAAGCAGTTAACTCTAATTGTTTTCTAGCAGGAAAATAGTATGCTTTCAGAATCTATGTCTAACTTTATGCATTCTAAGATATCGGTAATCTGTTTACACAGTTCTCACCTGGGTTTTCCAGAGGACAGGTGCATGGTTTGTGTTTCACGTATATCTAGTATGGTAAGCTGAATATTGACCCTCAAACACAATCAGATCCTAGATCCTAAAAACTACAAAAAATTACCTTCTATGGCAAAAAGGACTTGGTGGATGCTATTAAATTAAGGATGTTGAGATTGGAATATTATTCAGAATTATTAGGCTGGGCTCTGAACACAATCCCAAATGTCCTTCTGAGAGAGAGGTAGAGGGAAAATTGACACAGAAGAACAAAAAGCAATGTGACAAGAGAAGCAGGGTCTGGAATGACATGGCAACAAGCCCAGAATGTCAGCTGTCATCAGAGGCTGGAAGGGGCAACAGGGAACCGATTCTCTCCTGGAGCCACCCAAGGGAGCACAGTCTTGCTGACACCTTCACTTAGCTGTTTATACCTCAGTCTGGATGCCTGAATTCTACCAATGTAAAGGAAAAAAAAATAATGTTGTTTTAAGCCACTAAGCTTGGGGCAATTTGTTATAGCAGTAATATAATAGTATATTCAGTAACTAGTTTAGAATCCAGAGAAGGCAATGGCACCCCACTCCAGTACTCTTGCCTGGAAAATCCCAGGGACAGCAGAGCCTGGTGGACTGCCATCTATGGGGTCGCACAGAGTCGGACACGACTGAAGCGACTTAGCAGCAGCAGCAGCAGTTCAGAATCTGGCATCCATGCTTGTTAAATGTCAGAAGGGAAGGAAGGACGCAGGTGGGACGGAGGAAGGAAGGAAGGGGGGAAGAAAGGAAAGAAAGAAGGAAAGCAGAATGGAAGGAAAGATCAAAGTTACAGAGAAAACCAACATTTGGAGTTTTCATCAATATTTGACCTATTTTCCTCAACTGGCAACACATTTCTGGCTCCAATGGAAGATTAAAAAATTTTTTTTTCCTTTAGTTAAATGTCCTCTCTCCAAATCTGAGGAAGTATGCCTTCTGAAATCTACTTCTGGGACTGGAAGACTCCATGACATGTTTCACCTTGGGAGGATTTCTGCATTTGAGCGAAGAACTTCTATTGAGAAGGGGTTAGGGTGAAAGCCAGACAGGTCCTTTCCCGAGGAAGAGCTTTCAGGCCTGCTAGAATAATTGGAAAGTGGGTGGAATTGACAGGCGAAGGTACACATCCTCACTGCCGTAGGAGATCATTCATTTCTGTCTGAGACTTTTTGGCTAAAAGACATCAGTGCATGTAGAGCCATTTTGAAAATGCCCTTGTGTTTAATAACTCTAGCGAAACATTTTTTACTTGATAGATTTTGTGATAAGTATCAGATCCATCTTTATGGTTGTAGAAATAATATATCATACCCATAGTGAACTCCTTAATTTGTGGTATTTAGTGAAAACTGTAAATGACCTAAAAGGGTCATGAAGCAGAATGTTACCACCGGGAAGTTCACTGAAGTATTAAATTAAAAAAAAAAAATGAAGATGGAAAGGTTGAGGCAATTAATTTCTTATGCTGTAGTCCTTTTTTTCTTTAAGTCCTATGCTAGGATTCAATGAAAATATTTTCCCCTGAAATTACTACTGACTTATTGAGTTTGACAATACCCAACAATGCCTTAATGTTTGTCCAAGTGAAAGAAATCTCTTTGCTCTGTCATAGAGATAAGTGAGGTCAATTCATCAAGAGCCCCAACTCAAAAATATCGATAACGTTCTGCTTGAATACATAAGCCCTTCAGTCATGAGTGCCTTGTAAAATACCCAAAATGAGGTTTTTGTTATTGCTTATAAATATAATTGCAAAAATGCATCTAAATCCCCCATCCTGTAATTTCCTCAATTATTTTTCAAATTGTGATACACACACACACAGTATAATGTGTGTGTGTGTGTGGTGTGTGTTAGTTGCTTAATCCTGTCTGGCTCTCTGCAACCCCATGGACTGTAGCCTACCACGTTCCTCTGTCCATGGAGTTCTCCAGGCAAGAATAATGGAGTGGCTTGCCATAGCCTTCTCCAGGGGATCTTCTTGACCCAGGGATCAAACCCAGGTCTCCCACATTGCAGTCAGATTCTTTACCATCTGAGTCACCAGGGAAGCCCCTTACATTATACTGTTGTTTAGTCACTAAGTCATGTCCGATCCTTTGCAACCCCATTCACTGCAGCCCGCCAGGCTTCTCTGTCCATGGGTTTTGTTGAGGCAAGAATACTGGGGTTGGTTGCCATTTCCTTTTCCAGGGGATCTTCCTGACACACGGTTGAATTTTGCTTCTTCTGCTTGGCAGGAGGATTCTTTACCATTGAGCCACCACAGAAGTCCTAATGTATATTATATATCTATATGTATATACACAAAAATGTATAAACCTGAATTTAATTATACACATTTTTCTCCATCTTGCTTTACTCAGTATCAAATAAATACTCCTCGCAGTAAACAGAAATAATTCTAAGGCATTTCTATTGGCTTTATTTCCTGGTGTTAATACACTGCAATTCATATAACCATTTCTTCACTGATGGACATTTTTCCTTATACATTTCTACATGGATAAAAATGCAGGAAAGTCCTTTGTACATAGACATTTATTTTCTGATCTTTTGGTTTCTATAAAATACATTTCAAGGAATGTGGTTAAAATTGCTTAATAAGAAAATATGCTGCAATATGTATTTATACCAGCATGTGTTAAAGTACTATTTTCTCTACACTCACAACAAAAATAAATATTGTAGTAGCTGTAAATATTTCCATTCTGATGGATGTAAGTGGTACTTCATTATAAGTTAATTTTTACTGTATCGCTATGTAACTGCTTTTTATATATGATCTTCTTGTATTTCTGGAAATCATGATTCCTCAGTAAGTTTAGAAAAAGACACAATTATAGAGAGCCAGTTCAGGTTAGTCGCTCAGTCGTGTCCGACTCTTTGCGACCCCATGAATTGCAGCACGCCAGCCCTCCCTGTCCATCACCAACTCCCGAAGTTCACTCAGACCCACGCCCATCGAGTCAGTGATGCCATCCAGCCATCTCATCCTTGGTCGTCCCCTTCTCCTCCTGCCCCCAATCCCTCCCAGCATCAGGGTCTTTTCCAATCAGTCAACTCTTTGCATGAGGTGGCCAAAGTACTGGAGCTTCAGCTTCAGCATCATTCCTTCCAAAGAAATCCCAGGGTTGGTCTCCTTCAGAATGGACTGGTTGGATCTCCTTGCAGTCCAAGGGACTCTCAAGAATCTTCTCCAACACCACAGTTCAAAAGCATCAATTCTTCGGCGCTCAGCCTTCTTCACAGTCCAACTCTCACATCCATACATGACTACTGGAAAAACCATAGCCTTGACTAGACGGACATTCATCAGCAAAGTAATATCTCTGCTTTTGAATGTGCTATCTGGTTGGTCAAGAAAATGTACTGGTCACAGCAAACACCCTCTTCCAACAACACAAGAGAAGACTCTACACATGGACATCACCAGATGGTCAACACCAAAATCAGATTGATTATATTCTTTGCAGCCAAAGATGGAGAAGCTCTATACAGTCAGCAAAAACAAGACCAGGAGCTGACTGTGGCTCAGATAATGAGCTCCTTATTGCCAAATTCAGACTTAAATTGAAGAAAGTATGGAAAACCACTAGACCATTCAGCTATGACCTAAATCAAATCCCTTATGATTATACAGAGAGCCAAAGAGAAGGAAATCCCATGTAGTAGGATGTGAATGGGCGCCATTCTTCTGTTGGGGATATGTCCACTGTCTTGCTGCCTTGAAGGAGACATATGCAGTGACAGAGCAAGAATTACCAGTGGGCCTTTTATCATTTCATCTTTCCAATAAACGTTGATTATTTAACGTTTGTAAATCCCCCAGGAATCTGGAACTCACTTTGTTTGAGGCAGTTCAGCTGGGACAACTTTGTTAGAAATATGCATCTCTGAAGAGTCATTACTTCTACTCACTGATCTTTAATTTTTTTCTTGAAGCAACCCAGAAAAAAAAAGTAATTCCCTCTTCAATAGTAGCTCATTTAAATATATTATTTGATGGCAGTTAGCTTTCACTCAGAATTATTTTCTTCTTTGTGCATCCTCATTTATTTCAACTGCTTTTTGGAAAACAATCAAGTCTTTGCACCAGAAGCACTTTAGTTTTCCACCACATCTGTCTTCCTTGGGAAAATATTTAAGTTATTATAAGACATTAAGAGGGAAAATAACAGTAAAGCATCATATTATTACTGAATTGATCTACAGGAGCTACACCAACATCCTAGTCCTAACTGGGCAAGACCTCCTGTCTCAGGGAGGTTGTTTTTTTTTTTGTTTTTTTGTTTTTTAGCTGAAGTGAAGTTGGTTTACAAGTATGTTGCTGTACATCAAAGTGATTCAGTTATACACTCCTTCAGCCAATAACTAACTGATGCTGAAATTGGAGCCAAAACCACAAATTTTAGTCAATGACCAGAGAAAGGAGAAGCCTGATCCTAATTCACAAATCAATTTCTCAACCCAATTCAGGTGCAGATCCCAAATTTATTGGAGGTTTAAGGTAAAAGGGAGGGATTTGGAAAGAGTGGGAATGATATTCATGAATCATCTGAGAACAGGGGTGTGGTTTGGACTCAGAACTGATGCAATTCTTTTTTTTTTTAATATAAATGTATTTATTTTAATTGGAGGTTAATTACTTTATAATGTTGTATTGGTTTTACCATACATCAACATGAATCCGCCACTGGTATACATGTGCTCCCCATCCTGAACTTCCCTCCCTCCTCCCTCCCCATACCATCCCTCTGGGTCATCCCAGTGCGCCAGCCCCAAGCATCCTGTATCATGCATGGAACACGGACTGGCGATTTGTTTCATATATGATACTATACATGTTTCAATGCCATTCTCCCAAATCATCCCACCCTCTCCCTCTCCCTCTCCCACAGAGTCCAAGACTGTTCTATACATCTGTGTCTCTTTTGCTGTCTCGCATACAGGGTTATTGTTACTATCTTTCTAAATTCCATATATATGCCTTAGTATATTATATTGGTGTTTTTCTTTCTGGCTTACTTCACTCTGTATAATCAGCTCCAGTTTCATCCACCTCATTAGAGCGGATTCGAATGTATTTTTTACAATGGCTGAGTAATACTCCATTGTGTATATGTACCACAGCTTTGCAATTCTTATTTTTAGTCGTTGTATGGCTTTTCTGGTAGCTGCCATGGCAACTGTCAACTATCCTGGGGCTGTTTGGTGTGTCATTTACCTAATATATTACCATGAGCACATATTAAGCTCAAGGTCCATTGGAAGTCCTAAACAGTTTTTTTTTTTTTCTCTTTGTAGCTTGCTCCTAAAACTCAGAAGTAAAGAACCTGCCTGCACATGTGGGAGACATGGGTTCAATATCTAGGTCACTAAGATCCCCTGGAGAAGAAATGACAACCTACTCCAGTATTCTTGCCTGGGAAATCCCATGGTCAGAGGAGACTGGTGGGCTCCAGTACATGAGGTCACAAAGAGTTGGACACTACTGAGTGACTTTCTTTTTTCCTGAAACTCAGACAAGAGTAACTGGTTTTAATTCCACGGAGGGGCAAGGGTATGATTCTGGGGCCTCAGCCTTAGTAACAATATGACTCTATTGTAAAGATTCCTTATCAGAATAGGGTTTCCTGGGCTTCCCTGATAGTTCAGTTGGTAAAGAATCTACCTGTAATGCAGGAGACCCCAGTTTGATTCCTGGGTTGAAAGGATCTGCTGGAGAAGGGATAGACTACCCACTCCAGTATTTTTCGGCTTCCCTGTGGTTCAGCTGGTAAAGAATCCACCTGTGATGCAGGAGACCTGGGTTTGATCTCTGGGAGGAAGGAAAGGCTACCCACTCCAGTATTCTGGCCTGGAGAATACCATGGACTATACCGTCCATGGAGTTGCAAAGAGTTGGGCACAACTGAGTGACTTTCACTTCACTAGAAGTGTCAGCTTCACTTCAAGGGCTTCCCAGGTGGTGGTAAGTGGCAAAGAATCTGCTTGCTAATGCAGGAGATGCAAGAGATGTGGGTTTGATCCTTGTGTTGGGAAGATACCATAGAAAAGAAAATGGCAACCCACTCCAGCATTTTTGCCCCAAAACTTCTATTAACAGAGAAGCCTGGTGGGCTACAGTTCATGGGGTTGCAGAGTCCCGATATGATTGAGCATGCATGAGTAATATGTCATCTACTTTGTTTCCAGATGTGAGGAACATGGAAACAATCCCCATGATTGTCACATATGCAGATTCTTGGACTATACCCCTAACAAGAGAAAACAGAACTTGCAGACACTTGGCCCAGCATCTGCCTTAGAAACCGGCTTCCCCAGGAAATCATACTCTAAGAGTAGAGCCAATGCTTTAAAGCCTTTATCCGATATCTGGGTTGATTAGGAAGTCAGTTGGTTGTCAGTTACAGAGAGAAAGGTGCTAATCACCCATTCAAAACCTCTAAGCAACTCTAAGTTTATTTTTCCTTCTTTTCTGTCTGAGAAGCCTGCATGATTCCCTTCTTGGAACCTAAACCCCTTGAGTGTTTTATTCCTGCTGTGAGACTCTAGTTAAAGGTTTCCTTGAACCTTAACTGACTCTCTCCCACTCTTTTTTATGAAAATATCTTTACTTTGCAAATTGGCTTCTTCAAAGTGTCAGACAGTTTTGCTTCAGAAAAGTTGACATTAGAGAAGAAACAAAATCATCATGGTTTTGTCATAAAAGAAAAGTCCAAATTGTTGCCTTCTAAAGATGAATGAACCTCAATTCAAACATGAAGATAGGCTAAAATATGGTTCCCATGATCTTTCTGTTACATCTATGGTATGATTTTAGAACTTGAGTAAAAACCTTGTCCAGCATCTTTCCAGTTTCTTTTTTAAATCTTTCTTTTTTTTAATTTTTAATTTTTATTTTATTTTACTTTACAATACTGTATTGGTTTTGCCATACATCAACATGAATCTGCCACGAGTGTACACGTGTTCCCAATCCTGAACCCCCTTGATACCTTTGAACAATAAAGCTTTGGATATCTTAAAGCATCCTCTTAAATTATTGATGCTCCTGAGTCCCTAACAGCTAATATCTTAGTTACTATTTTAAAGTTTCTCAGAATTACATGTAACACTGAGGTTTTAATGGAATTGGTGCCAAGCAGATGGAAGTGGGATGAGGAAATCAAGAAGTTTCAAGGAAAAAAATTACCTACAGCCTTGTCTCTTTTGGGGAAAACTTCTAGTTCAGAGCTGGGATACTTGAGCTCCAATACTGCAGCCAAGTTCTGTGGACATGTAGACAAATGATGTATTCCTTTTTTTTTTTTTAATTGTGATAAGAGATCTACTCTAAGTTTGTGTGTGTACAGCACAGTATTGTTAGCTGAAACACAATGTGATACAGTAGATCTAGAATTTATTCATTTTGTATGGCAGAAATTTTATACCAATCAATGATGTCAGTTCCCCATCTCTCTCTCCCCGCGCCCCAAATGTGGCTACCATCATTCTGTTTTCCGCTTCTATAAATCTATTTTAGATACTTCAAGAAAGAAGTATCTAAAATAGCTACATATATATATATATATAGATAGATAGACAGAATGGAATATTATTCAACCATAAAAAGAAGGAAATCCTGTGATATACAACAACATAGATGAACCTTGGGAACAGTATGCTAAGTGACATAAGCTAATCACAGAAGGACAAATACTATATGATGTCACTTAGACAATGTGTCCTTTCTGAGTTTTAGCTTTGTCTTCTAGAAAATGCAATGGTAATTCCTTTCTACTACATTGCTATGATTAAATAAGTAAACATTAAGTGGAAGAGTAACTTATTTTTAACTTCAATCTGGACCTCAAGGGTTCAAATATATCTACCCTCACTAACACAGGCCATGTATTCTAAAGAACTACATAATCTCATTATAAGAACTTATGCAACTGTTGGAGCAATATACAAAGAATAAAACAGCAAGAAGACTATGATGATTGAATATTTAACTTTGAACAGTTGGTTGGTAGGGTTCTATAGAAGCAGATCCTGAAAGGTGGGTTTAGGTGCAAGTGGTTTTTAAATATTCCCTGGAGAAGCAAGTAAGGAAGTGAGAGAAGAAGAACAGGAAAGGGAGACAGAGAGACAAAGTTGAGATTTCAATTACAGTTCAAGCAATAATAGCATAGGAAGTCCTGGAGGACATTACACCTTCAGAATGCAGTCACTCTGAAGGCAAGGTAGCCTGGTTCCATACCAATAGATCAGCCTATCACTGAATAAAGGCTTGGGGTGCCTAGTGGGGGACATGTAAACTCCTGGCACTTCTGTGAGTAAGGATAAAGCAAGTGATGTCACGAGCCAAGGGTTGTCCTCTGTAGTAAGTGGCAGGTAGCTGCCAGTAGAAGCAAAGCAAGCAGAAGGTAAGGGAACTGTTGTCCAGAATGGTGAAATGCATATGAGAGGATTTGACAGGGCAACAATAGTATCTTCTTAATATATAAATGCCAAGACTGAGGCTAAGAGGTCAAGTCGCTTGTTCAAACTCACACCACATATTAATGGCAGCCTTGATTGTCCAACCCAGCTCATCGAGACTTCCAGCTCATTGATCTTTCCACATCACTGGATGCTGGTGAGTCTGTCCTACTGTAAGTCCCTGCATCCTGAACTGCTTTTTTTATTTGTGTCTGTGAAAACCTATTTGTATCTCTACCCTTATACAAATTGATATGTACCTACCACAGCAATAGCGTATTTTTTGGTGAGGCTATAAATAACTTAAGAAACAGTTGCTGCTAGCAGATCTCCTGCTAAAACTGTAGTGAGTGGAAGCACCGCCCTTATTCTTAAATGATAGAAGGAAGGGAGAATAGGCAGGCTTCCTTGAATGTAAGAATTTTAGAGAAATCAGCATTTCTAAAATGCTTGCTAGAGTCCATATTTATTAGATATTTTCTCAGCATCCACAAATACAGACCAAAATAATTACACTGAAAGCAAGAAAGGAATTCCCAACATGATGAATATGAACAAATAGAATAATAATCTTGCTGCTTAGAGAATAATTTGGCTGCCTCATATTGGAAAAAATATTTAGTGTGCACATATGACTCAGAAATAAAAATATGGAGTTTGTCCTTTAAAATGGAGGAAAATACATTTTTCAAGGGGGCTTCCCTGGTGTCTCAGAAGGTAAAGAATCTGCCTGCAATGCAGGAGACCTGGATTCAATCCCTGGGTCAGGAAGATCCCCTGGAGAAGAGAATGACAACCAGTATTCTTGCCTGGAGAATCCCATAGACAGAGGTGGCTGGCAAGCTACAGTCTATGGAGTCACACAGAGTTGGATACAACTGAGTGATTAACACACAGACACATTTTCAAAGACTTTGGAGAATTTTTTAAGTGTCCATGAGAACACAGACACGAGCTACTGTTATAACCCAGCTGTGGAGAAGTGGCCTTCAAGAAGGACGACCAACCCACTCACTACTCCTCCTGAGGTGCCCAGCAAGTGTTTGGGCTCTTCTCTGCTCAGGCAAAATGGTAATTACTTATCAACGACAAAGGATCATCACTCTGTATCCTGGGAGTCCAATCTTAAATACATTATAAGAATCTCAATCAAAAGAAACAGTTGAGAAACAGGGGCCATTTTCCAATAGAGGGTGATATGATCCCTCTGCCCTCACTTTCCTTCTTTTTCCTTTGTCCATGGCTAATCGGAAACAGAGGAAAGTGACAAATGGCTCTCCACAAAGCTTCTAAAGATCCATACGACAACGAGGAATTAGATACATCTTTTCACCCCAGAAGGCACCAGAATCAATAGATGGAGATAAAAGAGAAAAGAAGGGGATGCTTTAAGCTCTGTACTACTACACCCAACAATTAAGAACACTTCAGTTACAAAAGGGAAGTCCTTTCCCCAAGACAGTTCAATGTATTCTGCATGACATGCTTTATATAACCTTGCTCAACAAATCTGCAAATTTTATATAATGCCCTCTCCATAACAGTAAAAATAATAGCTTGTAAAAATGGCAACCAAGATTTCTTGGACATAAATGGTCCAAATCCTGTCCTAAAGTCTCACTTCCTCACCCCCAAAACATACACACAGCCAGGTTGTAAGGTGATGCCCCCTACTGCAGGATTACCTTCCTAAAAAGAAGACTGATAGAAAGAAATAATAAGAAAAGTGGACCAAGTGTTTCCAAGGCACATTTCAGGTGAAAAATAAGGGAAACTTTATCCATATCTGAGCAGGAACTTACTTTAGAGAGGAACCAACTGGAGTTAGTGAGTAGGCAAACATCCTCATAGACTGTCCCTCAGAGCTTCTTTGTTTATACCTCAAAACATTTAAAAATTGATCAAGGAAACAAAAAAATTGTTCAAGTGCTTTAAATATCTTATACCACAGCTCTGAAACAAATAAGGCCAGTGACACAAACAAGAGAACTAGTTGCCCCAATTGTTCCTGTTCTTGTAATCACATCTCTTCCTGAGTACATTTCCTTCCTTGTTGAGTATCAAATGAGGAGTTAGAAATACTAAGCTATGTTTCTGTAACCTAACACACTCAGGTTAGTAATCAAATACCTCTGGACTTTGAGCAGTAAGACACTCCCACGGTAATAACTTGAAACATTCAAATCCTTCCTCATAGTTCTGTCCTTTCACACAAATTTCAGAGGACTCTGGAATTTGAGGCTGAACTTAGTTATTGCCTCAAAATAAATCAGTAGTCAAGATTAATATTATTTTTATTTCATGGAGGAAAAGAGGAGATTAAAACTAAAGAGAGAAACTCTTGACCTTCAGAGTTGACCAAAGGTGGGATGGTGAACATCTTATCATTGAAGGACTGTAAATGATGGTTCAAGTGAAGAGTGAAGACTCTTCCCAGTGATCAGACTGGTAATTAATTGGTCTAATGTTTCAGTAGCAGGCTGACAATTGGTTTGAGTGTCATATGTATGATGTCCTAATTCATCACACCATGAGTTTGTCCTAATTCATCACACCATGAGTTTGCCTCTAAGTCACTTTGTGTATTAACATAATTCTGGGGGGAAAGGGGTTCCCTAACACTTCTGCATTTAACTAGCAAATTTAAATGGGCAACTTTGATAAGTATCATATATCTTGTTGTTAATCAATTATTTTAGAGAATGATATATTTAAGACAAGTGTGTTAGGTTGGACTCCATTCAGGAATTTTTAGACAATTACTCTTGTATAGATGAATTAGATGGAAATAACAGCTTGCCTTTAATATTCATAAATATATACAATTCCTGAAACATAAACAGATGAAAATGAGTTTTAGCAAAAATCATATTTTTTTAAAAGACCTAATTTTACTGAGATGTGCTTCCTTTATTGGTATGTAAACCTGTTTCATTTACTCCTGGGAATTCCTCCACCTTAAGGAAGTGTAATACTTTTGAACACATTTTAAACTTCACCTTGTAATCAGATCTACTATAAGCAACCTCAGAAATTTAAGTCAAGGAGTTTCCCCAAATAACTAATTCTATGATCATTCTCCCAGAATAGTTATATATTTTAATTTTTTACTATTTATTATTTTATAACCTAATTTTTATTTCTTATCATATAGCAAAAGACATAACGTGTTTATAAGACATATAAACACCTATACTAAAAAAGAAATGATACTTCTAATTAATTACCTCAATTTCCACCTTAAGGAATTGAATTTAAAAATCAAACTAAACACAAAGTAAGAAAAGAAAGGAAGTAATAAAGACCAAAACAGAAATAACTAAGATAGGAAATCAGGCATATATAGGAGACAGATAAATTAAACTGAGATAAATTTCTGAAATTAATAAAATTGATAAACCTATAACCAGATTGATCAGAAAAGATAAGGAAGAAAGACACACATTTCCAAGATTTGAAACAAGAGATACCATTGCAGATGGTATATGAAAAAGATATATTAAAAAGATAATTATGTAATATTGTGAAGAAATTAATGCCAATAACTCTGATAACTGAGATGAAATGAAAAATATCCTTGAAGAACACAAACCATGAAAGCTAATTCAAGAAAAATTAGATAACCTGATTAGCTCTAAACATACTAAAGGAGTTGAATTTGTAGTTTAAAACCTATCAATAAAAATAACTGTAGACTTGAAAGGCCTCAGTGGTGAATTCTATCTAACAGGAAGAAACAATGCCAATTCTGCACAAAATGGCAGAAACTGAAGATAAAGGAATACTTCACACTCATTATATGAGGCCAGTATAAGCCTGATAATGTAAGTGGACAAAGATATTACAAGAAAAGCAAACTACAGAGCAATATCTTTCATGATTAGAGATGTAAAAATTATTGACAAATTTTAACAAGTATACTAAAAGCATAATACACCATAATCATTGGAGGTTTACCCTAGGAATACAAGGGTGGTATAGCATACAAAAATCAACGTATTCACCATATTAGCAACCTTTCCAAAAGACAAAGAGAGAGAAGAGGAAAACCATATGATCCTCAAATAAATGCGGGGAAAATGTTACCACAAAGCTAGTATCTTTCTGATATTGACTCTTATAAAACTAGAAATGGAAACAACTTTCCTCAAAGTGACACAGAGCATCTATAGACAACCTATTGGGTGGCTTTAGTGGTAAAGAACCCGCCTGCCAATGCAGGAGACTTGAGAGATGCGGGTTTGATCCCTGGATGGTGAAGATCCCCTGGAGGAGGGCATGGCAGTCTACTCTGGTATTCTTGCCTAGAGAATCCCATGGATGGAGGAGCCTGGCAGGTTACAGTCCAGATACTTCTGAAGCGACTTAGCATACTCATGCCTGCCAATGCAAATTTCATGGAGAATGACTGAATGCTTTTCCAAGGTCAGTAACAGGCAAAGATGTCTTCTCTCACCATTTCTATTTAGCGTTGCACTGGAAGTTCTAAAATCAGTGAAATAAAGAAAAAAGATAATAATCAAGTTAAAACACTCAGATTGAAAATAAACAAAAAAAAATTGCCTTTACTCACAATGTTTTTAATGAATTACGAAATGAGTTAGTTCTTAAAAAAAATTATGTATCTGGTTGTGTCAGGTCTTAGTTATGGCACACTGGATCTTAGCTGCAGCATACGAACTCTCAGTTGCAGCAGGTGGGATATAGTTTCCTAACTAGGGGTCAAATCCCAGCCCTCTGAATTGGGAGAACAAAGTCTTAGCCACTGGACCACCAAGAAGTCCCACAGTAATTTTTTTCTTTTTTGGAAACATATAGCTATCATACAATACAGTCATCCCACTATTAGGACAAGACAAATGAAAGTGTATAACTACACAAAGACTTATACATAAATGTTCATAGCAGGTTTTATTTGCAATAAAAACTGAAAAAGCCTCAAATAGCCAACAACAGATGAATGGTTAAACAAATCACAGGTGTATTTGTACAATGTAATACTACTCAGCAATAAAAATGAATGAACTATTTATGCACATAAAACATGGATAAATCTCAAAATAATTATGCTGAGTGAAAGAAGTTAGACAAAAAAAGTACATGCATATGACACCATTTCAGGAAAAGCTAGAAAACGCAAACCAGTCTATAGTGTCAGAGTGCAGATCAGCCTTACCTGGTTGGAAGACCAGGGAATGAGTGGTAAGGGGCAATTTCAAAAGGGATCTACCTAGACCAGGGAATGAGTGGTAAGGGGCAATTTCAAAAGGGATCTACCTATATCTTCACCATCTTCAAGGTATAGAAATGTTGATCTGAAAACAATATGATTATTTTCTACCCAGCAATTTAATTCAAGAGAATTCTCACTCTTTTCTTTTCAGTATACAAATAATTCTACTAAGGTAAGATATATGGAATCTTTGGTTGTAGTGATGGCTTCACAGGTTTATACATTTGTCAAAACTGATCAAATCATATACTCTAGTATGTAAAATTTGTTGTGTGTCAGTTATGCATATAATTATGTTTATATTTGTTTTTGAAATTCCAACAAAGAAATTGAAAGAAACAGAAAGATGCACTTCAGGAGTAAATAGTGGAATGTGACAGAGCATCCCTTGAACATCCTTAATTGCCCCGCCATCAAAATAAATGTTCTTTTTAGGCAAACAAATACACATTTAAAAAAATATTTTAAGGAAAGTGATTTATTAGTTTGCAAAATGATATATCATCTTGATTTAATATTACAAGCATATTTCTGTGACTGACTTCTAACTTCCATTAGATTAGCTATAAAACAGCAGTGAAAAGAATTCATTATCAAGGGTAATAAACAACTAATTTTACAATACACTGAAAGCAAAGTCAAGTTTTTAAAAGGATTTGATGGGGTTAAAACTCACTGATTGGGTTGCATATATTTATTAGGATATCTTTGGCAATGCTCTATCTTGGCAAGCTCTTTACCCTTTGGCATGAAGATATGATTTTATAACAATTTCAGACCTGACCTAAATGCCAAGACTACTTTCCAAGTGAAACTTAACTGGACTAAGTTCTCAAATGAGAAGCTGCTGCTGCTGCTAAGTCATGTCAATCATGTCCGACTCTGTGTGACCCCATAGACGGCAGCCCACCAGGCTCCCCTGTCCCTGGGATTCTCCAGGCAAGAACTCTGGAGTGGGTTGCCATTGCCTTCTCTAGTGCATGAAAGTGAGTGAAGTCGCTCAGTTATGTCCGACTCCTAGCGACCCCATGAACTACAGCCTACCAGGCTCCTCCATCCATGGGATTTGCCAGGCAAGAGTACTGGAGTGGGGTGCCATTGCCTTCTCCCAAACAAGAAGCACATTGGCCAAAAAACATCCTTTCATTTAACTTAGATTCAAGAATCCACTGTGCTGTTAAACTAGTTTTAGCCTTTGTATACACATTAAACTTATTCTTTCTCTTGTCTCATGACCACTAAGTATAGTTCCAGAACTTTGAAAGAGGAATGGGGTCATAGGAATCAACCTTCCCAGGTCTCTCATTTTAGAGATAAGATAACTATTCAGAGAGGGAGAGTGATTGCTTCTAGGTCACATGGTGAACTGGGGACAGATTAATGTCTGGATTCAGATCTCTCTCCTGACTCTCAGACTAAAACTTTTCTCACACCACTGGATCTCTTTCCATGTCCAACCCTTACCATATACACATGCACACACCCACAGACACACCCACACCCACACCCACACAGACACATACACTGACATTTTCAAGGTATAGCAATGTTGATCTGAAAACAATGTGATTATTTTCTACCGAGAAATTTAATTCAAGAGAGAATTCTCACTCTTTTCTTTACAGTATACAAATAATTCTACTAAGGTAAGATATATGGAAGTTTGGAGAAGAATCAGCCTCTCTGGAGAATTGTTAAAATTCTTGCCATCCCAATACAATACTTTGCAGTTTTCTTCTCTGTGTGTGAATGACAACGGCCATACCTGGTATCAGAATTCAGGTACTGGCCCATGGTAAGGAGGAAATAAACATAAATGTAAATTACTAACAAGCTCTGGTACATCTCCTTTATAGATTTAACTGAGCTGAGATATCCAAGGTGATTATAGTCTCAAGATTGCTCTTAGTGTGATCACAACTTATTTTAAATCACACCTTGATCAGATCTGTGAAACTTCACTGTAGACCATAGCCAAGATACCATCTCATCATTAAAACTCTATTTCTGAAATTCAATTTATTTTAAAACCTACTTTTGTAAGAGACATGAGATGAATATGAGAAAATTGTCACTGGTGTCACCTAACACCTTAAAGCAACTGAGTTGATTTTTCCATATTCTCCAGTGGCTTCTGGCCAAGTACATTTTGTCCAGTCTGGTCCCTTCAAGTCATCTTCTTGGATCTTCTGGATTTCCCCGGATTTGATTTTGTTCCTACACTTTGCCTTATTTCAGGATTCCCATGGAAAAAGAACCTCCATTGTGTTCTTTTTTTCCCGCTCACATCTAACTCACTCCCCTTGATCATAATAGATTAACTTTCCCTAAATTTAAAGCCATGTATTCCCAAGCACATAACATCTGGTTCTGAATTTTGACAGCTTTAGGAGACTCCAGTCATCAAAGTCCCACTGCTGCATCTCTAGCCTACTGAGTTATCTTGAAGGTGAATAAATAGTGAGAGCCTTTGAGAGCCCACACCTTAAAATATTTTGTGGACTGGCTTCATTTGTTTCCTTGTGAAATTTACTGAATATTATACTTTGCATTTTTCTATAAAATGGAAAAGCAATGACTATATCAAGGTTTTTCATGAAGGTAAAATGAAAAGCTGATGGTGTCAGGATTTGTTCTTTCTAAAAGATAATAGATGCCCTGTACCAAAGTATGATGTAAGACCAACACTGAGATGGGCAAATGTAATTTTTTGGGAGAAATGACAGTTCCTTCTCTCATGTCCAGCCTTTAATGATGATTGGAGAAGCTGGGACTAGGAAAAATACTCCTATAGAAAGATTAGATTTGCAGGGAAGGGCAGGAGTGCCCTTCCCACCTCAAGCCTAGGGGAGGAGTTCTAAAGGCACCAATTGGATGACCTGTTTGTTCCCTCTGACTTGAGAAGCAGAATGAATTGGATTTTGACTCACAGACAGAGGCAGAGAAATCCAAAGGTGATACTGCATCTGGTTGGCTAGCTAGGCTTATGACAGCTAACAACCCAGTGGCTTGCAGCTCTGGGTTGTTGAATCAAAGAAAGTGAGAATATCTGACATAAGCCAGTTGTATTCTGCAGAAGCTCCTGTCCAAACAGGGCACCTCAGTGTGAAGGGCTGAGGACACCTCAGTGTGAAGAATGTGTACTGCTGAATGTTCAGAAGACACACAAGTTGTAAGAGAGCAGACAGAAGGAATGTCTGCCAGCATTAAGGGAATGGCTTGTGTGATTCCTAGTGAGAAGGGAAACAGGTTTCAGAAGATCAACAAACATGCTCCTGTGTGAGAAAGATTAACAAACACCTGCCAAGCTCAGGGAGACTGAAACTAGCTCACAGCACTGCCAGTCACAATGGAACCATGCGGCATTCTCTTTCTTTTCTTCCATCACTTCCCTGTCAGAACCATTGGATAAGACAACATTTCGCACAAGTGAAAACTCTGGATTTCTATATCAGACTGGACCAGAAAAGTAATTCAGCTTTCCATAAATTTGTACACATAAAAAGTCTTTTGAGCTGGAAAATTCTGTTTTTTGGCCACAGTTACTCTGCAATAAATCATTGAATTGTACATTCATGATTTGTCTTTTTTCTATGGGTTTGATATTTTGTTATAAAAATAAAAACAAGAATAATGCTCATTTTTTAATTATGGTTATTGACAAGCATCCAATGTGTGTTTGCCTTTGCACCTACTAACAAATTAATATTTTATTACAAAATAGAATAATAATGCTTAGTGAGTATTTACCACTTGCCATGTGCTGTTATCTCAGTGACTCTTAGAAATAATTTTATCATGTGTATAATGTTATTTTCCCCATTTCACATGATAATTTTACAAAAAGAGTTGATCCAGCTAGATACAAAACCCAGATTAATCTAATGTTAGAGCCTATGTGTTAAATCAATATACTAAAGTACCTTCTGGATTGGTGAAGAAACTTTTTCTGTAAACATGGAGAATGAATATTTACATATAATTGTATAGCATTTATATAAATCATATATATATATAATTATAGATATATTTCTGAAGGATAATTGAGCTTTACATCCCACATTTAAGCAATTTCTGAGAGCATACATTCTTCAGTGGGAATAAACATATGTACCTCCTTAAAGAATAAAAATAAAACATTCTTTTACTTTTGATTGACCATGACCCAACTCAGTAAAGTGACAGACTATTTTGGAGGGCTTCAAAATCATTGCAGATGGTGACTGCAGCCATGAAATTAAAAGACTCCTGCTCCTTGAGAGAAAAGCTATGACCAACCTAGATGGCATATTAAAGAGACATTACTTTGCCAACAAAGTTCCAACTAATCAAAGCTATGGTTTTTTTAGTAGTCATGTATGGGTGTGAGAATAGGACGATAAAGAAAGCTGAGCACTGAAGAATTGATACTTTTGAACTGTGGTGCTGGAGAAGACTCTAGAGTCCCTTGGACTGCAAAGAGATCAAACCAGCCAATCCTAGAGGAGATCAGTCTTGAATGTTCATTCCAAGGCCTGATGCTGAAGCTGAAGCTCCAATACTTTGGCTACCTGATAAGAAGAACTGACTTACTGGAAAGGACCCTGATGCTGGAAAAGACTGAAGACGGGATGAGAAGGGGACGACAGGATAGGATGGTTGGATGGTGTCACCGACTCAACGGACATGAGTTTGAGCAAACTCCGGGAGTGATGATGGACAAGGAAGCCTGGCATGCTGCAATTAGTTCATGGGGTTGCAAAGAGTCAGACACGACTGAGTGACTAAACTGATTAACTGACCCAACATTAACTTAAATAAATAATTAGCAACTGCACAGTCTATATGGTCCAGCTTCTTAAAGGGATGCTTTTGGTTTAATCCTCCGATGACAAGATGATCACTGCATTACAACACATTATGGCTTTATGTATTTTCTGGTTCCTCTAATATTAACATTTTTCATTATGAACAGTATTGTGTTGGCAACATTAAAGAGGTTTTGAGGGACAAAGCACTTGGTGAAAATCGTAGCTCTTCTGCTTAAATAGGTAGATCCTTGATCAAGTTATTTATAGCTCTGAGATTGGTTTTCTCAAGTGGAAAATGAGAATAAAAACAGTAGCTGCCTCCTATGGCTGATGTAAGGACTGAGTGAATTAAAAGATAGCTAGCAGGAAGCTGCTGTATAGCACAGGGAACTCAGCTCAGTGCTCTGTGATAACCTACAGGGGCTGAATGAGGGGGATGGGAGGGAGGCTCAAAAGAGGGGATATATGTGTATATATTGACTGATTCATGCTGTTATACAGCAGAAACTAACATAACATTGTAAAACCATTATATTTCAGATTAAAAAATCTTCATGTTGATGTATGGCAAAACCAACACAATATTGTAATTAACCTCCAATTAAAATAAATAAATTTAATAAAAACTTCAGCATTTATATATATATATGTATACACACATATATATGTGTGTATGTGTAAAAAATTTAGAACAGTGCCTGGTACATGTGTGTGCACCAGGTCACTTCAGTCATGTCCGACTCTGTGCAACCCTATGGGCTGTAGCCCACCAGGCTCCGTTGGTCATAGGATTCTCCAGGCAGGAATACTGGGGTGGGTTGCTATGTCCTCCTCCAGGGGATTTTTCTGACCCAGGGATCAAACCTGTGTCTCTTGACATGTTAGTTCTTTACCATTAGTGCCACCTGGGAAACCTGGTACATAGGTAAATGTTACTGACACAGGTGGTTTTATTATTAAGTAATAGTATATATTGAAAGTTATCAATATATCAGATACTGCTTTCAGTTCAGTCGCTCAGTCGTGTCTGACTCTTTGCGACCCCATGAATTGAAGCACACCAGGCCTCCCTGTCCATCACCAACTCCTGGAATTCACTCAGACTCATGGCCATCAAGTCAGTGAGGCCATCCAGCTATCTCATTCTCGGTCGTCCCCTTCTCCTCCTGCCCCCAATCCCTCCCAGCATCAGAGTCTTTTCCAATGAGTCAACTCTTCACATGAGGGTGCCAAAGAACTAGAGTTTCAGCTTTAGCATCAGTCCTTCCAAAGAAATCCCAGGACTGATCTTCTTCAGAAGGACTGGTTGGATGTCCTTGCAGTCCAAGGGACTCTCAAGAGTCTTCTCCAACACCACAGTTCAAAAGCATCAATTCTTCGGTGCTCAGCCTTCTCTACAGTCCAACTCTCACATCCATACATGACTACTGGAAAAACCATAGCCTTGACTAGATGGACCTTAGTCAGCAAAGTAATATCTCTGCTTTTGAATATGCTATCTAGGTTGGTCATAACTTTTCTTCCAAGGAGTAAGCCTCTTTTAATTTCATGGCTGCAGTCACCATCTGCAGTGATTTTGGAGCCCAGAAAAATAAAGTCTGACACTGTTTCCCCATCTATTTCCCATGAAGTGATGGGACTAGATGCCATGATCTTCATTTTCTGAATGTTTGAGCTTTAAGCCAACTTTTTCACTCTCCACTTGCACTTTCATCAAGAGACTCATTAGTTCTTCTTCACTTTCTGCCATAAAGGTGGTGTCATCTGCATATCTGAGGTTATTGATATTTCTCCCAGCAATCTTGATTCCAGCTTGTGTTTCTTCCAGTCCAGCGTTTCTCATGATGTATTCTGCATCTAAGTTAAATAAGCAGGCTGACAATATGTGACTGTTTTATGTGCTTCATAATTTTTGTTTCAATCTTCACAGTAACTTTACTATGAAGATAGTCTACTCTCCCTTTCAGTTGAATAAATCAAGACATAAACAGGTTAGAAGTTGGTCTGTTTGCAGTTGATGAATCTCGGACTTCAATCCCAGGCAGGATGACTTTTGAGCCCATCCTTGATCCTTGTAACCTATCTGTTAGATTACTATTGCTATGGAGTTGGGCTTTTCTCTGCTATATGACCCTGACTAGCTTTAGTTATCCAAGTTCTGTAAGTACATTTTATAATGACATGCTTAGAAATAGCTGAGGTGAAAGAGTTGTGGTCATTTTGTTTCTCAGCAAATGGAAAAAAACATGTGGCCTCATATTTCAGTGTTGTGTTGGTTATATCTGTCTTTTGTTTTTGTTTCAGTTCCCTCTGTCACTCTTTAATTTTAGTCTTTAAGTTATCCATTTTGTTCCCTCTTTTTAACCCTGAAAAATTTCTTCTAAAGCTTTTTTTTTTTTAATGTTCTGAGTGCTCTACTTTTTTACTGTTACTACTCTTTTTATGCATGTCAAGTTTCTCTAACTTTCCATTGAAATATCTGAAAACAGGACCATGTGTTCTACACTTTTGTAGCTTCAGAGTATACTATAGGGCTTCATCTGTGTCAACTAATCAACAAATACTCAGTGAAAATGACACAGTTATCATCGACACATGATGTGCTTTAAATGGGACATGGTTTACCATCTCCCCCTGGTCAGAATGGCTGCTATCAAAAAGTCTACAAGCAATAAATGCTGGAGAGGGTGTGGAGAAAAGGGAACCCTCTTCCACTGTTGGTGGGAACACAAACTAGTACAGCCACTATGGAAAACAGTGTGGAGATCCCTTAAAAAACTGGAAATAGAACTGCCTTATGACCCAGCGATCCCACTGCTGGGCATACACACCGAGGAAACCAGAATTGAAAGAGACACGTCTACCCCGATGTTCATTGCAGCACTGCTTACAATAGCCAGGACATGAAGCAACCAACCTAGATGTCTATTGGCAGATGAATGGATAAGAAAGCTGTGGTACATATACATAATGGAATATTACTCAGCCATTAAAAATAATGCATTTGAATCAGTTCTAATGAGGTGGATGAAGCTGGAGCCTATTATACAGAGTAAAGTGAATCAGAAAGAAAAACACCAATACAGTATACTAATGCACATATATGGAATTTAGAAAGATGGCAATGATGACCCTATATGCAAGACAGCAAAAAAAAAGAGACACAGATGTAAAGAACAGTCTTTTGGACTCTGTGGGAGAAGACAAGGGTGGGATGATTTGAGAGAATATCATTGAAACATGTATATTATCATATATGAAATAGATTGCCAGTCAAGGTTTGATGCATAAGACAGGGTGCTCAGGGCTGGTCACTGGGATGACCCTGAGGGATGGGATGCAGGGGAGGTGGAATGCAGGTTCAGAATGGGGAACACATGTATACCCATGGCTTATTCATGTCAATGTATGGCAAAAATCACTACAATATTATAACATAATTAGTCTCAAATTAAAATAAATAAATTAAAAAAAAAGAAAAAAGTGAGACATGTTTTAGGAAATCTGGAAGCCAAGTTTCTAGAATTTGTGCCAACAAAGAATCAATAATTTCTGAATGAAATTGAAGTTATATAGGCTTTCAGAGTATTATTTTCTTGTTTATGGATTCATACTTTTGTTATACAAGTTTCAGAATGCTCCAAATCAAATATTCATTAAATAAAACCTCTATTGTACAAAAAACTCATATTACAACTCACTTCTGGAGCTACAACTCTATTGTGTGAAAAGATCACTGAAATAATGCTACAAAGTGAAGATAACATGAACAAAGGAAAACAAACCAAAAAAGTCTCACTAATGTTTATCTTTGCTCTAAACATGATGTGTGTGTGTGTGTATATATATATATATATATATGTATTTATATATAAATATATATATATAAATTTATACAAAAATTTATATATATATACACACACACATGCACAAGAGCAAAAAGAGGGCATGTATAACAATAATACTTTTTGTTGGTGTAACAATAAAATATATATTTTCTTACTATTATTTACTTCCTATTAGTACAGTTAATTCTATATTACAACATCTTTGACAATGGAAGTGTGCATTAGGTATCAAAAGATTATGGTAAAAAAACAAACACTGTACAATTCCTTATTGTTTCTGAGTTCTTGTTCCCCAGATGAAAAGGAGAGTATAATTAAAGCCTAGAAAAGGATCTTGTTTACCATAGGACAGTTGCTGGTATCGAATGAGAAAATTTAAATGAAAACATTTCATAAATGATATATGTCTACAAATTAAAGACTATATTTAGCTCAATTATGGTTAACATCACTACATTATGATCAACATATTTACTGGGTGGGCCAGAAGTAATGGAAAAGACCAAATGAACTGTTTGCCAATCCAAAATCTGCCAGTAGCAATTATAAATACTATTATATTGAGGAAATAAATATTTCCTCACATTCTAGACATAGAAACAGCATTTGAAAAAAATTCAACACTCCTTCATGACAGAAACTCACATCAATTTTGATATATAGGGAAAATATCTCAAAAAGGGATTTATGACAAAGACAGACCCTTTGACATTTATGACAGAAATGGTACGCACCTAACAGAAGCAGCAGATATTAAGAAGAGGTGGCAAGAATACTCAGAAGAACTGTAGGAAAAAGATCTTCACGACCCAGATAATCATGATGGTGTGATCACTCACCTAGAGCCAGATATCCTGGAATGCAAAGTCAAGTAGGCCTTAGGAAGCATCACTATGAACAAAGCTAGTGGAGGTGATGGAATTCCAGTTGAGCCATTTCAAATTCTGAAAGACAATGCTATGAAAGTGCTGCACTCCAAATTTGCTATTTCCAAATAGCAAAAACTCAGCAGTGGCTAGAGGACTGGAAAAAGTCAGTTTTCATCCAAATCCCAAAAAGAGGCAATGCCAAAGAATGTTCAAGTGAAGTGAAGTCGCTCAGTCGCGTCCGACCCTTTGCGACCCCATGGACCATAGCCTACCAGGCTCCTCCATCCATGGGATTTTCCAGGCAAGAGTACTGGAGTGGGGTGCCAAAAGAATGTTCAAACTACCACACGTTACCCTCATCTCACATGCTAGCAAAGCAATGCTCAACATTCTTCAAGCCAGTCTTCAATAGTACATGAACCATGAACTTCCAAACATTCAAGCTGGACTTAGAAAAAGCAGAGGAACCAGAGATTAAATAGCCAACATATGCTGGATCATCAAAAAAGCAAGAGAGGTCCAGAAAAACATCTATTTCTGCTTTATTGACTATACCAAAGACTTTGTGTGGATCACAAAAAGGTGTGAAAAATTCTTAGAGATAGGAATAGCAGATCACTTGACCTGCATCCTGAGAAATCTGTATGCAGGTCAAGATGCAACAGTTAGACTGGACATGGAACAGAAGACTGGTTTGAAATTGGGAAAAGAGTATGTCAGGGCTGTATATTGTCACCCTGCTTATATAACTTACATGCAGAGTACACCATGTGAAATGCTGGGCTGGGTGAAGCACAAGCTGGAATCAAGACTGCCGGGAGTTGATGATGGACAGGGAAGCATGGTGTGCTGCAGTCCATGGGGTTTCAAAGAGTTTTGCCGGAAGCCAGCATGAGGAATCCCACCCATGACAGGGTCATGTGGCAGAGATTTGATGGATAAGGATGAGTCAGATCTCAGGTTTTCCTCCAGGTATTTCCTGAGCATGTACCCCCCAAAATAAGAATCTGCCTGCTTTTCCACTCTTCTGACATTCTCTGGAAAAAGTCAACTCAGGGCTTTAGTCTTCACATTTGAAAGGGTGTTTCAATCCAAAAACCTCTCTGGTGGCTTTCTAGCCTGCCTGCAGGCTGCACATGTGACTGTTTGAGGCCTCCCGACCACAGGAGGCACAGGAAGCTTAAAACATCCTAGGAATGTAAGGGCTTCTGAGGAGTCATAATCATTGGAATAGGACTGATTAAAGGTTTCATTTGTTGAATACTTGCTGCCAAATTTTCATATCTTATATAGTTGGTATATAGAAAAACAGGTAGTAGTCCTGGTATTAGCAATATTAGATCTTTGAGTTAAGTACTTTCTTTTTTATAAATGGGAATGTAACTTTATTTAGTACTTTGAAGGTAATGCAGAGTAAAGAAAAAACACTTCTAGGGAAAAGGAGTTTTCTGATTGATAGACAATTACCCAAGAAGAGAGCCATAAAAATGTTAACAGGCCTCTTGGCCAGAAGATAATGTAAATCACCTGAGACCTTCTGTATATGGGAGAGTATGCAAATAGAAAGCCTGGTTTTGGGGCTGCTAATACTGCATAATTTTGTATTACTCATTGATCTCTATGTTAAAAAAAAAGGTATAAAAGGCTTTTCTAGACAATAGAAGGGGGGCCAGTCCTTGGAGGGGGCCAGTCTTGGAAGGGGCTAGTTATTGGAAGGACTGGTTTCCCCGTGTCTCTTATTTTCTCTAATTTCTGGCTGAATTCCCATCTGGGGCATGGAGGCTTGCCATGTCTACTTACTTGTCCCGGCTTCTAAGATCCGTAAGAGAGAGAGCGCAGGGCAGGGCACTCTCCAATATTCAAACCGGTGGCCTAACGTAGATGGTGCAAGCTCCTTGTCTGGAACTTTATTGGCTTTCCATGTAAACCAAGTTATTCAGCCTTCTTTTCTCCATCTAAAATTTCCCACTATACTATTATTTCCTAATCTTATATATCTAAATAAATAATTCTTTCTAAGACGCTGACGCCATCTCCCCTTCAAATTCCCTGAATCCACTGGGGCTGGACGGTTTGACATGACTGAGTGACTGAATTGAACTGATGACAAAGATACAGCTTAACGTCATTCTAAGTGATGAAAACCTGAAAAACTTCCTTTAGAATCAGGAACAAAACAAAATTTCCCACTTTTGCTAATTCTATGTAACAGTATTGGAAAACTTAACCACAGCAATTGGAGAAGAAGAAACAAAAGGCATCAAATTGGAAGAGAAGGAAGTAAAATTATCATTATTTGTAGGTTATATGACAATATATATAGAAAGCCCTAAGATCTCCATGAAAGAACTATTCAGTTCAGTTCAGCCGTTCAATTGTGTCTGACTCTTTGCAACACCATGAATCACAGCACGCCAAGCCTGCCTCCATTGCCAACTCCCAGAGTTAATTCAAACTCATGTCCATCAGTCAGTGATGCCATCCAACCATCTCATCCTCTGACGTCGTCCACTTCTCCTCCTGCGCCCAATGCCTCCCAGCATCAGGGTATTTTCCAATGAGTCAGCTCTTTGCATTAGGTGGCCAAAGTATTGGAGCTTCAGCTTCAATATCAGTCCTTCCAAAGAATATTCAAGACTGATCTTCTTTAGGATGGACTGGTTGGATCTCCTTGCAGTCTAAGGGACTCTCAAGAGTCTTCTCCAACACCACAGTTCAAAAGCATCAATTCTTCGATGCTAGGCTTTCTTCACAGTCCAACTCTCACATCCATACATGACCACCAGAAAAACCATAGCCTTGACTAGATGGACCTTAGTTGGCAAAGTAATATCTCTGCTTTTGAATATGCTGTCTAGGTTGGTCATAACTTTTCTTCCAAGGAGTAAGCGTCTTTTAATTTCATGGCTGCAGTCACCATCTGCAGTGATTTTGGAGCCCAGAAAAATAAAGTCTGACACTGTTTCCCCATCTATCTGCCATGAAGTGATGGGACCAGATGCCATGATCTTAGTTTTCTGAATGTTGAGCTTTAAGCCAACTTTTTCACTCTCCTCTTTCACTTTCATCAAGAGGCTCTTTAGTTCCTCTTCACTTTCTGCCATAAGGGTGATGTCATCTGCATATCTGAGGTTATTGATATTTCTCCCAGCAATCTTGATTCTAGTTTGTGCCTCTTCCAGTCCAGTGTTTCTCATGATGTACTCTGCATATAAGTTAAATAAGCAGGGTGACAATATACAGCCTTGACGTACTCCTTTCCCTCTTTGGAACCAGTCTGTTGTTCCATGTCCAGTTCTAACTGTTGCTTCCTGACCTGCATATAGGTTTCTCAAGAGGCAGGTCAGGTGGTCTGGTATTCCCATCTCTTTCAAAATTTTCCACAGTTTATTGTGATCCACACAGTCAAAGGCTTTGGCATAGTCAATAAAGCAGAAATAGATGTCTTTTTGGAACTCTCTTGCTTTTTCCATGATGCAGCGGATGTTGGCAATTTGATTTCTGGTTCCTCTGTCTTTTCTAAAACCAACTTGAACATCTAGAAATTCATGGTTCACGTATTGCTGAAGCCTGGCTTGGAGAATTTTGAGCAATACTTTTGCCTAGAAAATTCCATGGATGGAGGAGCCTACAGTCCATGGGGTCGCAAAGAGTTGGACAGGACCGAGCGACTTCACCTTTGCCTTACTAGCGTGTGAGATGAGTGCAATTGTGTGGTAGTTGGAGCATTCTTTGGCATTGCCTTTATTTGGGATTGGAATGAAAAGTGATCTTTTCCTGTCCTGTAGCCACTGCTGAGTATTCCAAATTTGCTGGCATATTGAGTACAGCACTTTCACAGCATCATCCTTCAGGATTTGAAATAGCTCAATAGGAATTCCATCACTTCCACTAGCTTTGTTCGTAGTGATGCTTTCTAAGGCCCACTTGACTTCACATTCCAGGATGTCTGGCTCTAAGTGAGAGATCACACTGCCGTGATTATCTGGACCATGAAGATCTTTTTTTTAGAGTTCTTCTGTGTATTCTTGCCACCTCTTCTTAATATCTTCTGCTTCTGTTAGGTCCATACCATTTCTGTCCTTTATTGAGCCCATCTTTGCATGAAATGTTCCATTGTTGTCTCTAATTTTCTTGAAGAGATCTCTAGTCTCTTCAAGAAAGACAGAATGTGGTACACTGGAGAAGGGAATGGCAAACCACTTCAGTTTTTTGGTTTTTTTTTTTTTGCCTTCAGAACCCATGGACAGTATGAAAAGGCAATGTGATAGGACACTGAAAGGGAAACTCTCTGGGTTGGTAGGTGCCCAATATTCTATAGGAGATCAATGGAGAAATAACTCCAGAAAGAATGAAGGGATGGAGCCAAATCAAAACAATACCCAGTTGTGGATGTCATTGGTGACAGGAGCAAGGTCCGATGCTGTAACAGGAATATTGCATAGGAATCTAGAATGTCAGGTCCATGAATCAAGGCAAATTGAAAGTGGTCAAACAGGAGATGGCAAGAGTGAATGTTGATATTCTAGAAATCAGTTAACTAAAATGGACTGGGATGGGTGAATTTAACTCAGATGACTATTATATCTACTATTGTGGGCAGTAATCCCTAAGAAGAAATGGAGTAGCCATCATGGTCAACAGAAGTGTCTGAAATGCAGTACTTGAATGCAATCTCAAAAACGACAGAATGATCTCTGTTCGTTTCCAAGGCAAACCATTCAATATCACATTAATCCAAGCTTATGCCCAACCAGTAACACTGAAGAAGCTGAAGTTGAACGTTTCTTTGAAGACCTACAAGACCTTTTAGAACTAACACCCAAAAAAGATGTTCTTTTCATTATAGGGGACTGGAATGCGAAAGTAGGAAGTCAAGAAACACCTGGGGTAAAGGCAAATTTGCTCTTGGTGTATGGAATGAAGCAGGGCAGAGGCTAATAGAGTTTTGCCAAGAGAACACACTGGTTATAGCAAACACCCTCTTCCAGCCACACAAGAGAAGACTTTACACATGGACATCACCAGATGTCAACACCAAAATCAGATTTATTATATTCTTTGCAGCCAAAGATGGAGAAGCTCTATATAGTCAGCAAAAATAAGACTGGGAACTGACTGTGACTCAGGTCATGAACTCCTTATTGCCAAATGCAGACTTAAATTGAAGAAAGTGGGGAAAACCACTAGACCATTCAGGTATGACCTAAATCAAATCCCTTATGATTATACAGTGGAAATGAGAAATAGATTTAAGGGACTAGATCTGATAGACAGATGGCCTGATGAACTATGGATGGAGGTTCGTGACACTGTACAGGAGATAGGGATCAAGACCATCCCCACGGAAAAGAGATGCAAAAGGCAAATGGCTGTCTGAGGAGGCCTTACAAATAGCTGTGAAAAGAAGAGAAGTGAAAAGCAAAGGAGAAAAGGAAAGATATAAGCATCTGAATGCAGAGTGCCAAAGAATAGCAAGGGAAGATAAGAAAGCCATCCTCAGCGATCAATGCAAAGAAACAGAGAAAACAACAGAATGAGAAAGAACAACTAGAACTAATATACTAATTCATTAAAGCTACAGGATACACAATTTATATACAGAAATCCATTGCTTTCCTATGCACTAATAATGACCTTTCAGAAGGACAGAACAAGAAAACATTCCATTTTAAATTGCATCAAAAGATCCACAGCATTTAGGTAAGGAAACAGGGGATTAGGTATTTTCAAGTAGCTGAGCTACAGCATACGTAAAGCACAGAGACACAGGAGATTGGGATGTTTGAGGCCTACTTCAGCATGGCAAGAATTCAAGATGCTTAAAGGGACACGATGTGATTAGTGTCAAGTGCCCCTTAGGAAATAAAGTATCCCTATATTGTGAACCTGGTAGGCAACAGTCCATGGGTTGCAAAGAGTCAGACATGACTGAGCGACTTCACTTTCACTTTATATTGTGTTCTAATAAGGGTTTGAACTTTACTGTGAAGGAAACAACCATTCAATAGCTTTAAGAAGTAAGGGAGTCATTAGAATTGGAATTTCAAAAATTTGATAGCAATATGAAAGTTAAATGGAAAGTAACACAGAAGAAAGGGAGTATTGGTATTTCTTACCAATCTAAGAAATGAAAAGTCTTGACTGAAGACAGTGACAGTGAGGATGAGATAAAGAGGGCAAATTCAGCAAAACCTTCCTGGAGACACGGCCATCTAGTCACTGGACCTATGCTGCTGCTGATGTGGAATATCCAGGTGTATTTTCATTTTACTCATTTCATTTGTGAATCCCCAGACCTTTCACTACAGGAGATCCTAAGCTTTAAAAGATGTCATTTGATGCCTCATTCATGTCAAGGCTTAATAGGTAATAAATAAGGACCGGTGCAATTTAGGGGATTCAAGTTAGAGCACTTAGGTACCCAAATTGCAAGCCTTAAATCATCTGACCTTTCCTTCTGCCTGATAAATTGTGTTATGAACAAGTTGTAGATGCAGTATTTCAAAACAGTAATTCCTATCTTCACTCCAGTTGTAAAAATGCCAAATTGAGAAAGGGATGAACGGGGTGAGGAGCAGAAATCCCTCAATTAGAAAGGCAGAAACAACTGAAGAGGTCAAAAGCTTTGTGTTATACAATTCCACCAAGGAACAATAGAACCAATTGTAACTTTTCAAAATTAAAAAAAAATTATGCATTAAATACCAGAGTTATGGATTCACCATATCATACTAGGTGCTAATTCTAGAAATAGTCATTACTTAAGAAAATTAGCAAATACTGAGAGCCAATACTGAAATAACGTTGCTATTTGTTTTAAAGAAAATTGAGAATCTGAAGCATACTTGCACTCCTCAGGGGTCAGGGTGGGAGTGTGTGTGTTCGTTCCTAGATTCAGTACTTGAGCTGAGGAAAATCCAGAATGAAGTTGGAGATCTCTGGCCAAGAGCAAGGAAGCCAGGAGTGAAAAACTGAGATTCAAGTGAAGCAATGAACTTCAAGAGTCATTTTGGTTGTCCCAGTTTGGGTATGTGACTTCACTATGAATAAAGAAGCTTCTATCCTCCATATGGAGGTGGTCTAGGTGCCACCTAAGGTACCCTAGGCCCAAGTGCATTATAACCAAATCATACAGTCAGGAGATAAAATATTGAGGTAGAATCTTCTGTGATTAAGGTCATGGCATTTGAACAAGTTTGTGAGTGCTATAGTCACACAAAGGCTAAAATACACATTTTTGTGATGAGAACAAAAGGACTATCCCTCAGCTTCCAAAAAGGTCTACAAAAATGGTACAGAACTCGAGGGGTGGGGTAGGGCATCCGCTATCCTTCTGAATCCCCAGAGTCCTTCCCATCCACTTTCACCCATGGCATGTCACTCAGACTTCTCTATTTTGTCTGACACTTGCGACATTTTCCATCCTTTCAATACTTTCCTTGCATTAAAAAAAAAATCAGAATCAGATATAAAGCTGTTAAATTCCTGGGGGAAGCAAGACTCTGCCCATCTTCCACTTCCATTCATACTAACTATATAGACTTTTAACACATGTATACCTGTGTGTTAAACGAATGTATAAGTTAGTATCTTAATAAGTCAAATGTTGGTTTGGAAGGTGGGAAGTATAAAAATGAGAAGGAAGGAAAATGGAAAGATATTTATTTCAACCCAAGAAGACTCAGAGTCTGAGAGTTAGATGTTAGAGAGAGAAATATATTGCCTCACTATAATATACAAATTTCTAAAACTTAAGTATATCCAGGAACAGTTATAAAAAAGTAATCTCTTAGATATTAAACCACCTCAAACAGAGAATATATGAATCACCAGCATGCTTTCATTGATACTAAATGAGGTCAACTTGGAAATCCAGCAGAGATATAAGTTCTGTGATTCTCTGACTATTCCTAATGTAGATTGTTGGGTCTGGAGTATCTCAGTTCAGTTCAGTCACTTAGCCGTGTCAAACTCTTGCAACCCCATGGACTGCAGCACACTAGACTTCCCTGTCCATCACTAACTCCATGAGCTTGCTCAAACTCATGTCCATTGCATCAGTGATGCCATCCAACCATATAATCCTCTGTCATCCCTTCTCCTCTCCCCTTCAAACTTTCCTAGCATCAGGGTCTCTTCCAATGAGTCAGTTCTTTGTCAGGTGGTCAAAGTATTGGAGCTTCATCTTCAGCATCAGTCCTTTCAATGAATATTCAGGACTGATTTCCTTTAGGATTGACTGGTTGGATCTCCTTGCAGTCCAAGGGACTCTCAAGAGTCTTCTCCAACACCACAGTTCAAAAGCATCAATTCTTTGGCACTCAGCTTTCTCTATAGTCTGACTCTCAAATCCATGCATAACTACTGGAAAAACAGTAGCTTTGACTAGATGGACTTTGTTGGCAAAGTAATGTCTCTGCTTTTTAATATGCTGTCTAGGTTGGTCATAGCTTTTCTACCAATGAGCAAGTGCCTTTTAATTTCATGGTTGTTTCCACTGTTTCCCCATCTATTTGCCATGAAGTGATAGGAGCAGATGCCATGATCTTTGTTTTTTGAATGTTGAGTTTTAAGCCAGCATTTTCACTCTCTTCTTTCACTTTCATCAAGAGGCTCTTTAGTTCCTATTAGCTTTCTGCCATAAGGGTGATGTCATCTACATATTTGAGGTTATTGATATTTCTCCTAGCAATCTTGATTCCAGCTTGTGCTTCATCCAGCCTTGCATTTTGCATGATGTACTCTGCATGAAAGTTAAATAGGCAGGGTGACTATATACAGCCTTGATACACTCCTTTCCCAATTTGGAACCAGTCTGTTGTTCCATGTCCAGTTCTAAGTGTTGCTTCTTGACCAACATACAGATTTCTCAAGAGGCAGGTCAAGTGGTCTGATATTCCCATCTCTTTCAGAATTTTCCACAATCTGTTGTGATCCACACAGTCGATGGCTTGAAGTTTCTCAAATTTGTCTTAAATTATAAAGGCAACATACAGTGCCCTTTGGGGGATCACTTTGATTAGTGTTGCTGGGGATAACCCTCATTTAGAGAATGCTCTCTTCAATTTTTGAACAATTAATTTCAGTTGGGGCTTCCTTGAATCTCAAAGATGAGTCTCCAGGACCAGTTCATCACCCCAAAGTACGGTCACTCACACTAGACAGACTTGCCAAGGGGAGAATGCTTATGGGTAAATACACTTCCATCATGGGACATTTCCATGACTTCAGTTCAGTTCAGTCGCTCAGTTGTGTCCGGCTCTTTGCGACCCCATGAATCACAGCACGCCAGGCCTCCCTGTCCATCACCAACTCCCGGAGTTCACTCAGACTCACAGCCATCGAGTCCATGATGCCATCCAGCCATCTCATCCTCAGTCGTCCCCTTCTCCTCCTGCCCCCAATCCCTCCCAGCATCAGAGTCTTTTCAAATGAGTCAACTCTTTGCATGAGGTGGCCAAAGTACTGGAGCTTCAGCTTTAGCATCATTCCTTCCAAAGAAATCCCAGGGCTGATCTCCTTCAGAATGGACTGGTTGGATCTCCTTGCAGTCCAAGGGACTCTCAAGAGTCTTCTCCAACACCACAGTTCAAAAGCATCAATTCTTAGGCGCTCAGCTTTCTTCACAGTCCAACTCTCACATCTATACATGACTACTGGAAAAACCATAGCCTTGACCAGATGGACCTTAGTCGGCAAAGTAATGTCTCTGCTTTTGAATACACTATCTAGGTTGGTCATAAATTTCCTTCCAAGGAGTAAGTGTCTTTTAATTTCATGGCTGCAATCACCATCCGCAGTGATTTTGGAGCCCCCCAAAATAAAGTCTGACACTGTTTCCACTGTTTCCCCATCTATTTCCCATGAAGTGATGGGACTGGATGCCATGATCTTCATTTTGTCCTTAGGATCACCGTAAAAAATCTCAGCTTCCACAAACTTTGGTGTTCCTCTCAGGACCCAACCCCAACTTTACCTTTTATTGCTGTGGAGGAATGGTTGATCAGAATTCCCTCCAGAGAAGTAGATAATGCACATTTCTGGCTTCTACCTCTCTTGGAAGGATCAGGACATGATGATCCATATGTTTTCTTTGTGGTCTTAGCTCTACTGTCGCTGTGGCAGAGTTTGATTCAGAACTAACATCCTTCCATCACATTTTGTCTCCAGACTTGGAAAAGATCCAACTTATAGGCACCCTCAGTATAGATTGGGTAACGTGTGTTCTGCTTTTACTTGTAATGTATATATATATATGGATGTGTTAGTCACTCACTCTGTGCAACCCCATGGACTGTAGCCTGCCAGGCTCCTCTTTCCACGGAATTCTCCAGGCTAGTATACTGGAATGGGTAGCCATTCCCGTCACCAGGGGATCTTTCCAACCCAGGGATTGAACCCAGGCCTTCTGCATTTTAGGTGGAGTCTTTACCATCTGAGTCACCAAGGAAGGCCTTTATTTGTAATAATAAGAGTTTACAGTGTTACCAATAATTGTTATCAGCTTTCAGTTTTACCCTGGTAGCTCAGAGGTTAAAGCGTCTGCCTGGAATACGGGAGACCCGGGTTCAATCGCTGGGTCAGGATGATCCCCTGGAGAAGGAAATGGCAACCCACTCCAGACTCTTGCCTGGAGAATCCCACAGAGGGAGGAACCTGGTAGGCTACTGTCCATGGGGACATGACTGAGCGACTTCACTTTCACTTTCTTTCACTTTCAGTTTTATACAAAACATTACTATTTTTAAATTGTATCTGTGTAATGATTGCATTTGATACTCAAAGCCTTTCTGTATGCGCATGACATGGACTCTCAGTTTCACATTAGAGGAAATGAAGTTCTGAAAGAGTCGAAATAAAGACTTATTGGCAGAGCCTTATCTGGTGGATCTCTACTCAGTGCTTATTAGCTACAGTATATTTATTACACAACCACCCAGGAAAAGAAAGGGAACTAATTGTTTGAATGTTCCTTGGGCATCTGGGGGTTTGAAAGCCTGTGAGAAGCAAAACATATGCTCCAACTAAAGATAGAACACAGGCTCAGGTCCACAGCAGGGAAGATCCACAGCAAATTCTAATTGAAGATTTGTACACATTTTCCTGAAGGACAATTTGTTGTCTGTATAAAGGCCTCCTGCCAGGGTCAGAGGCGAGCCAAATGAACATATCTGATGAGTCCGACACCCTGATGAGAGATGCCGGACTCGTAAATAAAAGAAAGCAGGAAAATAGTAGACAGTATTCTAAGTACTTACATATGTGAACTACTTTACTTCTCATAGCATTCCTATATGGCAGTAATGTTACAGTGTCATTTTATAGATGAGGAAACTGAAGACAAAAAAAAAAAATTCAGCACTTGCTCAAGCTTATGTTACTGATAGAGTCTTGTAGATTTTAGTTATTTTTATTACTAGAAATAAAAATATAAGCACAATTCTAATATGCTGTTTGTAGGGCTTCTGTACTTCAGATGATCACAAATCCTCAGGTTTGCTTGGTGTGTGTGTGAAGTCACTCAGTCGTGTCCAACTCTTGCGACTCCATGGACTGTAGCCCACCAGGCTTCTCCATCCATGGAATTTTCCAGGCAAGAGCACTGGAGTGGGTTGCCATTTCCTTCTCCAGGGGATCTTCCCGACCCAGGGATTGAACCTGAATCTCCTGCATTGCAGGCAGATGCTTTACCAGCTGAGCCACCAGGGAATAGACCTGGTGTGGTTTTTATTTATTTTTCTGACACCATGGATAGCCTTCTGAGAGAGTAGAGAAAAAGAAAACTCCCAGAGTGTTTCCACATTCAATAAGTATAACAAATGAAGATTTAAATGTTAAACAATTAACTTTATTATAATCAAAACCTCTACTTATAAAACAAAATATTAAAAAAGAAAGCCTTTTAAGACTGAGCTCCTCAGATGCTCTTAAAGACTCTGTCCTTTATCATTAACAATATCAACCTTCTACCGCTCACTTCCCACTCACTGGCTGAGTTCCTGAAACTCTGAGATGCTCATACCAGTCCCAAGAGCTTCATCTTAATTAGATATGAAAGGTCTACGTGCTGAGCTAGTGAGATTTCGACATATGGGATTGGATTCCTCATTTGGGCTGAGATAGTGCTTTAAAGGGTGTATGTGCCATATTGCTGCAACTGCAGGTAAGGAAATAGGAGGTCGGGAAAGTGGCTCTGAGTGTATCTCAGGAGCCAGCGCCTTCTCCTGAAGATTTTAAACAAGTGCCTCCAAAAAAAACAAAAAACAAAAAACATGACTTTGAAGGTTAGAAAGAGCCTTTGAGTTGATAGGAACTATTCCAAAGTATGTGAGTCAGAATATCAAGGCAGGCGGTGGGAACAAACAGGCAGAGCTGGTGTTCACCAACAGAGGAGTAAGCAAGTGAGAAGCAGGGAATCCAAGTAATTCAGGAACTGGTGAGAATCAGGTAAGCCAGCCGTCCTTAAGAAGAAGTCATCCAGACAAGGAAAGGCAGAAATGCTGACAGAAAGGTAGATAGTCCCTTTCTGAATAACAACTAGTTTATCAAGTATAATGATAAACATATCATAGCCACTGAATGGACTTCACAGGTGGCACAGTGGGAAAGAATTCAGTTCAGGAGATGCAAGAGACTATGGTTTGATCACTGGGTCCGGAAGATCCCCTGGAGTAGCAAATGGCAACCCACTCCAGTATTCTTGCCTGCTGCTGCTGCTGCTGCTGCTGCTAAGTCACTTCAGTCGTGTTTGACTCTCTGTGACCCCATAGATGGCAGCCCACCAGGCTCCCCCATCCCTGGGATTCTCCAAGCAAGAACACTGGAGTGGGTTGCCATTTCCTTCTCCAATGTGTGAAAGTGAAAGTGAAGTCACTCAGTCATATCCGACTCTTAGCGACCCCATGGACTGCAGCCTACCAGGCTCCTCCATCCATAGGATTTTCCAGGCAAAAGTACTGGAGTGGGGTGCCATTGCCTTCTGCGAGATTCTTGCCTGGGAAATCCTATACTCAAGAGGAGCCCTGTGGGCTGCAGTCCGTGGGGTTCCAAAGCGATTGGACAGGGCTTAGAAACTGAACAAAACCATATCTAGATAAAAATCTAGAAGGAATGTCAACTAGGTAGGAGGAATGAGTGGGGAGAGTGCAAATCAATAGAAGGAAACCCTGTTTGTCTAACTGCTTGACATCACACAACCACAGCTCAACTAGACGAGTCAGTTTGATCTTATTGAGCCTTCCCTTCCTTTTGGTTAGAAAAAGTCTCATGACAAAGATGTGGAGGTATGGCTAGAGCTCAGAAAAGTAAAACCCCAGAACCTGCCTAGATAATTCCAGAGCCAAGGGCAAGTGAGAAGGAGCAGCCAGTACCTAGAGATTGTCAAGCATGAGAAAAATAAATGCCATGGAGACTTAGACAAGTTCTCCAGCATGAACTGACGGGTAAAGATGTTAGACTTCAAGGAGCTGAGAAGAGGGAAAATAATGAAAACAGAGACAAAATATATAAACTAACATTTTGAGAGACTTCTTTAGTAAAAAAGGAGAGATTAATTGAAAGGGCATAAAATTGAGGGAAAGGAATATTAAGAAGGGATGCTATCTTTAGGGAAAAAAAAAGAATATCCATTGAGTTTGATGTTAGCTGTAGCTTTTTTGTAGTATCTTTTATTAGACTGAGGAACTTCCCTCATATTCCTACTTTGCTGAGATTTTGTGGGTTTTTTTTGTTGTTGTTGTTGCTGTTTGTTTGTCTGTTTGCATTTTTTAAGTTTTTTTTTTTTATCTTGATGTTGGTCTTCCAACAGATCTTTTAATCTGCTAAAATGATTAATTAAATTAATTATTCAAAAGTTAAAGCAACATTCCTATGAGAAACTCTTCTGGTCTTGATTTACTATCAGTTTTATATACAGATAATAAACCTGATGTTTTTTATTTGCTATTTTGTAGGATTTTTGTAAAGTGCATTTGTGAAAGACGTTTGCCTTTGTTTTTCTTTATTTTATTTTTTTTCCCATGTAAATGTTTTCTTTCTGGACTATTTATTTGTATCACTGATACAAATTCATGTTTTAATTTTATTGTTAGTCATCTTGATTTTGTTTCTCTGTTCTTCCTTTCTGCCTTCATGTGTACATGAATATTTTCATAAGTCCGTTCTAATTTATCTATTTGACTGTTAACTATATATATATATATATATATATATATATATATATATATTTGCATTTTTGGTAGTTGCTTTAGGATTAGGAATATAATTTTCAGTTTGCTTAGAGTTAATTTTCTACTACTTCATATATAAAATAGAAATCTTTCAACCAAATCTCCTTCCTTTATGCTGTAGTTGAAGATTCTAAGGTTCCTGGTAGACATTAGCATGGGAAATAAAGACTATCTCTTAACAATACGTGACAGTAACTGTTGCCAGAGAATTATATATAAGTTCCCCATTTAATAGATTTAGAGATGTAAATTGATTTGTTCAAAACAAAACAGCTAGATGCTTGCCAGTAATGACCCTAACCCCAATCCAATAAGCCTGATATGATTCCATAGGCAGTATCACTTCTGTGATAACAGGAAATAAAGTATAAATAAAGACCTAGAGATATCCTGACAAGGAGAGGGAAGGGGAAGGGGAAGTCATTATCCTCCTAATGTGTAATTCTTGATTTAAAAATTAAATTCTAGCTATGCATTTAGGGAAGAGTGCAGGCTCTGAAGGCTGACAGATTTGGTTAAATTAGTTGGCTGATATCTTTATTTCCCCCTTGTCCTAAACAGCAACAAAACCATACTTTATGATTCTACAAAAAGTAAATGCTTCTTGGTTAGTTGACTACAGCGATTCTCATGGGCCAAAGTGGAATGACTAAAGATAGAGCTTTTATTGCTCTCAGAAGATCAAATCTTTGCTTTAACCATTCCCAGCTACTTTGAATGAGTGAAGCAGACATTTTCCACAGCATGTTTATCTTCTATTTCTTTGCCCTCTGTTAAAAAAAAAAAAAAGATGAACATTTCTTAAAATGGTTCACAATGAAACAGAGAGAGACTATGGATGATGAATAGAGAGACTCCTTCTAGCACCTGGGGAAAGTATTAATAAAGGAACAGGGATGTTAAGCAAAATTAACTTGGGGGCTGAACTATCAAGATGAGAGTTTTCTTTGTGGGTCTCAGTGGCTCCCTATAGATAAATTTCTAGGGACCCTTGCAAGCAATCCAGCAGTTGGTTCCCAAGCCTCGGCTTTCCTGCACCCAGAAGTGTTTTCTGCTTGTCCAGTGACTGTAGAGCAGTGATGGCCCAGAGAAACATAAAGAATGCTTGCATATGCAAAAAAGTGTATTCTCAACCACTATGCCTTCTCCTGTGTGGTGTGAATCCTAGTCTTAGAAAGTAACTCTTCACAGCCTCCCACGTTTATCATCTCCATGTTTTAGTATTCCTTTAACTCTAGGCTCTTTATGATTTCCTCTTTCTATTAAGCAATAACAATTCTTTATATTAAATTTATTGGTACCAAATATTATGCAGTTATTTCCTCTTGACTGAATCTTACTGACACAGAGCCAGAGAACTGAAATTAGTAAACTTGTCTCAATTAAAGCTAGTGACTATCAAGCTATTTACAGAAAAATGTTACAGGGGAAACAAAAATAAGAGTAAAAAATTAATTCCAGGGGGGGGGAAAAATAGGTAAAATTGAGATGCAACCCCAAATTATAGTTTAATTCAGTTCAGTACAGTTGCTCAATCATGTCTGACTCTTTGTGACCCCATGAATCATAGCACGCCAGGCCTCCCTGTCCATCACCAACTCCCAGAGCCCACTCAAACCAATGTCCATTGAGTCGGTGATGCCATCAGCCATCTCATCCTCAGTCGTCCCCTTCTCCTGCCTTCAATCTTTCCCAGCATCAGGGTCTTTTCAAATGAGTCAGCTCTTCACATTACGTGGCCAATATATTGGTGTTTCAGCTTCAACATCAGTCCTTTCAATGAACACTCAGAACTGATTTTCTTTAGGATGGACAGGTTGGATCTCCTTGCAGTCCAAGGGACTCTCAGGAGTCTCCTCCAACACCACAGTTCAAAAGCATCAATTCTTTGGTGTTCAGCTTTCTTTAAAGTCCAACTCACATCCATACATGACTACTGGAAAAACCATAGCCTTGACTAGATGGACCTTTGTTGACAAAGTAATGTCTCTGCTTTTTAATATGCTGTTTAGGTTGGTCATAAATTTCCTTCCAAGGAGTAACCGTTTTTTAATTTCATGGCTGCAGTCACCATCTGCAGTGATTTTGGAGCCCCCAAAAATAAAGTCTGACACTGTTTCTATTGTTTCCCCATCTATTTTCCATGAAGTGATGAGACCGGATGCCATGATCTTAGTTTTCTGAATGTTGAGCTTTAAGCCAAATTTTTCACTCTCCTCTTTCACTTTCATCAAGAGGTTCTTTAGTTCTTCTTCACTTTCTGCCATAAGGGTGATATCATCTGCATATCTGAGGTGATTGATATTTCTCCCGGCAATCTTGATTTCAGCTTGTGTTTCTTCCAGCCCAGCGTTTCTCATGATGAATTCTGCATATAATTAAATAAGCAAGGTGACAATATACAGCTTTGAGGTACTCCTTTTCCTATTTGGAACCAATCTGTTGTTCCATGTCCAGTTCTAACTGTTGATTCCTAACCTGCATATAGGTTTCTCAAGAGGCAGGTCAGATGATCTGGTATTCCATCTCTCTCAGAATTTTCCACAGTTTATTGTGATCCACACAGTCAAAGGTTTTGACATAGTCAATGAAGCAGAAATAGATGTTTTTCTGGAACTCTCTTGCTTTCTCGATGGCCATCAGATGTTGGTAATTTGATCTTTGGTTCTCTGCCTTTTACAAAACCAACTTGAACATCTGGAAGTTCACAGTTCACATATTGCTGGACCTTGTTTGGAAAAATTTGAGCATTACTTTACTAGCATGTGAGATGAGTGCAATTGTGTGGTAGTTTGAGCATTCTTTGGCATTGCCTTTCTTTGGGATTGGGATGAAAACTGATCTTTTCCTGTCCTGTGGCCACTGCTGAGTTTTCCAATTTTGCTGACTTATTGAGGGCAGCACAGTTACAGCATTATCATTTAGGATTTGAAAAAGCTCAACTGGAATTCCATCACCTCCACTAGCTTTGTTCCTAGTGATGCTTACTAAGGCCCACTTGACTTCACATTCCAGGATGTCTGGTTCTAAGTGAGTGATCACACCATTGTGATTATCTGGGTCATGAAGATCTCTTTCCTCTAGTTCTTTTGTGTATTCTTGCCACCTCTTCTTAATATTTTCTGCTCCTGTTAAGTCCATACCATTTCTGTCCTTTATTGAGCCTATCTTTGCATGAAATGTTCCCTTGGTATCTCTAATTTTCTTGAAGAGATCTCTAGTCCTTCCCATTCTATTGTTTTCCTCTATTTCTTTGCATTGATTCTCTATTTCTTTGCAAGATTGCACAGTGAGCAAGATAAGACCTCAATCAATGTGCAAGAGTTGAAGTTGATGTAGATAATCTCAGCAAGTTAAATATGTATTCCCAATTAGCAAGTCTTCTCCACTAACAATAATTAGATTTCCTATCTATTTCTGCTTTATTGACTATGCCAAAGCCTCTGACTGTGTGGACCACAATAAACTGTGGAAAATTCTGAAAGAGATGGGAATACCAGACCACCTTACCTGCCTCTTGAGAAATCTGTATGGAGGTCAGGAAGCAACAGTTAGAACTGGACATGGAACAACAGACTGGTTCCAAATAGGAAAAGGAGTACATCAAGGCTGTATATTGTCACCCTGCTTATGTAACTTATATGCAGAGTACATCATGAGAAATGCTGGACTGGAAGAAACACAAGCTGGATCAAGATTGCTGAGAGAAATATCAATCACCTCAGATATGCAGATGACATCACCCTTATGGCAAAGAGTGAAGAGAAGCTAAAAAGTTTCTTGATGAAAGTGAAAGAGGAGAGTGAAAAAGTTGGCTTAAAGCTCAACATTCAGAAAATGAAGATCATGGCATCTGGCCCCATCACTTCATGGGAAATAGAAATAGATGGGAAAACAGTGTCAGACTTGATTTTTTGGGGCTCCAAAGTCACTGCAGATGGTGACTGCAGCCATGAAATTAAAAGACGCTTACTCCTTGGAAGAAAGGTTATGAGCAACCTAGATAGCATATTGAAAAGCAGAGACATTACTTTGCTGACTAAGGTCAGTCTAGTCGGTCTATGTATGGTTTTTCCAGTGGTCATGTATGGATGTGAGAGTTGGACTGTGAAGAAAGCTGAGCGTCGAAGAATTGATGCTTTTGAACTGTGGTGTTGGAGAAGACTCTTGAGAGTCCCTTGGACTGCAAGGAGATCCAACTAGTCCATTCTGAAGGAGATCAACCGTGGGATTTCTTTGGAAGGAATGATGCCAAAGCTGAAGCTCCAGCACTTTGACCACCTCATGGGAAGAGTTGACTCATTGGAAAAGACTCTGATGCTGGGAGGGATTGGGGGCAGGAGGAGAAGGGGACGACCGAGGATGAGATGGCTGGATGGCAACACGGCCTCGATTGACGTGAGTCTGAGTGAATTCCGGGTTATGGTGATGGACAGAGAGGCCTGGCATGCTGCAATTCATGGGGTCGCAAAGAGTTGGACACGACTGAGTGACTGAACTGAACTGATATTTGCAAAAGACAGGCACAAATAGCATAAAATAATTGCAAAACCTCTCTAGTATGAAAAATGAAATTAATCGGTCTGGGCTATAATATGAAGAAAAGTTAGAAATAGAAATCACTAATGATAGAGAAGATCCAAACTAAACCAGGAATGGGGATACATAAGCAGAAAAATCATGGGGCTCGGGGACACAAAGCACCTGTTTTAGTCTTTTATTTGACTGTTTCATGGTAGAGCAGAAATATCATGTTATAACCATTCCATAAAACTGACTGGTGATGTGGAAGCAAAGATGGGGCCCCTTACAGGTCCACAGCAGAGAAGCTCAGATTGTGCAGTTAGATACTAAGTAGAAAGGTGACTGCTGATGGTCAGGGAACTTGAGGACATGCACAGTCACAAATAGCAGAGCTACATCTCAGAGACATTTCTACTGTTGGTCTGAATGTCCGCTGAAGTCTAAAGCTTCCAGTGTGTGGATCTGTAAAGTGGCAACTTTCTGTACTTCATTTGAAACTAAATATGTGAACACTATGGTCAAATATGCTGAGAAAAAATAAGGAAATAGACTTTTAATGGATTCTTTTTACATGAGTAAAATGTCCTTCCAACTTCTTTTCAGAGCTTTTCTTTCAGCTTGAAAAGCAATGTCCTTTTAGAATCATCAATTTTTGCGTATATTCGGAGAGGGCTTACAAAATACCAGCTTTCATATGATTCTCTCGTGTGTGTGTCTGATACAAGCAAATGCTGAAAATGTTCAAGGCTGTAATTTATGTAAAAAGAGATGCTGTTCCCCTAACCAGTTTCATTCTGAACTGTTCAAACTCTTGTCACCAGGGCCATCAAATGATCAAAAATAGCCCAGGTGCTGAGCTTCCAGCTAATAACTCCACAGGGTATAAGCCTTGTCAAAAACTCAAGCAGGATGATTCTTTGCACCATTTCTTTCTTTCTTTTTTTTTTTTCCTTTTAATCAACAAATATGCAACACAAAGAATATTAAACTGAGTGTCAAGAGACCGGGGATCATACGTCAACTCTGCCATTACCTTGTTCCATGACTTTAGCAGCATTTTCTCTCTCAAGGCTTTAGTTTCCTCAACTAAAAATATGGACAAAAATGCCATTGTCACATAGTTACAGGTATAAAGACCCTTTAAGAAACATGGTGTTATAGAGATGGGAGATTCTACTATTTTCCTTCCAGTAAAATAGAGTTTAAAATAAACTAGCCAGGGACTTCCCTGACATTCTAGTGGTTAAGACTCTATCTTCCAATGCAAGAGGTGTGGGTTTGATCCCTGGTTGGGGAGCTAAGATCCTACATGCCTTGGGGCCAAAAAACCAGAAAGACTTTAAAAATGGTCAACTTCAAATTTTATTTTTTATGTATTTTTTTTTAAATTTTACTTTATTTTACTTTACAATACTGTATTGGTTTTGCCATACATCAACATGAATCTGCCATGGGTGTACATGTGTTCCCCATCCTGAACCCCCCCCCCCACCTCTCTCCCCATACCATCTCTCTGGGTCATCCCAGTGCACCAGCCCCAAGTATCCTGTATCTTGCATTGAACCTAGACTGGCGATTCATTTCTTATATGATATTATACATGTTTCAATGCCATTCTCCCATATCATCCTACCCTCTCCCTCTCCCACAGAGTCCAAAAGACTGTTCTATACATCTGTGTCTCTTTTGCTGTCTCACATACAGGGTTATCATTACCATCTTTCTAAATTCCATATTTATGTGTTAATATACTGTATTGGTGTTTTTCTACACAGTGGAGTATTACTCAGCCATTAAAAAGAATATATTTGAATCAGTTCTAATGAAGTGGATGAAACTGGAGCTGATTATACAGAATGAAGTAAGCCAGAAAGAAAAACACCAACACAGTATACTAACACACACACACACAATTTTTTTTTTAATAACCTAGCCATTTATTGAATAGGACCTCCTTCACTGGGGTGGGATAGGGGCAAGAAAACAAATTCAAGGCTAATCTTGCATAATGCAAGAGAGAAAAGTGATTTGCAGAGAGTCTGCATAAGCTTATAAGCTGAATAGTTACCATCCTCTCTTCCCACATGAAGGTAGTTGTGGAATGGTTTAGTAGGGTCAGCTAACAGGGCTGTAGGCTTCAGGGACCAGTAGGACACAGCCCATCTTAACAGAGCTTCATTCTCCAGGAGCATCGTGGATGATGGGCTTGACCTGTGACACAGCTACAGAGTCGCCCTACCTTCCCAGTGCCTCCTGTTGTTTAGATGTATGGTGGTTCAGATGGTAAAGAATCTGACTTTCAGATTAAACTGAATGTCAAGAGGCCTGGGATCATACGTCAACTTTGCCATTACCTTGTTCCATGACTTTAGCACCATCTTTTCTCTCAAGGCTTTAAAAATATGGACAAAAATGCCATTGTTACATAGTTACAGGTATAAAAGCCCCAAGACTCTGATGCTGGGAGGGATTGGAGGCAGGAGGAGAAGGGGACGACAGAGGATGAGATGGCTGGATGGCATCACCGACTCGATGGACATGAGTTTGGGTGATCTCCAGGAGTTGATGATGGACAGGGAGGTGTAGCGTGTTGCAATTCAGGGGGTCACAAAGAGTTGGACATGACTGAGCGACTGAACTGAACTGAGCTGAAGAAACATGAAGACCCAGATTTGATCCCTGGGTCAAGAAGATCCCTTGGAGAAGGGGATTGCTATCCACTCCAGTATTCTTGCCTGGGAAATCCTCTGGACAGAGAAGCCTGGTAGGCTACAGTCCATGGGATCACAGAGTCAGACACAACAGGGGGACTAACACTGCACTTCAGGCTGGAGTGCGTGGTCCTCCCTTTGAATTAGCTTACTGGCACCACACTGGCAAGCTGTTTTGCTGGCTGGTCATTAGTGCGGCAAGTCTCTATCCATGTCTGTCCATGCCATCATGTCTGTCCCTGGTGCCTCCCCCACCATTCTTCATGGTGAATTCCTCTTATACACTCATATGTAGGGTAAAATCTTAAGAAAATTCTAAGTAGACATAAATAACCAGAAGAGATAGATAGGGAAGCACACACAGAGATAGACAGAACCAGCACTCAGAAACCACAAAGTTTGGGCAGAAAAATGAAGAAACTCTTGATATGCAGTGACATGGCAGTAGCTGAGTCAGAAATGGCGCAGTTTATGTCCTTCCCAGCATTAAGCCTTTGGAGGAGTTGATTAACTTATTGACTTGGTTAACTCATCTAAAATATGAGATGATAGGGTAACTTTGAAGATGAAAAAAGATATTTTGCAAAGCATCTAGCCTAGTCCCTGACATATGAAAATGAAAGTCACTCAGTCATGTCCAACTCTTTGTGACCCCGTGGACTATACACCTCATGGAATTTTTCAGACCAGAATACTGGAGTGGGTAACCTTTCCCTTCTCCACAGTATCTTCCCAACACAGAGATGGAACCCAGGTCTCCCACATTGCAGGTGGATTCTTTACCAGCTGAGCCACAAAGGAAGCCCAAGAATACTGGAATGGCTAGTTTATCCCTTCTTTAGTGGACCTTCCTGACCCAGGAATTGAACCAGGGTCTTCTGCAGGTGGATTCTTTACCAACTGAGCTATCAGGGAAGCCATATAGGAAGTGTTTATAAATAGAAGTCTAACCCTGTTCCCTACATTTAATTACACAAAGAAATTTGCAGTCTAGGCACATAAGCAGAAAGACGCTGTCATAACACAAAGTAGCAAACTATTCCATGGTAAATGAGAACAGTGTTACAAGAATAGAAAGAGGAGTCTTGAGAAATGAAATCGCAGCAGTGAGAGAGAAAATACATCCTGTGAAGGGAACAGTGTGAGGGAATGGTGTGTCGGGCAAGGCTAAGAGCAGTGAGTTGCCAGGGGAACTGAGATCTTGTTTGGATTATTTTGAAATGGGGCAGGGTGTGGGCTTGGAGGTAGAGTTAGGAAGATGATTCAATTTTCCAAAGATAACACTGCAAAGTTACAGGAGCTACTGAGGCTTGACCTACTCCAAAAACCATTTGAAATCAAGTTATGAAAAGAAGGACCTGCAAAGGTGGGTTGTCCTGAGTATAGGAAGCAAGATGTGTAAAAAGGTAAACAGCTTCAAACTCTCCATCTTTATCAGTATTCCAATCACTACATCTTTGGTTTGTGACCTCTGTGATTAATCTTTAATACAGTCTTGGTGAGTCATGCATGAATTATGCATTTCCCTTTTTTTTTTATTCCAACATAATCACCTGAAGAAAATTAGGTCTCAAGTTTTACCTGACTGCTATGTGTCTCAGAATTTATCATCTTTTTTCATTTTTTCCCTACCTCAAACTAAGCCCATTGAATTTGATATTCAAATATTCTATCTTAGGGCTATTTTAGGACTAATTTAAGTATATAATTAATAGAATATAATAAATACATAACTCTATTTTGTTTCTTACTTTCTCATAAAAATATGTTCAGTAAGGACACTTTTTTTTCCAACTGCCATTTAATAAAAACTTGAACAGTTCCACAAATTTTATGATTACTCATAGAAAATAGATAAGCTCCATGGTGATTTTTAATTGTCATCATATTCTCAATTCTATTAAAAATAATTCTCTTCCAGATATTAATATAGTTTGAATACATTAATTATTACCAGTTTAAAGCCTCTTTCTCCTTAATTAGAAAAATGGAAAGAATCTAGTTTGTTTGTTTTTTTCCCTCTCTTTCCTATTCCCTACTCACACTGCTCTTGCTATCCCTTTATGGCTGAAAGTGGACAGTAAACAGAGCAAAAGAGGTCGTAAAGTTTTTCACATCATCATAAGATCTCATGATCTCCAGGCCATGTGATTTTTTTTTTTTTTTTTAGGATTAAATTTTTCATGCTGACTTTGTCTTTTTTTAATGTTTTTCTTTATTGTAGCAAAAGTCATAAAATATAAAATATACTATTTTGTTGTTCATTTGCTAAGTTGTGTCCACTCTGCAACCCCATGGATTGCAGCACACCAGACTTCCCTGTCTTCCACTGTCTCCTGGAGTTTGCCCAAGTTCATGTCCCTTGAATTGGTGATGCTATCTAACCACTTCAACCTCTGCCACCCTCTTCTCCTTTGCCTTTAATCTTTCCCAGCATCAGAGTCTTTTCCAATATTCTTTTAACCATATTCAACTGTGCGGCCCAGTGGCACTGAATACATTCACATTGTTGTGCAACTCTCATCATCATCTATCTTCCAAATTTTTTCATTTTCTTAAACCGAAACTCTGTCCCCATTAAACACTAGTTCCCACTCCCCCTCCAAGCCAACAATTCCTTTGGTTAATTCTTCAATGAATCCTTTGGAAAGTCTTCTGAACCCCTCGAACTTCTATTCCTGTAATATGATAAAAGCTATGCTTCCAGCTATTGGTTCTGTTCTAGCCTTTGTTGTTAAAAAAAAAAAAAAAATCTGCTAAGAGCTCACTTGGTGAACTTCAGGAAAGTGATGCTTCATGTGGGAAAATACCCCAAGCAGATGGTATGCTGCTGCTGCTGCTGCTAAGTCACTTCAGTTGTGTCCAACTCTGTGCAATCTCATAGACGGCAGCCCACGAGGCTCCCCCGTCCCTGAGATTCTCCAGGCAAGAACACTGGAGTGGGTTGCCATTTCCCTCTGCAATGCATGAAAGTGAAAAGTAAAACTGAAGACGCTCAGTCGTATCCGACTCTTAGCAACCCCATGGACTGCAGCCTACCAGGCTTCTCCGTCCATGGGATTTTCCAGCGAGAGTACTGGAGTAGGGTGCCATTGTCTTCCCTGAGCAGGTGGTATGTTGAATCCCAAAATGAGAGTAGCTAAAGATGAAATTGAGACAATCCATGAAATATTACACAAACAGAAAGACCAGCATCAACTGAGACTTACTTCACCTCAGGCACTATACTTAGAGTTTGACCATGAACCATTCAGTTCTTACAAAAAAAAAAAGAAAAAGAAAGAAAAGAAAAAAACATGAGCAATAGACTTTAAAAAAGAGAGTTGCTAGTCAGATTTCTACTTGTTACACACATATAAAAAAAGAGCCTGATAATATTGTGTCCTTGTTTGTAGCACTGTCCTCAAGATAAAAAGCCAGACTTCATGTAATCATATAGAAATGCATGATCTTGCCACTTCATCACCTTGAACAACCTCATTTATGATAGATAAGTCTCTTCCAAGATGTATTACAAGGATTGAAAGTATTTTAGCTCTTAGTATGATTGACTTGCCTTGTTCGTCCTGACTCCAGTCCTTTGCAGACGCTATCCCCTCTGTCTAGAATCTGTTAACCCCCTCCATTCCATCCCATCTGCCAAATTCCTGTTTGTCCTTTAAACTTAATCTAGAGTGCTCCGAGATGCCTGCATTGAGCTCTGAGGACCATGCTGAGTAGGCTTCTGATGAACTTAGTGTGTTGGCCTCATAATAATATTCACACAAGTGATGATAATTATGTATGTTACCCTCTCAAGATGGTATAAACTTTATAAGTAGAGAGATGACATAACAGTAAACATTTTCCTGCATCCAGGTCATCCCCTAGCATGTAATATACATTTAAAAAAATGTTGGTTGATCCATAATTTCGTTTGTGTTATATTTTAGATTCTACACCTAAATGATATTATATGGTATTTGTCTTTCTCTTTCTGACTTACTTCACCTAGTATGATAATCTCTAGGTCCATCCCTGGTGCTGCAAAGGGCATTATTCTTTTTAATGGTTGAGTAGTATCCCATTCTATATATGTGTATATACATATACGTACACACACCACATCACATCTTCTTTATCCATTCAGCTGTCACAGAAAAAAAGAACAGACTTGTGGTTGCCCTAAAGGAGACAAGGTGAAGGAAGGATGGATTGGGAGTATGGCATTAGCAGATGCAAACTATTGTATATAGAATGGATAAACAACAAGGGCCACTGTATAGCACAGGAAGCTATATTCAATATTCTGAAACCCTAATGAAAAAGAAAAACAAATGTTGAACAGAAAGTCCATATATGAAAAAAAAAGAAAATCCATACATGTTCAAAAAATCTTAGCCCTGTTACTTACTTGCAATGTAAATTTAGAAAGGTTTAAAATTTTTTCCAAGCTCAATGTTACTATAAAATGAGCATAAATAATATCACTTTTCAACTTGTTTCAATGATTCCAGACAGTGTACATGCAGAATATGCATGTGTCCACTACGTATTCATTTTCTCTCTTTCCTGTTCATCCCTCCTTTACAGAGCACAAGGGGGCAAGATAATTGCCTATATCAAGTATCTAAGAAGTTGTCTGGCACATGTTGATGCTTAGTTAATGCCAGTTGCCTTCCTATAAATGAGGGGTGATTCATAACACCAGAGTATTGCCAAATAACTTGTGAGTCTTTAATTCAAGAGCATTAAAAGTAAACTGGCTCAAATATTTGTATCAACCTCAAATAAAAGTTGGGAGACATATTTTACAGCTAAACCTCAGGCGTTCTGGATTTATAAAACTGTTTCTATCCCTCTAATTTTTATTGACAAAGAGAGAGAGTAGCTATCTGCTTTGTAACAAAGTCCATCAGAAACCTCCTCAATTGCATTTTTCACTACATTCAGAAGACAGCAGTGCCTGCTTCCTACTCTATTCCAGCTGGTAAAGTGTATTTTGAGCTTAATTATAGTACTTGGCCCAAAGCACAGGATGTTTCTCTTGGTTACCTTTTAATTATCTTGGACTTATCTTTTAATGATGAATCGGCACTAGCATTCAAAGTGCTATTCTGACACCTTTGCTCCAGCTTACCCGTGGACGCTGCACTTCCCCAAATGCTATAGTTACTTTTCAACTCAGACTTTATACATCACCTAGAAGCAGTGGTGTGCTAGTGTCTTTCAGTCAGCTGGGGAGAGGTGCGGGAGGGACCATTTGTAGCATTTGCTAAATTTTGTAGTGTAACTATTCCCACTTTGACCTATTTCTTTTTTAAAGTTTTTTTTTTTTTTTTTAATGTGAGTCATTTTTAAAATCTCTATTGAATTTGTTACACTATTGCTTCTTCTTTATGTTTTAGTTTTTTGGTCAGGAGTCATGTGGGATCTTAGCTTCCCAACCAGGGATGGAACCTACACCCTCTATATTGGAAGGCAAATTCTTAACCACTGGACCACCTGGGAAGCCTTTTGGCCAGTTTCAAGCAACCAACATGGTATCAACACATGCAGAGTTGTAAAGGGATGATGAGCAATATCTTTATATGGCATTTGCCTCACAGCACACAATGCAGTGACTTCAGCCACCTCTTGAGCATATACAATAGTAAGATTGGTAAAATACTCAATGATGATTTGTAGTATCTATTCATTTTCCTTTTTACCTGCATTATTTAATTGTTGATTTCTATCATCTACTGTTTAGCAATGGCTATGTTTAACAACCAGATGTAGAAATTCCTTAAAACGCTACAACTGGATCTCAGCTCCAGCCTAGAGCTACTTAGAATTATGCCCTACACAGTAGGTGCATAATAACTACTGATGAATGGCTTGCTGAGAGAAGTGGGAAAAATATACAGCAGACTGATCCATTCTCCTTCCTGGAATATGTGATATAGATCAAATTAAACCAAGAAATATGCCTGAAGATCACCCAAAAGGTGTACTTAGTGCTGCTCCTAGAGGGAAAGTGACTGAAACACGCTCTAATTTATCCAAAGTTTTTGACTGGAAAAAAAACCAATCTGACATAGAACTGATAAGGATGCTAAAAGTGTGATGCACAGAGGAGGCTCAAAACTTAAAAGAAAGGTCAAAGCTATGGCAGAAGATGATGAAAGAAGTTCTGAATAGGATTCAGATAGATGCATCCTTTATCTTTACCTGAAGGAGAACATTTGCAAATGCCTAAAATAAAGTCATTAAAAGTTAACCCTGTTAACCCTCAAATCACACCTTACATGGTCATTTTTATTTAAATGTAAAAGAATATTTTAGGGGGGGATAAGTTTTGATAAGCTGCATGTAATTTAACAATCTTCTTCTGCCTTTAGACAAGAGACATTTCATGTTACTTAAAAACCTCTGAGCTGAAAGAAACTTAAGAGATCACCTCGTTCAGCTTCTTCACTTTATCAATATGAAGAGCACAGAGAAGGAAACAATGAGATCCATCTCTCTATCCTCAAGTCACTGGGTTGGCTAGGACCTCTTAGATGCAAACTTGGGCTTTCATGAGAGAGTTGACCATGATTCAGAATGAACACCCAAATATGTATTAGTGTGAAAGAGTGAAATGCATATTTGAGAGGATTTGGGATACAGAAAATAAAAATATCTGCCAGGAAGAGCAATGCCAAACCTAAGCTTAGGTTAGAACAGCTGCTGTCTCAGGAGACTGGGATTAACATATACACACTGCTATGTATAAAATAATCAACAAGGACCTGCTGTATCACAGGAAACACTATCCAATACTCAGAAATAACCTATATGGGATAATAATCTGAAAAAGAATACATACATGTATAACTGAATCATTTTGCTATACAACTGAGACTAACACAACGTTGTCAATCAGCTATATTCTAATATAAAATGAAAGCTACCATCTCGGCCCTCACTCAAAAAAAATCAGACATTCTCCTTTTTCATTTCAAAGCTTCCTGACCATGCAACTGCAACATTTTGGTGTGTGGAGTTCCATAACTAGTAGTCATAACCATTTTCTGTATTTGTATAGCACCTTTGTTTGGATAGAAACAAATACATTTATGAATGTTACCATATTTATTATCACTATGAAAGTAGAAAGGGAAATGTTAGTCGCTTATTTGTGTCTGTCTCTTTGTGACCCCATGGACTGTAGCCCGTCAGGCTCCTCTGTTCATGGAATTCTGGAGTGGGTTGCCATTTCCTCCTCCAGGGGATCTTTCTGACCCAGGGATTGAGCCCAGGCCTCCTGCATTGCAAGCAGATTCTTTACAGTCTGAGCTACCGAATAGCTCATGGTTATTACACACTATATTGTATCACTTAGAATTATGAGGTGGGCAGGGGAAAGTTATTAGTAATGGAACAAAGAGGGAAACAAACACTTGAATAGGGATTTCACCACTGATTTTTGACAGCAAGGGCATCTGATCCCAGAAACACTTAGTTTCATAAGCAAGAATGTTATTAGTCAGAAGCTCTGCATTTTAACTTTCAGGCACCTCCAAGTACATCATCATGTTAAATGTTCATTTCACCACTCTGTGTTGCATGGATTAAACAGGTAGGCTCCTGAAATCTTTAGGAAAATGAACTGAAATTTTTGAAGTTAAAATAGCTTCCATTATAAAAGCATGTTTTACCCAAGTATTTAAAAGTAAATAATATGTAGAAGTTCCAAGTTTCCCCAACCAACCAGTCATGTATATTCTCCATATCCACAAAGAGCTCTCTTTACTCATATATGGTGAAGAATCCACCTGCCAATGCAGGAGATGCGAGAGAGGCAGGCTTGATCCCCAGGTTGGGAAGATCCCCTGGAGTAGGAAATGGCAACTCACTCCAGTTCCAGATGTGACTGAGCATGCACACATGCTGCGTGTGTGTGGGTGTGGGTGTGTGTGGGGGGCTGTTGGTGTGTCCCATTTACATTTTTATGGAAATAACACTTTTTCTAAGATTAATATGGAGAAGGCAATGGCACCCCACTCCTGTACTCTTGCCTGGAAAATCCCATGGACAGAGGAGCCTGGTAGGCTGAAGTCCATGGGATTGCTAAGAGTTGGACAGGACTGAACTACTTCACTTTCACCTTTCACTTTCCTGCATTGGAGAAGGAAATGGCAACCCACTTTAAGTATTACTTAAACTTCATCAGGTTATGAAAGAGATCATCATGGTCTGGCCAGATGAATAGTGCTCTGGCTAAAATGATTACCGTCTCACCACATCTCGACATCCTCTGTGTTCTTGGATTAAGCATCTATGTCATCCATCCTGTGGTATCTTCCCCATTCATCACTTCTTGAAAGTTTCTCCAGCTCCCCTTGACTATTATAATTTATAACCTTGCCGTGTCTTTCTGGTTTAAGATTCAATGAGTCTCTGCCATTAATTAATTTCCCTCTACAGGACTTTATCTATCCTTTCACTGATTGATTGACTGATTGATCCAACAAAAGTGAGTGGATGCCTATATGCTCGTCACTGAGAAGGGAGAAGATAAATGGGTACTGTCCCTCTTCCCAGGTCTCTTAATGTGGAGCAGAGAAGATCAGCATGTAAACATAATGCTGCTCCTGTGTTATTGGCAACAGAATTAGATTCAAGCACTCCCTAAGGTAGTGAATTTCTGGAGATTATCTCCTCCTCGAAGGGAAGAGACAGTGGAAAGTCTCATCTGAGAAGTGATATTTGACTGAACCTTGAAGACCAAGTAAGAATTTTCCAGGGGCCAAAGCACTGTACTCTAGGAAAGGAGGTATGAATCAAAGTACCAAAGCTGCAATTCTGTATCTTCACTCCTGGAACAAGAAAACTTAAGAACATCCTCTAGTTTCTCCTGTGAGAAAACTACTGACAATGGAATGACCTCACTGTCCGTGAATCTGTTGTTGATCCAGGCATTAATTATGTGACCTGACCTATGAAGGAGAAGTACTTAATAGCGAACCATGTAAATCCTCTTCAGTGACCATGACAACTATATGACCTGCCAAGTGGCTTTTAAAGTCTCTATTTATTCTCCATGACATATAATATGTTTTCTGGACATAAGTCCTCTAAGGGATAAACCTGAACAAATTGGCACACTTTCTTCAACATCCCTAAAACACTGTAATTTTTTTTTTTTAATGGTCAGTTCATACTGGCACAGTGAGACAGAAAGCTGGAAAGTCTGCATACAGCATTTATATAAAGTTCAAAAGCAGAAATTAAGCTTTATCATATTGGCATGAATAAGTGGTCATTACAACTATTAAACATTATTAAAAAGAAATAAAGGCAGTGAGGACCGAAATAGGACCATATTTTTAGATTAAGACGTGACTAGCAGACGGGAGGGCTTCCCTGGTGGCTCAGTAGTAAAGAATTCATCTGCCAAGCAGGAGACATGAGGTTGATCCCTGGGTTGGGAAGATCCCCTGGAGAAGGAAATTGCAACTCATTCCCATAATCTTGCCTGGAGAATCCCATGGGCAGAGGATCCTGGCAGGCTATAGTCAGATGCAGCTTAGCTACTGAGCAAACAAGAAGAGAGTTATAAATCTGAGGGTAACTGTTGGGTGTTTGAGGTGAGGTGAGGTGAAGTCGCTCAGTCGTGTCCGACTCGTTGCGACCCCGTGGACTGTAGCCCACCAGGCTCCTCAGTCCATGGGATTTTCCAGGCAAGAGTACTGGAGTGGGTTGCCATTTCTTTCTCCAGAGGATCTTCCAAACCAGGGATCGAACCTGGGTCTCCCGCACTGCAGGCAGACACTTTAACCTTTAGGGATTGGTAAAATTCAGTGATTTGATCTGGATAGAGGTTTCACGGATGCTCACTTTACAATCCTTAGTAAGCGAAATACTTTTTATTGTATGTGGTTTTTTATATGGTATGCTTCACAATGAAAAGTAAATTCGTAAAACAAAATAACACTATTGTCTTCCCTATGAAGGGGATCTTGGGTTAATTTGGATACTGCCCTAATATCTGAGCACCAAGAAGCGAGGTATGCACAACGAATTGTACATCATCTTCCTACAACTTCTCTGGCTTCTGTGATCTCACCTCTTTTGTGATCAACAACACGTGTGCTCAGCCTCGTTCAACTCTGTGGCCCTGTGGACTATACCTGCCAGGCTCCTCTGCCCGTGAGATTCTTCAGGCAAGAATCCTGGAGTGGGTTGCTGTGCCCTCCTCCAGGGCATCTTCCCGACCCAGGCATGGAACCCAGGTCTCTTGCATCTACCTACACTGGCAGGCAGATTCTTCACCACTAGCACCGCCTGGGAACCTGCACTTTAATTCCATAGCTCCTTCTATGGATCCTCTGTGTAGACATGAGATTTGATAATAAAGAGAGTATAAATCCCTGGGGTCCCCACGTCCCTTTATGGCCCATCCTCTTGAGGAAATGTACCCACAGAAGTTAAGTCCAGGAGATTCTGCTTTGTATTTTTACCAGAAGGCGCATGAACTATGAAACTAGTCAGAAGTGGGTCCCTCCACCATTTTCCAGGAAGATGACTTTGAAGAAGTAAGGGGAGGAATATGGGAGGGGGGGTCCAGGATGGGGAACACATGTACACCCATGTCTGATTCATGTCAATGTATGGCAAAAACCACTACAATATTGCAAAGTAATTAGCCTCCAATTAAAATAAATAAACAATAACAATAACTTTCAGGTTTTTTTTCACCTATAGAATAGAAGTGATAATACCTTTTGTCACTATCTTTGTTAAAATTTAAAGAACAATACTAAGCAGAAAGCTTAGTGTCAGGCTTGAGTACCAAAACTTACTGTCAGGGAGGTTCAGGCCACATCGGTTCACTGTTCTACCTTGAATGACTTCATCTGCTACCCCAAGACACCACCCTGTGCTTCTGATAAATCCCGATCACTAGCCTGGCGTTCTTGGACACTCATACCATTTATATGTCATCCAGATAAGGAGTGCCTCTTCCCTCAATTTCCATGTTTTAGACGCTCTCTCTTTATATCCAATGCTGTGCTCTGTCTTCTTGGCCAGGTATCCAGGCGCCAGCTGTGACGAAGGCCACTACATAGACGTGCTAGAAGATTGGATTCTGTCCCTTTGGATAACTTCACATCAGGTGTACGTTTGCTGTGTGCATGTGCTGTGCTCAGTTGCTCAGCCATATCTGACTCTTTGTGACCCCTTGGTGTGTAGCCCACCACACTCTGTCCTTGGGATTTCCTAGGCAATAATAGCGAAATGGGTTGCCATTTCCTCCTCCAGGGGATCTTCCTGACCCAGGGATTGAACTCATGTCTCTTGCATTGGTAGGCAGATTCTTTACCATTGAGCCACCTGGCTGCTGCTGCTGAGTCGCTTCAGTTGTGTCCGACTCTGTGCGACCCCAGAGATGGCAGCCCACCAGGCTCCGCCACCCCTGGAATTCTCCAGGCAAGAACACTGGAGTGGGTTGCCATTTCATTCTCCAACACATGAAAGTGAAACATGAAAGTGAAGTCGCTCAGATGTGTCTGACTCTTCGCGACCCCATGGACAGCAGCCCACCAGGCTCCTCCATCCATGAGATTTGCCAGGCAAGAGTACTGAAGTGGGCTGCCATTGCCTTTTCCTGGAAAGCCCATTAAAAACTCTAGGTTCCAGGCCACACACTACCTCATCATTGCAATCACCTGGAAGAAGCCAAAATGTGTCTGAGTGTGTCCCTCTGGGGGCAGATCCTGAGACAAGCCTTTGAGAGCAACAAGATAACTTTAGGAAACACAGAGCGAGGAACGTGAAATGAGACTAAGAAAGGAAGAAGCCCCATACAAGATTTAAAAGGGAATTAACACCAAACGAAATTGGGGTGTGAGTTTTCTACAACAGGAGTCTCCAACCCCTGGGATCTAATGGGTGATGATGAGGTAGAGCTGATATAATGATAATAGAAATAAAATACACAATAAATGGAATGTGTTTGAATCATCCTGAAACTATCCACCAACTCCCTACCCTCTGATCCATGGAAACATTGTCTTCCATGAACCTGGTCCCTGGTACAAAAAGGATTGGGAACTGCTATTCTAGGGAATTCTGTAAGACAGTATAAAATGAAGTCAGTTTTAATGCAGTTTTAAAGAATTTTAATGCAAAGATTCCATATCCATTATTGCTCTTGAGGACTTCTTTCAGGGATATTCACCCTCTGGAACTTCCTGTTCACTCTGCTTTGATGAAGAAAAACTTCCCAATAAGTAGCCTTCACCAGGCCACAGTGAACACTGGGCATTGGGGGGCCAGGTGGGAGGTTGTCCTGGGGACAGTGAGTTACACTAGCAGATACCAACTGCTACACTCAGGTATTCATTTTTCTTTCCTGTCTCACAATGCACCCGTGGTTAGTACTCACACTGTTCTAGAATCTCACAAGAACATTTAAAGATCCATCGCATATGAATGCCCCCAATGTTCTTTCAGGAACAACAACAACAACAGCAACCAAGAAAAAAACACTGATTACAGTCTCATAATGGACTTGCCTGATCCAGGCTCATATCCTGCATCGGGCTTAGCTAGCAAGATTATGGAACAGAATATTGACTCTTTAACCATTATGGAAGCACTTTAAGCTCAATAACTCCTGAGGAACTGCTCTAAAGTAAATAAGTTGATCGTGTAAATTGTCTCCATTTATAAAAACAATAGAAGTAAACAACAATAGAGTAAACAACATGGATGCCCTTCACCCGCCCCAAATATTTATCTTCTCTTTCCCTTTGATTTTTTTTTTTCCATTACACTTAGGAATTAAACTTCCACCAGCAGCTTTTCCAAGCCACAGTCATCTCTGCAATCTGTTAAGTGCCAGACCTTTTATAAAGTATATTACAACAACCGGATACTAGAAACAGTGGTATCCTTGTAAACAAGACAGAATTTAAGTGATTCCCTTAAGGACTTCCCTCGTGGCTCAGACAGTAAAGCCTCTATCTACAATGTGGGAGACCCAGGTTCGATCCGAGGGTTGGGAAGATCCCCTGGAGAAGGAAATGGCAATCCACTCCAGTACTATTGCCTGGAAAATACTATGTCAGAGGAGCCTGGTAGGCTACAGTCCATGGGGTCTCCAAGAGTCGGACATGACTGAGCAACTTCACTTTATGTGACTAAGACTAAGGAATGTAGAGAAGAAAAAAAAAAAAAAAGATGTTTTCCCTTTCCTCCTCCTTGAGAATTTCAGATCCCTATCTCTACTTCGAGAGCCTCAGACCCCTTTCTACTCCTTCTTGGGGACTCCGGACTTCTTATCAACCTGCCTAGGAATTACTCTCTCATTTTTATGAAAAATAAAGAGTAAAACCCACAACTCAAACACAACTTGTTCTCTCTTCTTTTAACTTTGAGATACCTGTTCTTATGTCCTTTCTCCACCCTGCCTCCAGGGACAGTGTCCAGAACTCATCTTGCTCTGAGGACATTAACAGTTTTCCAGTGTTGCTGCTACGGCCTCTTTTCGTCGCGTGGAGGCGCTGGAGCGGCCTCTGCACACCTGAGCCCAGCTACCCTTTTCTCGGGACTCAGCCCAGCTCTCTAGACAGCTTTCCTCTGCGCATGTGCAATGGAGATGGTCCTTGCCTGGAGGAGCAGTAACTGACAAAGCATGGCTCCCATGACGCTCATACTCCTTCCCCGTGATTACAGGCAGACCAGCCTGGACGCTTCAGAGGAGACTTGCAAAACCCTAGGATCCTTTTTGTCACATCATTTTCTAGGACACGACAGTTAGAGCTGAACACTTCACTGGTTCATTGCGCCCTGTTAGTCCACGTTCTTCCCTGAGCTTTCAGGTCTACAGAAGGTGGGGCTGGGAGGAAGACAGTTATTTGGAGATTGGCCAGGGCCCCAGAATGTGCATCTTCTAAGGTGATGTCTCTTAAGGAGGTGAGGCCTGGAGCCCAAACAGTCCTCACTGCTATCAGTTCTTGGGGTCTCACGCTGGCCCAGGCCTCCAAGGCTCATCAAAACTATGTTCATCCCAGCCCAGTGTGGGACCAAGGAGACTTACTGTGTGTCTCACTTCTCACTCTGTGCACTCAGGGTAGGTAAGGCGTGAGCAGGGAAGCTGGAAGAAAACTGAAGGAGTCGTAGGAACTGCAAACAGGTGCATTCTCTCCTGACTGGCATAGTAGCACACACGCTGTATTCTCGCCTCTCGTGGTTGACCTAGCAGATACAGACCTCACGCAGACTCACTGCCATAATGCAGCCAGAGGCAGCCAGGTAGGCTTTTTCAGGTGGAACTAATATGCTTACAGAGCAATTGTGGGCCGTGACCAAGTGGGTACATCGTGACATGCATGCAGAGTGCTATAAGTGAGCTCAGCCATTAAACAAAATCTTTATTTACAAAATGTGGGGCGAAGGAGAGGGTGTGGGTTGAGAGAGCCTGACCATGCCATTTTGGCTAATTTGCTTCTTTCCCTACAGTGTGGGGCTTCCCTGGTGGCTCAGCTGGTAAAGAATCTGCCTGCAATGTGGGAAGCCTGGGTTCGATTCCTGGTTTGGGAAGATACCCCTGGAGAAGGGACTGGCTACCCACTCCAGTATTCTGTCCTGGGGAATTCCAAAAACTGTATAGTCCATGGCATGTCAAAGAGTCAGACGTGACTGAGCAACTCCCAGTTTCCCTACAGTGTGGGTTTCACAACTTCTGCCCCAGCTTTCCACCTTCTTGTTCTTGCCAGTTTAAGGAGGCTGCACCATTGCTGTGTGGACTCAAATGGATAGTCCATGATGGGAAGGGAAGGAGAAGCTGCTGTGCTAGAAAAAGATCTCACTAGACTTAGAGCCAAAACACCATAGAACTCTGTGTGTGTGTCAGAGTCTGAACTGTAGACTGCCAGCCTCCTCAGTCCATGGAATTCTCCAGGCAAGAATATTGGAGTGAGTTGCCATGTTCTCCCCCAGGGAATCCTATCCACCCAGGGATCAAACTTGGATCTTTTGTAGCTCCTGAATTATAGGCAGATTCTTTACTGTCTGAATCATGAGAGATAGAAGCTGATGACTGGCAATGCCTAACCTCTCTGTCTCAGTTGACTTATCCTTAAAATGGGTATTGCAATGCTCTTTACAGGATATTTTGAGGGAAGTGCCCTGTACATTGTTTAGGATAGTGTTATATAATAAAAATATAATACAGGCCACAAAAGGAACTTAAAATTTTCTAGTTGCTGCATTAAAAAAGCAACTGAAAATAGTTTTAATAGCTGCTGCTGCTAAGTCGCTTCAGTCGTGTCCAACTCTGTGCTACCCCATAGACAGCAGCCCACCAGGCTCCCCCGTCCCTGGGATTCTCCAGGCAAGAACTCTGGAGTGGGTTGCCATTTCCTTCTCCAATGCATGAAAGTGAAAAGTGAAAGTGAAGTTGCTCAGTCATGTCTGACTCTTAGCGACCCCATGGACTGCAGCCTATCAGGCTCCTCCATCCATGAGATTTCCCAGGCAAGAATACTGGAGTGGGTTCCCATTGCCTTCTCCAGTTTTAAGAGCATATTTTATTTAATCCACTGTATCTAAATATTATTTCAGTGTATAATCATTAGAAACATCATTCTCCATTTCTTAGATCCACACATGAGACATATTTATTGTGAATGATCTGGATTTAGCATATTTCATAGACGCTTACTCCTTGGAATGAAAGTTATGACCAACCTAGATAGCATATTGAAAAGCAGAGAGAGATATTACCTTGCCAACAAAGGTCCATCCAGTCAAGGCTATGGTTTTTCCAGTGGTCATGTATGGATGTGAGAGTTGGACTGTGAAGAAAGCTGAGCACTGAAGAATTGATGCTTTTGAACTGTGGTGTTGGAGAAGACTTTGAGAGTCCCTTGGACTGCAAAGAGATCCAACCAGTCCATCCTAAAGGAGATCAGTCCTGGGTGTCCTTTGGAAGGACTGATGTTGAAGCTGAAACTCCAATACTTTGGCCACCTCATGCAAAGAGTTGACTCATTGCAAAAGACCCTGCTGCTGGGAGGGATTGGGGGCAGGAGGAGAAGGGGACGACAGAGGATGAGATGGCTGAATGGCATCACCGACTCGATGGACATGAGTTTGAGTGAACTCCAGGAGTTGGTGATGGACAGGGAGGCCTGGTGTGCTGCGATTCATGGGGTAGCAAAGAGTTGGACATGACTGAGCGGCTGAACTGAACTGAACTGAAATGATCATCTAAATGGGATCATCACACGTAGATCGGAGACTGAATTTTCACCAAGTCAGCACATACAGCTGATACCCTTAAACTTCTGCCTTTTCCAGTGTGATCAGTAACTCTTAATCACCAAATGTGATCACAGTTCTCTCATTTTCACCTGGAGGCCTCCTGGTGATATTCCTGACATCTTTTCCAGTTAAGATTTCACTGAAAAGTAAAAACAAAGCAAATATATGAATACAATAAGAGCAAAATGTCTAGGAAGAGCTGGCGTTCATGAAGCAGATCTGGAGTAGCACACCAGCATGGATTCAGAAACACGTGGGCACCGATAGAAAGATCTTTGGGCAAACCATTCTTGGCAGGCTTTCTTGGTAGCTCAGCAGTAAAGACTCTGCCTGCCGATGCAGGAAATGCAGGTTCTATACCTGATTCAGGGGGATCCCACATGTCACGGAGCAACTAAGCCTGTGCTCCACAACTGCTGACCCTGTGTTTTAGAGTCTGGGAGCCATAACTACTGAAGCCTGTGGATCCTAAAGCCCCTGCTTAGTAACAGAGAGAAGTTACCACAAAGAGAAGCCTGTGGACTGCAACTAGAGAGTAGCCCCTACTCACTGCAATTAGAGAAAAAAAAAAACCCATGTAGCAATGAAGACCCAGCACAGCCTAAATAAATAAAAAAGTTATAAAAAAGCACTTCTTTGGGGAGAAATATCTTCCAGTGTGTACCCAAAAGCACTCTAACACAAGCAGCATTGATTCTGCCACATTTCAACAGATTTAACTGGATTATGCTAATGCAGTGTGTGGACAGTGAAAAACATGTTAACTTCTTCAAAGTTTTTGTCCCAAATATGTAAATAATGTGACATGGGGGGGGGGGTTGTCACATTAGGGATGACTTATAGAGAGCTTCCTGTACAGCTAGTGAAACCACCTTTCAGTTCTTTTCAACAAAAATATTCCAGATTTTCTTCACCTCACAATTTCTTCCTTCTCTACAGCCCCATTACACTTAGAATTTCATACATAGAAGCCATTTTTAATTTTTATGTGCCATATTCCATGGAAACTGAGATATTAGTAAATTGCACTTTATCTCATGTATTCCTGCAAAAGGAAACTCTGACAATTAAACCAAGGCAGCATGCTTTCTTGTCACTTCGAAGTCTTATTTTATACTTATCAAAAGAGATTTTTAGGGAACTTGCTGGTGGTCCAGTGGTTAAGACTCTGAGCTTCTAATGCAGGGGGCCTGGGTTTGATTCCTAGTTAGGGAACTGGGCTTCCCTGGTGGCTTCGTGGTAAAGAATTCATCTGCCAATGCAGGAGATGAGGGTTCAGTTCCTGCATCAGGAAGATTCCCTGAAGAAGGAGATGACAACCCACTCCAGTATTCTTGCCTGGAAATCCCATGAAGAGAGGAACCTGGTGGACTATAGTCTGCAGGGTCACAAGAGCTGGATATGACTTAGTGACTGAACAACAGGGAGCTTGATCCTGCATGCTGCAATTAAGAGCACGCATGAGGCAACAAGATCTTGAGTGCCAAGGGCATGTGCAGCCAAGTCAGTCTTTAAAAAAAAAAAAAAAGACTTTTAGATGGTTTACAGCTGGAAGTGATGACAAGATGAACCATAGCCAAATTCATGATCACATAGGCACTGATAGACATGACATGATGGCCACATCATGCCTGCATTTGAAAACAGTGTTAAAACTGTGAATCCATATGCATATCAAAATTGATGAAATATGGAATTTTTTTCTTGACTTAGACTCTGAACTTCCTGAGAATATGGGTGCGCATGTGTGCATGCTTAGTCGTGTCCAACTTTTTGCACCCCTTTTGATTGTAGCCCACCAGGCTCCTTTGTCCATGGAATTTCCCAGGCAAGAACAGTGGAATGGGTTGAGATTTCCTCCTCCAGGGGATCTTTCCAACCCAGGGATTGAGCCCACGTCTCCTGTGTCTTTTGCACTGACAGGAGGATTCTTACTACTGCACCACCTGGGAAGTCCAGAGAGCACGGCTGCATGTTTGTCCATGTATGCTGTACACACAGAATTCTATGGTACCTTTAAAAAATGCTGTTTCTAGTCATCATAATGTAGTGGAAATTTCCAGGCTTTGGAGTCTTGTAACTAGCTCTGAGTCCTTTGGGCAATTTCCATGTAATAGTGCTAATGTGCAGTAATCTAAAACAGTGTGTATAAATAATCTAATTTGATGGCTGGCACGTGGTAAGCATTAAAAATTATTAGCTTGCTGAAAGAATAATTGAAAATTTAACTATGGAAGGTGAGGTGAGGGGGAAGTCTTCTTTCTTTCTATCCTAACCTTGTCTAATATTTTAGACACTGAGGAGGCTAAAGAACATTTGGTTTCCTGTTTCCAAGACTGATTATGAGATAAATTAGTTAGACCTGGGCAATCCCTTAATAGAGTTCAGAACCAAGCCCACAGGTGACTTGTGTGTGTGTGTGTGTGTGTGTGTGTGTGTGTTTAATCTGATGACAAGAAAGAATGTGGCATATAGAAGGAGAGTTATATATCATCCTCTGAAATTTCTGAAGTCTATGGATGAGAGTCCAGCAGTGTCTAGTAGTGAAAACAGGACCACAGAAATCTACATGGCAGGACAATGGAACAAATAAAGGTCACTTTCTTCTTGTTGTTGTTGTTTTTAATCCCTAGCATTTCTCATATAATCCAATTTAATAGGTATAGAAATTCAGAGCTCTTTGAATTTTAAAGCAATTACAATACAAATGAGTCTGAAACAAGATGATCTTATTATAGGAAGACCATAAAATGCTAAACTTCAGCATGTCAGGAAAGTAGAACAGTTCTTGGCTGGAGTGTCAGAACTGACGGGTGGTTTGTGGAAATGGTGGCACCTGATTATCCCTGGAGGCGAGTTTATTGCAGCAAATGCATCATTTCATTTGGGACTGATTGTTTTCCGTCTTCTTATCAAGGTGGGTAGGCACCTGTTTCCAGGCATGCTGCAAATTTTCTTTCAGAATGACACACAGCTCAGTGAAGGGGAAAAATGGAGGGGATATCATTTTCTGTTGATAAATTCGGCCAAGATGTCTTATGCAAACACCCATCAGCCACAAATTTGTGTTTCAAACCCTCCCCCAGAAGAGTTGATTGCATACTCAAGTTTGTGAACTAACCCTTGAAGATCCAGGGCCTTTCCAGGTTGCTCTAGTGGTAAAGAACCTGCCTGCCAATGCAGGTAAGAGACATAATGTTCCATCCCCGGTTCAGAAAGATCCCCTGGAGGAGGGCATGGCAATCCACTCCAGTATTCTTGCCTGGAGAATCCCAAGGACAGAAGAGTCTGGAAGGCTGCAATCCTTAGGGTTGCACAGAGTTGGATACGACTGAAGTGACTTAGCGTGGACACTATGCACAATAAGATCAACCGTGATACTGGACCAATAAGCCTTCTTTCTTTACATGTAGGAATGGGCTGTTAGCTCCTGTCCACATGTCCAGGGTCTCCCAGGGGTCTGAAACTACCTCCGCCTTCAAGCAGGAGTTTAGGGAGTTCAGGTGCATCATGTCAAAATTAGTAGCATTCCCATGACTACCTATCAGAGCTCTGACCTTGTGGCCCATGACTGGTTTTTGTTTGCTTCAGAAGTTTGTATTGACACTACTGTATATAAAATAGATAATCAACAAGGATCTATCTACTGTATAGCACATGGAATTCTACTCAGTATTCTGGCTGTGATATGTGCTTAGGCACTCAGTAGTGTCTGACTTTTTGTGACCTCATGGACTGTAGCCCGTCAGGCTCCTCTGTCCATGGGATTCTCTAGGCAAGAATACTGGAGTGGGTTGCCATGCCCTTCTCAGGAGAATCTTCCTAACCTAGGGATTGAACCCAGATCTCCTACACTGTAGGCAGATTCTTTACCTCCAAGCCACCAGGGGAGCCCACTCATTATTCTGTAATAATACCTAAATGGGAAAAGAATCTGAAAAAGAATATATATATTCCAAGATTTTTCTTGAGCTCCCAAATCACTTTGGACACTGACTCCAAAGTGAAATTAAAAGATGCTTGAGGTAATCTGTGACAACCTAGAGGGATGGGATAGGTTGAGGTTAAGAGTGAGGGGACACATGTATACCTATGTCTGTTTCATGTTGCTGTAAGGTAGAAACCAATATAACAGTGTAAAGAAATCCTCTCATTAAAAATGAATAAATTAAAAAAATTACTGGAGAGATTTTGCTCAGTTGAAAGACACTGAGTGGGTTACTCCAGCTAAAAGACACTGGGAAGATTTTTGTATATTTGTATAGAATTTATACTTACAAGTCCTTGCTTAACTGAAAATTAAAGAAAATCTAGTTCTAGCCCTCAGGGGAGCAGTGAGAAGATGCTTTCTCCTTTGAAGGAAAACTATGACAAAACTAGACACCATATAAAAAAGCAGAAACATCACTTTGCTGATGAAAGTCTGCATAGCCAAAACTGTAGTTTTTCCAGTAGTCATGTTCAGATGTGAGATCTGGACAATAAAGAAGACTGAGTGCCTAAGAATTGATGCTTGTGAAATGTTGTGCTAGAGATGACTCTTGAAAATACCTGGGACTATAAGGAGATCAAACCAGTAAATCTTAAGGAAATCAACCTTTCCAATATTCATTGGAAGGCCTGATGCTAAAGTTGAGGCTCCAATACATTGGTCACCTGCTGTGAACTGCTGACCTATTGGAAAAGACCCTGATGCTGGGAATATTGAAGGCAAGAGAAGAAGAGAGCAGCAGGGGATGAGATGGTTAGATGACAGCACTGGCACAATGGACATGAATTTGAGCAAACTCTGGGAGAAAGTGCAGGACAGAGGAGCCTGGTGTGCTGCAGTCCATGGGGTCTCAAAGAGTTGGGCACAACTTAGTAGCTTAACAACAATATAAATAACTGTAGTTATATACTTTCCTGTAAACCTGAAGCCAATACAATGTTGTAAATCAACTATACTCCACTATAAAATAAAAATTAAAAAAAGAAGCTTATATTAATGCCTACCACATGCCAGATACTACTCTGGGCATTAAGGCTGGAGCAGTAAAGAAAGCAGTCAAGGTTGTGGCTCCCGTGAATCACAGAACTCCAAGAGAGAGAAAACAAACAGGAAGCAACGAGAGATGTTGGCCACTGGCTCTCTCATGGGGACAAGTAATTTTCAATTACCTTTCATTCTACAGGTACTCGCTGAACAACTGATGCTCTGCCAGGCTCTGGGGAAACAAAAGGGAGTGGCAGTGCCCTAGAGGAACTCCAGGTCTGGGGAAAGTGAAAGTGAAATTTGCTCAGTTGTGTCCCACTCTTTGTGACCCCATGGACTATATAGTCCATGGAATTCTCCAGGCCAGAATACTGGAGTGGGTAGCTTTTCCCTTCTGGGGAATGTATTTACAAATCAAGGTGATTTGTTTAAACAAAAGGAAGGAAGCTTCAGTTCCCTGGGATCATGAAGCAGGCTTTGCAGAGTGAGTCATGAAGAAACTCACAAGGCACTTGAAACAAAACCTCAACTTTTTTTTTTTATTAATTTATTTTAATTGGAAACCTCAACTTCTTAAAAGGACGCTGTGCAGAGATGGAGCTGTTGTTCTGGTAACGCGATCTCTAGGTGACTTCCTGTGTCTGAGGGTCCCTTTAAAGCCCAGAACTTAAGGTCTTTCTTCTCTTTCCCAATAACCCTCCAAACTCACCTTCTTTGAAACCAAATCTTCAATCCTCACCTTGGACCTGCTCCCTGCCTGCTGACCTCCCTGGTGCTACCTGTCCCACCAACCACATCTTCCAGGCTATGCAGAGAGTGTTTCACACCCACATGTTGGGGCACCAGCATAATCCCTGAGAGGACTCCCAGACAATGCATTGCACTTGAATCACCACTCGCTCCCTCTTGTCCTCTGCATCTGCGAATATACACTCCTTTCCCCCTTGCTGATCTGCACCAGGGCTCAGTCCAGATTCAGTGGTGCACTGGTAAATGTCTAAGGACAGCTCTCCAGGAAAAGAAAATAGCTTACAGCGTTTTCAAGGTTTGTGGTGTAGAAACTCCTTTTATGGCCTGTTTCAAGTGACCACAGCAGAGCTGGGAAGAGGAAATACACTCAGAGTGTTTAGCCCTTAGCAGCAAACACCAGCTCACAGAAATCCATTCCAGCACACACACTGCCATTAATCTTGTTTAGCCTTTACATACCAAGTCTTGATTTTTGTGCCTCAATTGTCCTGTTGGGGTACCTGTTCTCTTATCATTGAGACCATCACTAAACATACGGTGTAACACTGGTGCTCAGTTCCACGCTTCCTCCCCCTTTATTCTCCTTCTACTTAACCTGTGTTAATTTGCTCTTGTGTTAAGTCACTCAGTCATGACCCAGGGACCATAGCGCACCAGGCTCCTCTGTCCATGGAATTTTCCATGTAAGAATATTGGAACAGCTAGGGAATCTCCAGGGAATCTTCCCAACACAGGGATCGAACCTAGATCTCCTGAATTGTGGTCAGATTCTTTACCATTTGAGCCACCAGGGAAGTCCCATAGTTCTGTTAGTTCTTATCACCTAACATACAATGATTTGATTGTTGATTGCCTAATTTTTACCACTAGTATGAAAGCACATGTGAGAAAAATAGCTGTGATAACTTCAGTGCTGAGAAAACTTCTGACCTAGTGGTACTCGTTCACTAAATATTTCTTAGTAATGAATGGTTGAATACATGCAAACGTATTTCCTGTTTACAGTAGAAGCCATGAGTGAGAAATGCTCTCATTAGTATACACAAGTATAATCTTATCAATGAATTTGTAAGAAGTTTGTCAGATTTATCATACGGTTTTTATATCAAATAACTGATGTGCACTATAAAAGTGCATTTATGATTTTTCTGAACTGAACTTTTTTTTTCTCTCTCATTTGCCTTTTGGGCCTAGCAGTTTTTACAAATGACCACATGACACTTTGATGTGGCTCTTAGGGAATTTAATATCATTTATAATTGCAGCCATGAAATTAAAAGACGCTTACTCCTTGGAAGGAAAGTTATGACCAACCTAGATAGCATATTCAAAAGCAGAGACATTACTTTGCCGATTAAGGTCCATCTAGTCAAGGCTATGGTTTTTCCAGTGGTCATGTATGGATGTGAGAGTTGGACTGTGAAGAAACCTGAGCACCGAAGAATTGATGCTTTTGAACTGTGGTGTTGGAGAAGACTCTTGAGAGTCCCTTGGACTGCAAGGAGATCCAACCAGTCCATTCTGAAGGAGATCAGTCCTGGGTGTTCTTTGGAAGGAATGATGCTAAAGCTGAAACTCCAGTACTTTGGCCACCTCATGTGAAGGGTTGACTCATTGGAAAATACTCTGATGCTGGGAGGGATTGGGGGCAGGAGGACAAGGGGATGACAGAGGATGAGATAGCCGGATGGCATCAGTGACTCGATGGACCTGAGTTTGAGTGCACTCCGGGAGTTGGTGATGGACAGGAGACCTGGTGTGCTGCAATTCATGGGGCTGCAAAGAGTCAAACATGACTGAGTGACTGAGCTGACTAACTTCACTACCAGTCTTTACTCTTGATTCAATATTCTAAAGCATTTATTTTTCATTTCGTTATATTTCTATATGCCATCTAAACTTCAAAACTAGGAAGAGATAGAATATTCACATATGCCCATACATAAAGATTCAGTATATAGATAAGTGTCACAGTGGCAATAAGTGAAGTGTTTATGTATAACATCTTTTTTTTGTAATTTATGAATTTTTAAGTGAAGTTGCCAGTCATGTCTGACTCCTTGTGACCCTATGGATTGTAGCCTGCCAGGTTCCTCTGTCCATGGGATTTTCTAGGGTAGACTACTGGAGTGGGTTGCCACTTCCTTCTCTAGTGTATCTTCCCAACTCAGGGATGGAACTCAGATCTCCTGCATTCCAGGCAGACTCTTTACCATCTGAACCACCAGGGAATCTCATAAATTTACATAAGTTTTTAAAGCTTATGTGAAATGTTAACAAAGAGGATATATAGTCTAAACATATATCTTACTTTTATAATCAAAGAGTTAATTCAGCAAACATGTTAAAGGGAACAGAAGGACTGTGATGAAATGTTCTGACTTTCAGGCAAATCCAGAAGTTTTGATAGGATTTTGATGTCTGCTTTTCCAAGCCTGTAAATCTTATCCTTAACAGTATTCTCATAAGTTACTGGTATATCTTCTCTTCTACTGTGTGAGCTACGTAAAGATGGGACCATGTTTTATACATTGCTATAACCAAATTGTAGCTTTCGCAGTGTTCTGTTACCTAATATGCACTTTTAAATAAATGAACTCCACAAGAAAAGTAGATAATTTCCAAACTTTCCAATTTGTTTTGCTAGCCTGATGATTAAATGATTGATCAAACTATATTTATAAGGTAGGTCTTATGAATAGAATGATTAAATTATGGAATAATCCACACATTTTTCCATCAGAAAGTGAAATGATTCCATCTGATTCCATCAGAAAGTGTTGTGATTCAAACTGTAAGTCCTTTTTGGACACAAACATCAATTTGCTTCATAGTGTGATTTTTTCTAAACTGGGGTCAGAAATATGATCAGTGGGATGGGAGTTTTTAGAAATGTCTCTCTGAAGAAGAAAATTGTGTGATTATGCTTACTGGAAAAGATGTTCACATGATAAAATTCCTGAACAGATGTTTATTATTTTATGGAAAGCAAATAAGAAAAGGAGAATTAAATTCAGTGGTTGTTTTGTTTGTTCATTTTTATTTTTATTATTATTTGTGTATGTTGGAAAAAGGTTTTTGGCAGCCAATGAAGGACATCTAACTATGAACAAGTGACAATTTTAGGTGGTATCCTCATGATAGATATGGATGGAATGTTTTGAAAATCTCTGTTGAAAGAAGGAATGGAGATCATATTAGTCCAAGTCAGAATCTTATGCACATTGACTTTCAATATTTCCAGTGAATCATGAATAAGCCTTTTAGAATGTTAGAATTTCTAATGAAATGTATGCCAGATTAAAAGAATCTTCTGCCAATTTTTGTTCTTCCAGAATTATAAGAAGAAGAAAGAGAATCATGTTGAAAATATGTAGATTTCTCACTCAACAAAGTTTCTTTTCCTATGCATGTCAGTTATTGGAAATGTAGAGACTCTATTTCATGATTTATTTATCAATTTTTGCTGCACATATTTTTACACAGTACTACAAGTGTTCTAATGAAAGTTTCCATTGTCAGCATGGAAACTTCCAAGAAATAAGTGAATTTCACTTAGAGAACTAAAAGAAATAGGGCTGTATCCCATATTGTTTTCTAAGCTCGGGTACTTAGTTATACTTTTATCCATTGTTGAGTGTTAATCTGAACATTTAATGGTTTGTATTAATAGCTATATTGATGTTTTCTAAGGATCTTGGTCTATAGGATATTCTTGACTCATAACTCCAGGGGACCCATTCAAGTTCTTCTGTTTATGGCTCCCTACTCTTCTCTCTTTACTTGATTATCTATTTGAATATCCACCTGACATAGGTCATAAAATTGAACCATTAAATTAGGAAACCCAGAGGACATTTAGCCAAATGCCATATATTAAGTACATGCTTTCTGTATGGAATTTTTGGAAATTCAGCTTGTCATAAGAGTTACTGTTAACAACTGTTTTGTTAATAATGAGAGCGAGTTTACTCAAGTATTCCCTCTTTAACATGTAATTCCTGAGCATGAACTACTAGGACTGAGTTAGGCACTAAAGATGATAAAAAACTGGGTTTAATATGAATCCTTATAGCTCACTGCCTCTTCCCATATAAATATATTGCAGATGTCCTTCTTCTAGTAAGAAAATTTAACTTTTAAAATTTTGTTTTAGTTTCCATCAAATATTAATGTTTCTATACATAAAATCATGTGTAAATATATAATTATTAAAATGTAGACATATAGAAACATAGTTTACAAAATAGGTACATTCTAAAGATTCTTATAAAAATTTTAAATTTCTCTATACATTTTGTAATTCTCCTTAACAGGCAAATTTCACTACCCTCTTTATAAGATTAAAACAGACCTATTTTTCATCCTGGGATTTTTTTCATGGCATTGGAGGAATAGGAACAGGGTGGCTTTGGTTTCTATTCATTTGTAGTATTTTTACAGAAAAAGCTAATTGTTTAAACTTGCATTTACACACTGTTTTCATATGACACTTGTATACATAGGCTTATCATGTGTATAATACCATATCTCAAAGCACTCTGAGTCTTCACACCCAGGTTGTCATTTAACTTCTAAAGCTTGGAGATCTATTACCATGATTTTAGAGAGAAGGAGAAACAGGAATAGTGATGAATGAAGCAATTTGCTGTAAGTTAACCAGTAAGCAACATGTGATTAGTTGCTCAGTTAAGTCTGACTCCTCGTGACCCTTTGGACTGTAGCCCTCCAGGCTCTTCTGTCCATGGGAATTTTCAGGCAAGAATACTGGAGCGGGTTGCCATTTTCTTCTCCAGGGGATTTTCCCAATGCAGGAATTGAAATTGTGTCTCTTGCTTTTCTTGCATTGGCTGGCTGATTCTTTACTACTAGTGCTACCTGGTAAGCAACATGTGTGTGTGCTAAGTCATGTCTGACTCTGTTCATGGGATTCTCCAGGCAAGAATACTGGAGTGGATTGCCATGCCCTCTTCCAGGAGATCTTCACTACCCAGGGATCTACCAGCATCTCTTGCAATTGCAGCTGGGTTCTTTACAGCTGAGCCACCAAGGAAGCCGAAGTAAGCAACATATGCAGGGATAAGAGTCTCAGTCCCTACTAAGCACACTGATACTTAATTATCTACCAAAGAGACGGTGATCCAGAATGCTTTTATCCGTCAATCAAATTCCTTTTGAAACCGAAAGACTAAGCTCCTTTGTTTTTGTTTTTGTTTTTTTTTTCCAGAAAATGGGGCTTCATTCTTTAGTATAAATTGAGAGAAAAATTAATCATAACAGTTATGTGAAATATTTAATATATTTATGAATCTATATGTGTTAGATTCTTTTTCATTGAATATAGTCTTAAGAAAAGATTCTATTTTTCTCATTTGACTTCTCTTTAATTTTTTTCCCTTAAAACATTTCCTTATATTATTATCAAAAGATTTCTATTGACAATCAAATTAATTTAATTCCAATTAATATTTTTTGAGTCTGGGGTTATTTAAATTATGCTTTTCATTTTCAAACATTGAAAAATTATAATCTAAAAGTTTAGTGTGGTTTTATTATTTTCAGAGAATATTTTATATAATATTTTATTTCTTTGAAATCCATATTTTAAATTGGATGTACATTGTTTCATCACCATTTGTGCTAGTTGAACTACCTCAGTAACATTTTTGAACATCAGTAGTTCATATATGTATAGATTTATTTCTGTATTCTGTTTTCCAGTTTCATTAATCTGTATGCTAATAATTGTGTCAATACTGAGTACTTATAATGTCTTAAAATCAGGTAGTGTGTGTCCTCCAACTTTGTTCTTGTCTTAGAAAATCTGTCAGTTCATCAAAATCCTTTGTTTATCCATATCAATTTCTACAAAGCTTGCTCAGATTTTGACTGGGATCATACAGAATTTAAAGATCAATTTAGGGAGGGTTGCCCAGACCAATATTGTGCTTTCTGATTCAAAGACTTGGTATATTGATAGTTTTATTAAGATGTATCAGCATTTTTTTGTAGTTTACATTATATATAACATAAACATATGTTGTTTAATGTGTTCTTGTTTTTCATTCCTTTTATGCTATTTATTGGATTCAAATTTTAAATTATTTTTTCTTAGCTAATGTATAGAAATAAATTGACTTCTGTAATTTACATTTGTAATTCTACCTTTGATCCATGAGTTGCTTAAGAGTATGCTGTTTATTTTCTAAGTATTTGGGAATTTTCCAGGTATCTGTTTTTCCAAAACTGATTTCTAGTTTAACTCCATGTTTTTAGAGAACATATTATATGATTTTAATCATTCTAAAATTTATTTAAAAATATTTTGTAATTTAGCATATACAAAAGATAAAGTAATTGGAAAAATATTCTGATTGAGATAACATCATAATGATGATGAGTTAAACTAATAAAGGGGATCTATAAACACTAAAATATATGTTCCTATTAATTTGACCTAAAATGTGAAAAATATAATGAATATAGGTAAATATATAATTATAGGGGATATTTTAATGGAGGTTTTTGTAGCTGATAAAATAGTATGCTCTAAAGTTTTTTCTGTCCCTATTCAGGAGCTTTGTTATTGCCTACTTCATATAATGCATCAGTTCAGTTCAGTTCAGTTCAGTTGCTCAGTCATGTTCGACCTTGAGACCCCCATGGACTGCATATATTGCATAAATTCAGCATGAACCTTTCTTCTGGACTTTTAAAATACTGTTTCTCTTAAATGCCCTTCTTAATATTATTACTTGCTCACTCTGAGTTACAGTGCTATAAACTCTAAAATTTTTTTGTTCTGCTTCCTTCTGAGATTGAATAGATAATATTTAATAAATGTTTATTCTGTGAAAGGTACTATGCTAATTACTTTAGTTCATTTCAGTCATTTAGTCATGTCAGACTCTTTGCAACTTCATGGACTGCAGCATTCCAGGCTTCCCTGTCCATCAACAACTCCTGTAGCTTGCTCAAACTCATATTCATTGAGTCAATGATGCCATTCAACCATCTCATCCTCTGTCATCCTCTTCTCCTCCTGCCTCCAGTCTCTCCAAGCATGAAAGTCTTTTCCAATGAGTCAGTTCTTTGCATCAGGTGGCCAAAGGATTGGAGTTTTACCTTCAGCATCAGTCCTTCCAATGAATATCAGGATTGATTTCCTTTAGGATTGGATTCCTTTAAATCTCCTTGTAGTCCAAGGGACTCTCAAGAGTCTTTTTCAACACCACAATTCAAAAGCACTAATTCTTCGGTGCTCAGCTTTCTTTATGGTCCACCTCTCACAGCCATACGTGACTACTGGAAAAACCATAGCTTTGACTAGATGAACATTTGTTGGCAAGTTACTTTAATTAGTCATATATTTTATCTTTACAACAATCTCTTCAGTTCAGTTCAGTTGCTCTGTAGTGTCTGACTCTTTGCGATCCCATAGACTGCAGTACGCCAGGCCTTCCTGTCCATCACCAACTCCTGGAGTTTACCCAAACTCTCGTCCATTGAGTCAGTGATGCCATCCAACTATCTCATCTGTTGTCCCCTTCTTCTCCCACCTTCAATCTTTCCCAGCATCAGGGTCTTTGCAAATGAGTCAGCTCTTATCAAGGGGCCAGAGTATTGGAGTTTCAGCTTCAACATCAGTCCTTCCAATGAACACTCAAGACTGATCTCATTTAGGATGGACCGATTGGATCTCCTTGCAGTCCAAGGGATTCTCAAGAGTCTTTTCCAACACCACAGTTCAAAAGAATCAATTCTTCAGTGCTCAGCTTTCTTTATAGTCCAACTCTCACATCCATACATGACTACTGGAAAAAACCATAGTCTTGACTAGATGGACCTTTGTAGGTTATTATTATGTTCATTTTATTCATCATGAAGTTGAGATTCATGTTGGATGAATAGCTTGCTGAGTTTAAACAATTTTGTATGACAAAGTAAGATTTACACCCACTAGTTCCTATTCTAAAATCCCATATTCTTAAATTCTACTCTAAGCTGCATTGCATATTTTCTTCTCTCTGTTGTTGTGAACCAGTTTAATAACATGTACCAGAGTCTAATTAGATTTCTTGTTGTAAGTAATGATACATATTAGAGTTAGATATGAGACATGCCCTGTTTAAGAAAGGACAAATGCTAGAAGCCCATTTCCTAGAAGCAAATACTGTAATATTTTTAATTTTCATTCTATGCATCTACATCTATAACTATATATGTATATAAGTATGTAAATTCATAGGTGAATTTACTTGATTGAACAAATGTCCCTATATAAGGTATTGTCCAAGGTAGAATGTTTTTATAGCTAAATACATGGTATTTGATTTTCTGCTTACCATTGTGGCAGAAGCATCAGTTTAATATCTGCACATGGATGGAGAAATTCAATCTAATATATAGGACATTTATTTGAAACCCTTGTAATTTTATTCTCTGGGGGAGGCAGGTATTCTCAACAGAATTCCTCATAAGATTTCTGCTGGAGCTCAATGATGACATTTTGGGATTATTCAGACACAAGTTATTCAATGGTATGGTTGGGCAAACTTTTCATAACTACAATGATACTGAGTGCATAAGATATATATTTACTTATAAAAACAAAAAATATTTCTACAAAATACTGAGTCTTGGTTATAAAATGCTATGTGGGGTGACATAGATGAAAAGGGGGATTAACTAGTAAATTAACTAAATTCTGCTCAACTCCTTGATTCGAATGAGCATTTAATAAACATTTCTTTTTTTCACTAGCAAAATTTGTTGATTTTTTTTTCTGGAATGTAATTAAGGATATTTTTAGAGGATAAAAACTAAACCGACCAGTAAGAAACTCTTTTTAAAATTCATTTTAAGATATTGTATAAACTATGCAACAAAAACTATATTGGAAATCAAAACAGTGTTAAAAAGTCAACTATGACTGCCTTGTACTGTTATGGCAAATAAGTGCATTTTCTTACTTTCTCATAACTGCAAGCTTTAAAGAGCAAAGCAATAGTATTTACTACTTTTCTTTCCTATATATTTCTACCATGTGTGAAGGAAGCTAACTTATATTGAACACCAACTGAAATGTATTCAGCCAGCCCTCATGCCTGACAGAGTTACATATGCAATTCATGTAATTTTCAAACTAAAATTGCTGATCATTATCCCCACTTAGCAGAATAAGATTAAAGCATAGATGAGGAAATAGTTCCACTGAAGTTTCAAGTGATAAAGCCAAGACACAAATTTCTAAAGTATTGTGTGCTTAGTCACTTGCGACCCCATAGACTGTAGCCCACCAGGCTCCTCTGTCCATGGGGATTCTTCCGGCAAGAAGCCTGGAGTGGGTAGCCATGCCCTCCTCTCTAAAGCATTACTTGCTCTTATTGTCACATTGCTAACTTCTGCTGGGCATAAAGAAATAAGGAAATTAGTCCAGAAGAGACTTAGAGGTCAGAGATACATATTCTACTAAGCACAGATCTTTCCCAGGAGTGCAGGGTTCCACTTGGGAAATAATGAAGCTTCCTAAATGACAGGTTAATTTTCTGTTAGAGTGATAATTACCCATTTTGGTTACTGCCTCACTTAAAATATCTCTTAGTGTTGATCAGCATATCATCATTTCTTTCTTTAATTTTATTTATTTATTTTTTAATTTTAAGTAAGCATGTTTGTTGTTCCATGTAAAGTCCTACAGTTTTTGAGGGCAGGTTCTGGGATTCAATTTTCTGAGTTTCCCCAGCTCTACTATTTTTTATTCTCTAAAAGTAGGCAAATTGTATTCTCTCTGTGCCTAGGTTTCTGAACTGAAAACTACAGATTATAATCATATTTAAGTTGTAGTTTTGTTATAGGAACTTAATGAATTTATAAATGAAAATCTGTCAGAACAATGCTATTCATGTTTTAAGCTGCATATTGGCTTCCAAGTGTATATTGCTAGGTATTCACAACAGAGAGTTTAGATAAATGGAGACATTGATTTCTTTTTAACTTTTTCCCTGAATGTGGAATTAAGATCTGTGGATATTTACATTCATCCCAGTTGTAAAGTTAAAAATTTCTTTTACATCATCAGAAATGTTTGGGAAGAAAATCCCATCACTTATAATCCATTTGATATTACTGCAATTCTTAAAAGTTTCATCTAGTGCATAGAAATTATTTATTGTTTACACATTGTTACTAAATTAGTTAATTGACCATGGCTTGTAATAAATCTGAGGTGGATATTAAATTATTCATGCCATGAATAAATTAATGCTCAGAGATTTTGCTTTCACTTTTGGAATATTTGATTAGTACTCCTTTCTTCTGTAACTTACCCATTTCCATTTATAATAATTCATAATTTTTCACAGATGGGTACTATGTACCTATAAAAAGTTGGTGTGACTAATTTGAGTTTACCATGCTTTGTCTTGACAATCTTTTTAGTTGTTTTTTTCTAAAGTTTCTAATTGCATCTGACAGACTGTTACAGTGTATATCTTTGAAGTGTGGCTTCAATGTAATGGGACTGCCTTTCTAACAAAAGGGTCAAAACGTAAGCATTGAAATGAACTGTGTGTGTCAGAATTGTTTCCTTTTGAGATTAAAAATAATTCTATCAAATTATGCTTAAATTACAGTGACTGGTGAGATGAAATGTGACAAGTGTGATATAGTACAGATAGTAGATTAGAATGGACAGATTATGGATTCAATTATGTTAGCTATATTAATATATAGTGTCATTCCTGTGTCAATACAGCCTTGTGTATGCACACACACATACATACACACACACACACATGCACACACACAGAGTATCCTCTTCTGGCACTATAGACAAAGTATGTAAAAGAGCTTGTCTCAGAAACTGGTCTGTTTAATTCCATAAATGCTTGCTGACTTCTTTTATGAAGTTCTGATGCTTTTCTAGGCTTTCAGACTAAAAAGATCATAATTCTCTCTGTCAATCTATAGTGTACAAGGAAAAGTATTTTCAAGTAAAAATGAAAAGTGTAATAAGACAAAAGCTATTTAACATGGTAAGTGATACCGTAGAGGCAAGCTCAGGGTTTTACTGGACCATAAGCTCATTATGAAGGGTCAAGAGAAGTTTCTCATAGAAAAGTTTGCCTGGGTGCCCACAATATTTTTGTTGTACTATTATTATTTGTATTAATTTTATATATGTCACCAACCCAACAATTCTTTGTCATGTTTGTTAGTTCATATAATTTGAGTCTTCCTGGTGGCTCAGCTGGTAAAGAATTCACTGCAGTGCAGAAGACCTGGGTTGGATCCCTGGGTTGGCAAGATCCCCTGGAGAAGCAAAAGGCTACTCACTCCATATTCTGGCCTGGAGAATACCATGGACTGTATAATCCATGGAGTCGAAAAGAGTTTGACACAACTAAATGACTAAGAAGTTGAAAGAAGCACAGGCAACAAAAGAAAAATAAGCAAATAGAATTCAATCTCAATTTTTATTTGACAAAGTCTTTTGCCATCATTTTTGACAAATAGTCCTGCTATACATATGACTCTCTGTTAACAGTTTTTTTTCCCCTTGGAACACTTTCAGTGTTATTCCACAACCTTCTAAATAATAAGTCCTTTTTCTCTAGCAGCTTTTAAAATTTTCCTTCTCTTTGACTCTCAGTATTTTTGTTATGGTGATCCCCTTTGTGGATTTAATTATGTTTATTCTATCAATAGTTAGAGTTTATTGAGCTTCCTTAATAAGTAGATTAATGTTTTCCAATATTTTCAGAAGGTTTTCAATCACTACTTCTCTAAATATTTTTCCTTATACTTTCTTTGTTTCTTTTTCCATCAGTTTATTATTATTGTTGGTGGTGGTGCACTTACTGGCATCCCATATTTCTCTGAAGCTCTATTTTTCTTTATCATTTTTTCTGCTCTTTAAATTACATATTCTCTATTAATCAGGTCAGCAATTCCTCCTGGTGTTCAAATCTATTGTTGAGCCATTGTGGTAAATTTTTCATTTCAGATCCTGTACATTTCAACTCTATCTGACTCACATTCTCATCATCCCTTCCTTTATTTCTTTGATCATGGTTTCCTTTAAGTTCTTAATATATTTATACTGGCTATTTTGAAAACTTTGCCTATTATATTTAACTTCTAGTTATTATCACAGGCCATTTTCATTGCCTGTTTGATTGTGTGTGTGTGTGTGTAGATGTATTTTGTGAGTTTCTCATTTTGTGTGTCATTAATTTCTGTTAAAAATGGATATTTTAGATATACAGTAGCAACTCTGGACACAGGTATATATGGCTGAGCTTGTTTATATTATTTGCAGGTATGCATGTTTAGTAGAGTTTCCCTGGTTGGCTCAGTGGAATCTGCCTTCTAGTGCAAGAGGTACAGGTTCAATCCCTGGATGGGTAAAATCATCTGGAGAAGGAAATGAGAACCCACTCCAGTATTTTTGCCTGGAAAATCCCATGGACAGAGGAGCGGAGGGCTACAGTCTGTGGGCTCATAAAAATTGGTAACAACTTAGTGACTAAACAAAACAAAAATGTTAATAAGTAACTCTGTTATTTTAGAAAAGTCTCCGCTCCACTCTACTTCTGCAGTGTGAAGCCGCTGATGATGCTTCTGAGGGGTTACGGCATTGGATAAGCTCACAATCACCCGAGGATGACTGTAGCCCACCAGGCTCTTCTCTCCATGGAATTTCCCAGGTAAGAATACGGAAGTGGGTTGCCATTTCCTTCTCCAGGGCATCTTCCTAACCCACATCTCCTGTGTCTCCTGCCTTGGCAGGTGGATTCTTTACTGCTCTCCAACTGGGACTGGGGGATACAGACAGCTATGCAATTTGCCTGTACTGGTGGAAAGTATTGTTCCCATCCCACTGAGTGGGGAAGACAAGGAGTGAATGGGTCATGATTCACATGCCACAGTTTCTCACTTCTCATATTATCTATATTTTCCTGAACAAATATCTCTTCACATCATGTGTGTTTGGGGGATCAGTTTCAGAGATTTTATTTTATTTTATACCTGTTTTGCTGCAGAGTGGGTTCATGCAGCTCCTCATGCCATCTTGGCAAGAGTGAAACTCCCCGATGGTCAACAGGTAGGTTTTTCACAGCTTTTTATTCTGTGTCTCCTAACACCCTCTTTGTTACTTCATGTTATGGTGAAAATATAATAGTTATGCTGTGAATAACAGCTCTTTTATGGGCTTCCCAACTGGCACTAGAGGTAAAGAATCCACCTGGCTAATGAAGGACACAGGAAGCTCAGGTTCAATCCTGGGTTTTATATTCACTTATCTAGAATTGATATACCTGGGGGATTTAGTTAAGGTTTTATCTCTAGACATGTCACACTCTAATTAATTGCTTCTATAGTGACTTGCCTCCTTTGAACAGGCTTTCTTTTTTTTTTTAAATTAGCCTAATGTAAGTATTACCTGTCCTCCCAGGATTCAAGTAAGTAAATGAAATAACATGTGTGAACGTGTGTAATAATATCAGTGCAAGATATAATGTTAGGTATTCAAATATATTGGTTTTTCAATTATTCACATTTTAATTAATTATTGATATAGCCCCAGATAGCATCTTTAAAATTATATGAATTTTGACAGGACACTATTTCTGTATTTCTTGATGACATGACATATTTTTAAATATGTAGAAATAAAATAAAGATAATTCAGAAGAGCATGGCCAAAATAGACAGTTCTAGCAACCACATAGAAAAAGTTTTGAAACTGAAAAGATTTCAAGTTTTTGAAAAACAAACATGCAGATTTTTTTCCCTATAGAGAGAATTTATAGTTGGTGACTTGGATGATGATTTAAGTTGAATGTTAGGAGTTTCTGATAATTAAAAATTCATAGTAATGAAAAGATATCAAATATTCTGCTGTTAGTGGTATTAAAATATAGGATGACAAGCCTTTAATCAGGAATGCTCTGGAAGGGAATCCTGAAATGTAGACTTCTGTCGAAGAGCACATTGGCTTTAAAAACAACTTGAGAGACTTTGGACTAAATGAGTGATTTTAAATCTATATTCATAAAAACAAAAGAGTCTATAATGTTGGCTTAGAGGCTCAGATAGCAGGGCAAATATGGAGGATACCCCCCTGGAATGATTCCTATCTGTTTTTTATTTTGTGAAATAATATAAGGCTCCAAGAGGAAAGAAGAAGGAACCCTTTAAAAACATTTTGTAAAATAATGTTACAGCTTAAGTTTGTGAGCTTCTGAATTAGATGAATTCTCAAGCCTCTTGGACCTTCAGATTACTGTTCAATGATGCTCTAATCTGACAACAGGTGGATGGATGAGCTGAGAAACTTTTCAACCTTGTCTCTCTGTCCTCTCAATTTGGTCAAAATTTTACGTAGTTCATTTCTATTTTTTTTTAAACCTGACTCATTTTCGACAGCTAGTACTTCCAGTGCCTTTTGTGTCCTCTTAGGGAAGAGCCTCCCAGGAAGAAATGGCTCTTCTCTGAAGAGGATGTCTGGGGTATTGTTGCAAAAAGACCTCATTCTGAGCTCTTCATCACACACAAAGAAGAGATCTTAACCCAACTTCACCTTTTCTAGCAAAAGGACACAAACGCCAGATGCAGCGCACATTTATTCTGTCGTTCTTCTCCTCAGCCCTTCCTAGGCTGACAGCTGTATAGCATGAAATAAGGGGTGCTTCTGGCCAGCTAGAGACATAAAAGCCGTAAAGAAACAGCACACACTGCACTCATTTCCCATAAAACCGGGCCATTTTTATTACTTTTGATTTATAATAGAAATGACAATTGCTATATTTCTTCATACGTGCACAGAATCAAACACAGAGCTTAAAACTCCCTGAACAGCACAGGACCCTACCAATTAGGTCTAAACTTGAATAGTTTTCCTTGAGTCTAAGAACTTGGAAAACACTTCTGAGGTGCTCTCATTTTCTCTTTCTCTCTCATTCAGACACATATACACACAAACTTACATATATTTTTACCAAATTAATAACCACAGGTTAGAATCCATCATGTCATTATCTCTGTAACACATTTTACATCTAAAATGATTTCCCATGAAGGTAAATTAAAATATTTCAAGAGTTTTGTTTTTGTTTTTTCCTTCTGGCTCTTTAAAACATTTTCAACACAGGGAGGTATATTCATTATCTCATAATAAACTATAATGGAAAAGGAAAAAAATATTTTCAGAGTGCTGTGTCACATGTATTAATTTTAGTATAATACTTTAGGGTAGTATTTATTTTCTTTCTTTCTCTTTATAATCTTATGAATAAACAATATTTTGGCAAAGAATGGTCCTTAAGTAAGATACATGGAAGTAGATGCAGACATACATTATTATATGTAATTTCATGGGGTATACAAAATATATTCAGGGATCTCAGATCAGAGATCCTTTTTAAGAAGCAAAGGAAGGGAAGGGATGTGTATGCAGTACTACATTAATGCCATATGCCACTTCTTACGTAACATAGCATAGAAACTCCAGTATATTTTAGAAATGAGAACTTTGAGACTCAAAGGAATAAATTAATTCTGTCATGCAGAAAGGACATAGCCCAGTTGGGACTCAATTAATACTTTCTTCCTTCACATTTTTTTCCCATTTCACCATCTCCTTTGCTAATCAAGAGATATAGTGTAAGATTAGTCCAGAAACCATGTTTCTTCTCCAGGAGGCGGTTAAATATCATGATAAAGCATCCTGCCCCATAAGTTAATAATTGGATGAACTTGGTAGATTTAAATTCTCTGTGCCTCATCACCCTCATCTGTGAAATGGGAAGAAACACACTAATTGTAGCAAGTGGATGCTGTGAAGAGCAGATGATTTACTCTAGATAAAGAGCTTAGAACATTCATACAACATAGAATGTTTCATGACATGGAATATGAAGATCTCCCAGGATATTCTAATAACCATTACTATTTCTCTTATTCTGATAGCTTTTTTTTTTAAACCTCTTTGTGATTATATGGCTAGTACTTCTGCCCCCAGCCCAAGAAATTACTTTCTTTTTCTTTTATCTTTCAGGTAACTGTTCTGGTGTTTCGATAAAAAGACAGTGCAAATATGTTAGTAAATAAGGTTAAAACGAGTCAAGGGAAATTGACTGTATTAGCCTATTTTCCTGTCACTGAAGACTTAATTCTGCTGCTAGATAGAGCGTAGCTGATGTGGCAGCTCGTGAAGTATTGGTATGCAGAGCTGGTGCATCCATGGTAAATTCAGCAGTTCTTGACTCATTTCTGCAGGATCTTACTGTTTTCTGTGGCATTATTATAAAGCAAGGTTTTAAAAACCGATTCCCTTTCACTTGTGCATATGTTTACAGACTGTATTTATTGCCTAGATTTCCCTCTTGAGTTACAAACCTGTTTATTAAAAACATGTTCTTTAATATTTGGTCACACCATGAAGCTTGCAAGATCTTAGTTCCCCAACCAGGGATTGAACCTGTTGTTCAATCCCTGGCTGGGGAAAGTATGGAGTCCTAACCACCAGACCCCCAGGTATTTCCCTCACCTCTCTGTGAGATGCTTCATGGATTTCTAAGAGGTAACTCAAGCTCAATATGACCTGTGGTTTCTTTTTTTCTTTCTTTCAAAGTCCTTCAGCTCATTATGCAAACTTGATCTCCAAATGGAGACCTGTCATATATCTAGACACAATGGCAGAAGACTTGCAGCCATTCTGATTCTTCTGGGGTTTACAAATTAAAAAAAAATCTTGAATATTGCAATAGCAATATTCATCTCCCCAACCCTAGTCTCCCCAACCCTAGTCTCTCTCTCTCTCTCAATTACAAACTCTCCATGACAGCAACCATGATATTCCTGATGTATAAATCTTGCCATGTCTTCTAAGCTACTGCAGCCCCTTCAAATAGTCATCCTTTCTAAAGAGACATCTATAGACATTTCTTAGAAAATTAGCAAATTCATCATGGTGCTTAAAATGCTTTATTCTGACTTCTGCGTTTTGACCTAATTTCCCTTTATGTTCCCACTTTATTCTCACCAAACATGCCCAGTATGCTAGTATATAGCAATACATATTGACCTTTCTAAAGCATACCGTGAAGCATTTTCAGACTCAGAAGCAGTTCTCTTCAGCTAAAATAGCTGGGTTCCATTTCTCTCTGTGTTGAGCTCCTTCTGGTTATTTAAGCCTCAGTCAGCACCATCTCACCTGTGAAGCAACTTGACAGCTTATGCCAGGTTAGGAGGCCATCAAACTTTATGAATACTTTGTTGCTTCCCAGGTAGCTCAGAGGGAAAGAACCCACCTACCAGTGCTGGAGCACAGGTTCAATCCATGGGTGAGGAAGATCCCTTAGAGTAGACATGGCAACCCACTGCAGTATCCATGCCTGGGAAATCCCATAGACACAGGAGCCTGGGGGGCAGGGGGGCTGCAGTCCACGGCGTCTCAGAGCCAGGCGTGACTGAGCATATAGGCAATGGCTACTTTTATGCGTTAACTTGGCTAGGCTACGGTGCCCATTCGAGTGGTCAAATACCAACATAGATGTTGCTGTGAAGGCATATTTTTTAATGTGAAAAACATTTAAATCAGTAGACTGAGTGAAGCGGATTACCTTTAACGATGCGGGTGAAGCTCATCCAATCAATTGAAGGTCTTAAAAGAAAAATCTGAGGTTACCCAAGAGGAAGGGATTCTGTTTTTAGATCGTTCCTGCTGGAATTTCCAGTCCTGTTGCCAACCTACATAATCACATAAGCCAACCCCTTAAACTCTATCTAGGTGTCTATCCATGCACATATATTATTGGTTTTGGTTCTCTGAGGAACCCTAGTACAGGAGATTATATATATATATATATAATATTATATATTAATAGTACTTAAAATAGTACCTGTCTATAGCAAGTACAAGAGGAGAGTGAAAAATTTGGCTTAAAGCTCAACGTTCAGAAAACTAAGTTCATGGCATCTGGTCCCATCACTTCATGGGAAATAGATGGGGAAACAATGAGAAACAGTGTCAGACTTCATTATTTTGGGTTCCAAAATCACTTCAAATGGTGATTGCAGCCATGAAATTAAAAGACGCTTACTTCTTGGAAGGAAAGTTATGACCAACCTAGATAGCATATTCAAAAGCAGAGACATTACTTTGCCGACTAAGGTCTGTCCAGTCAAAGGTATGGTTTTTCCAGTAGTCTTGTACGGATGTGAGAGTTGGACTGTGAAGAAAGCTAAGCGATGAAGAATTGACGCTTTTGAACTGTGGTGTTGAAGACTCTTGAGAGTCCCTTAGACAGCAAGGAGATCCAACTAGTCCATCCTAAAGGAGATCAGTCCTGGGTGTTCTTTGGAAGGAATGATGCTAAAGCTGAAACTCCAGTACTTTGGCCACCTCATGTGAAGAGTTGACTCATTGGAAAAGATTCTGATGCTGGGAGGGATTGGGGGCAGGAGGAGAAGGGGACGACAGAGGATGAGATGGCTGGATGGCATCACTGACTCGATGGACCTGAGTTTGAGTGCACTCCGGGAGTTGGTGATGGACAGGGAGGCCTGGTGTGCTGCGATTCATGGGGTCGCAAAGAGTCGGACAGAACTGAGCGACTGAACTGAACTGATAGCAAGTACTTAAGTCAGAACAAATAGTTAGATATAACAAATTCTGTTCAGTTCAGTTCAGTTCAGTTCAGTCACTCAGTCGTGTCTGACTCTTTGAGACACCATCCAATATAAAAATTAATCAAACTGTGGCTGCCTTTTGGTTGAACCAGAATGAAGAACTGACAAGAATTCTCTCTCCTCAGGAGTTTCTTCCATTGCTCTTTATAAAGTTCATCTTTTAAGTACATATTGTAATCCTTGGAAAACTTTTTCAAATCCAGTGGGCTCAAACTCTAGATTCGATTTGTAGTTTTCATTTTACGTTTACCTGCAACACACTAAATACCTCACTAGAGAATACTAATGATGTCCTTGTCGAAGGCCCTATATATAGATCTCCAGATTTAGGCTTAAATTTTGTGATGCACTTCCAGCACTAGGATTAATGACCACGTTATACTAACATAATTTTCCCCAGACAGTGCCTGCCAGGACAAGACTTGTAGTGATGATTTTAGTTAACTGAAAACACATTAAAATCAAGTTGGGAGTCAAGAGATGAGTGTGTGGGCACGTGTGCATGCTAAGTCTCTTCTGTCATGGCTGAATCTTTGCGACTCCATGGACTATAACCTGCCAGACACCTTTGTCCATGGGGATTCTCCAGACAAGAATACTGGAGCGGGGTGCTATGCCCTCCTCCAGGGATCTTCCTGAGTCAGGGATTGAACCTGTGTCTCTTATGTCTCCTGCATTGGTGTGGGTTCTTTATCCACTGGGCCACCTGGGATGCCTAAGAGATGAGAAAGTCTTGATTTACTCTCTAGGCTTTATGGTAGATTTCAATTGTCAGTGGGTAACATGTGGGGAAAAAAAAGAGAAAAGAAAAGAAAAGAAAAGAAAGAGCTAGGCCCATCAGACTGCAAGGAGATCAAACTAATCAATCCTAAAGGAAATCAGTCCTGAATATTCGTTAGAAGTACTGATGCTGAAGCTGAAGCTCCAGTACTGTGGTCACTTGATGCAAAGAGCTGATTGATTAGAAAAGACCCTGATGCTGTGAAAGATTGAAGGCAGCAGGAGAAGGGGACAACAGACAACGAGATGGTTGGATGGCATCACCAGCTCAACGGACATGAGTTTGAGCAAGTTCCGGGAGATGGTGAAGGACAGGGAAGCCTGGCATGCTGCAGTCCATGGGGTTGCAGAGTTGGACACAGCTGAGTGACTGAGCAAAAAGTCCCATCACAGATCCACCAAATCATAATCTCTCATGTTAGACATATATATATATACACACATTTGTGTTTGTATAGGCATAATCAGATGTTAGACATATATGTAAATCTGTGTTTGTTGTTGTTGTTCAGTTGCTAAGTTATGGTCCGACTCTTTGTGACACCATGGACTGTGGCACGCTAGGATTCCCTGTCCTGCACAATCTACCAGAGTTTGCTCAAGTTCATATATATCTCTGTGTGTGTATATATATATATAATAGTCTATAATATTATATATAATATATATTCTTCTTTATGTGTGTATATATATAATACATATTCTTCTTGTATGTGTGTATATATATAATCATATATTCTAAAATATACAATTATAAGATATATACATGTTTTGAAATACTAGTTATCTTATTGGATGCAATTTGTTGTTCTTGCTGTCTAGAAGGAAGGTGTTAAATAGCTTTCATGTGACCCGTTATCTTTCTTTGGGGTCAAAACTTACTTGAGTAACTAAAGGAAAAAAAAAAAAGGGCAGATGATGGCATCTAGTCTCCTTGTCAATAGATCTTCAGTTAAAAAAACTAATAATATTTGCTGGATGGGAAAGTCTATATCTAATAAAAGCCCTTAGCAGGATCTTCCCTGTTAAAAGATTACTAATTGTGAATAAACTTAGAGTCAACGAGACTTAGTTCCCTGGAGAAGTTCACCTAAATGGCACCACTCTCTGGAGTATAAAATGAAGATGCTTCATATCTTAGATATTATTCACTTGGAGGACAACCTTTAATCCTCACTTGGAGATTCCGTCTCTTATTCTAAAGCAGAGAGTACAGGCCTGATACAGAAAGACAGATTTGGGAAGCTACCTTGTTATTCCAGCCCCTCTCTGCTTTGCCTGAGTGTTTTTATTGCCTGTATCCTTGGGGTTATAAGTAAAGTCTGATACTGCTAATATTATCTATTAAGATCGCTGATGTTTTTGAGCGTAACTTGACAAAACTATCAGTTTGTTAACTCTGACAGAAGTGAGTAATTTTGGGCATTTTGGTTTGCAGCTAAAAGTGCTATTTTGGGAATGGGGAATTGGACAATATTTACTTTTATCCTAATAACCACGACTTAGCAACTGAATGACAACAATGGTCATAAACACTGGTACCCAGATAGGTAAAAGAAGTCAAAGGAATAAATAGCCTGTGAATATTAGACCATAGTATTCCCTGCTTTCTTATGTCACAACACACTTTTATATTTCAAAGGGGAATAAAGCATCAGGGCACAGATTTGTTAATCTTTTTCTCATGAGATTAACATTATGGACATCTGTGGGGACGACGGTCTTATTTTTAAAAACAGAGATAGCTTCAATGGAACATGTCCTTCACTTAGTGTCCTGAATTCCTGGAGCAGCTACTTTGGTAATCCTAAGAAGCCTTATTTACTCAGAAATCCAAGGCAATGCCCCTGAGACTCATGCTAATCCATGTGAACAGCGTAAATGATTTGATGCCTGTTTCCAAATTAGTTAAATCACATCTGCTAATGATCATTTCTATTTCATAATGGGTCTGCAGAGATGCCATAAAATCTATTTGCCATAAAATCGTCACAAGTCTTCTCTGAGTCCTAACTAGACTTCTAAACTTCCCACCCACAGTTACAAATGGAAACAGGGAGTTTCCTATTTACGGTTTGGGTGAGCTAAATACACCAGTTATCTTTCTTCCCTGTGTCTAGGAGTACATTTTAAAATGTCACTTTTCTGGGGAATTCTCTAGCTGTCCAATGGTTAGGACTCCATGCTTCCACTGCAGGGGATCTGGATTTGATCTCTGATGGGGGAACTAAGATCCTGCAAGCTCTGTGGTGCCACAAAAATAAAATAAAATATCACTTTTCTTTCACATTTTATTTATTTATTTTTTGTTCTGGTAAGAGCACTTAACCATCTTAAATTTTTAAGTGTGCAGTACACCATTGCTAACTAGAGACACAATGTTGCACTGCAAACCTCTAGAGCTCATTCATATTGCTTAATTGAAACTTTTGCTCATTGATCACCAACTCCTCCTTTTCCCCTCACCCATCCCACTCTACTCTGTTTCTATGTTTCTGGTCTGCCATATCTTAGAAATCACTGCCAACACAAAGGTCAGGAGTTGTATGGTTTCAGATCTTACATTTAAATCTTTAATCCATTTTGACTTGTTTTTTTGTATATGATGTGAAATAAACATCAAATTTAATCTTCTGCATGTAAGTATCCAGTATTTAACATCCTTTATTGAAGAGACTATCCTTTCTGCATTGCATGTTCTCCATACCCTTGTTAAAGATCAGTTGACCATTTATGTGTGAGTTATTTCTTGGATCTCTATTCTGTTCCATTGGTCTATATGTCTGTCCAGGCCAGCACTATACAGTTTATTTACCATATCTTTGTAATGTATTTTGAAGTCAGGAAGTATGATACCATTAACATTGTTCTTCATCAAATATGATTGACTATTTGAGGTATTTTGTGATTCCATATGAATTTTATGTTGTTGCTTTTTCTGTTTCTATGAAAATGTTATTGGGATTTTTATAGGGATTACATTAAATCTGTAGACTAATTCTGGTAGCATGGGCATTTCAACAATATTTATTCTTCTCCATGAGCACAGACGTCTTCCCATTTATTTGTCTTTTCTTCAGTTTCTTTCTGTTTTTTAAAAAATATTTTTTAATTGAAGAATAATTGCTTTACAGAATTTTGGTTTTTTTTTGTCAAACCTCAACCTGAATCAGCCATAGGTATACATATAGCCCCTCCCTCTTGAAGCTCCCTCCTGTCTCCTTCTCTTTCTCACCCTTCTAGGTTGATACAGAGCGCCTGTTTGAGTTTCCTGAGATATACAGCAAATTCCTGTTGGCTGTCTATTTTACATATGGCCAATGTAAGTTTCCATGTTACTCTGTACATACATCTCCCCCTCTTCTCCTCTCTCCCCATGTCCATAAGTCTGTTCTTTCAGTTCTTTCAACAGTGTTTTATAATTCTCAGTACAGACCCACAACTTCTTTGGTTAAGTTTATTCCTAAGTGTTTCTTTCTTTTGATGCTATTGTAAATGGGATTGGTTTCTTAATTTCTTTTTAGGGTAGCTTTTTGTTAGTGTATAGAAATGGAGCTGGTTTGTCTATGCTGCTTTTGTATCCTGCAACTTTACTGAGTTCATCTGTTCTTCCACATTTTAAATGTTCTCCATTGCTCTGCTTACCTGCCATAATATACAAGGAGAAAATGACAGAAGAAAATGCCTTTTATTATTCTGAAAGAAATGTTGACAAGAAGCTTACCTGGGTGTGACATGGCTGAATGTCAGTACAGTGCTGGGGATAATCTAGAACATTCTGACCCAAGATCTTGGAGCCCTGACCTCTCAACCTGACCTTTCAACTTTGCAACTTACTAGCTATTTAGACATGAGGAAGCTAATAACTTCTCTGAGTTTGACATTCTACTTCCAAAAATAAGTCACTGAACTAGATAATGGGTAAATTTTCTCTGGCCCTACTTATTTTGACTGAATTAACCTTTAGTTCTATGATTTATGATTGCACTTGCTTTTTTTTATTAATTGTTGAGTATCAGAGATTAAAATTCATAAATAAAAATTCTAATTATTATTGTATTCAAATTTTATCCAGTATTTCAATCCAAGTTCCCAACGATCAAAGGGGAGTCCTCAGGGATCTGGGGACTATTTCAAGCAACAGCAAATAAGAACTTGCTTAGCAGCTCTGCTTTTAAAGTTTAACATTAATTCAATGTGCTTAGTTGATTTTATGATTTATCCAGTAGTTTGGTATAAAATTTTGTGATTTACCCCCTCTCCTATGATTCTTTACGTAAAAGTGGTGCTCTGGCTCTGCTGCCAATAGGGCATCTCCTAGCCACATGTGGCAATAAAAAATTGCATATAAAATAATTGAAATAAATGCAGTTAACATTTTATTTCCTCAAGTGAATGAGCTACATTCCCAGTGTTCATTATCATATGTGGCTAGTGGGTATGTGCTTGACAGTTTAGATACAGAATATTTTCATCATCACAGGAAGATCTACCATATATTCCTATACTACAAATGGTTCAGTGGTTTTGCTGCTATTGTTGCCATTGCCTGGGAATCCTGAGTACTTTCTGAAATATGGAAACCCAATTTGAGAATTACAGTCAATGGATATTGAAGAATGTCAGTTTTTGTTATAACAGAAATAAATTACAAGTTGAGAGAATAATAGGATTTGTAACAAGTTCTGCAGCTTACAAGGTGAGATGCAGGATTTCAAGCTCTTCACTTAGATTACTAATGTGTCTAGACATAGTTGCCTTACTGTTTTAGGTTAACAAAAACAAATGCACTTCCTACCTCATAGGGGTGTTTTGAAGATAAAAAGGGATATTGAACAAAGACAAGCATTATGTCTCACTAATATTTATATATTTTGAATCTGTTATGGTGCCAAACACATCTAGATATTCAATAAACTGATAGGCTTGACAATGAATGTTTATTGAGTTGTATAATCATTGATATGGACATGTTGAAAATGATCTTTTTACAAATTTTATAAGCATAGTTTTGGTCATCAGGGAAAAAGAAATCATTCTACTAAAACTTATTCTCACAGATTTATTCCCAAATTTAATACGTTGGAGGAAAAGAATTACTCTCAAATTTGTGGAATTGTATACCAAATTTAGTTGTAAAGTATTGGCCAATATTTGCATCTCTTCTAAGGTTAAAGAGATGATCATGATTTTCCTATCAACTAAATCAGATCTAAGTGCTATCCACTTCTGACGATTTTTAAAATGTCAACCTATCTTTAAAGTAAGACATTGCTCATTCCTGTTAGTCTGGTATTAAGAGAAGTAACAAAACATCTTTGAGAAAAAAGGCTCTATCAAACCATTTAATCACAGCAGACAGAGGCTAAGTATTCTTCCTGGCCATAACTAAATATTATGAACTAATCAAAGGGTCACAGTAAATGTGTGTGTGTGTGTGCGTGCCGCGCGCGCGCGAGTGTGTGATTTTCACATGCATGTGATTGGAAAGACACAAGCTCAAATATTAAAATTTTGATCTCATAGTAGAAGGAAGTTGAGTACTTATTTCTAAAATTTCAGCAATATGTATCAACTTATTTCCCTTTTTAAATGACTTTGTGGATGTCTTGTATTATTATATATCTATGTGTGGCAAGTGAAACAATACATATTTATATATACATTTTCAACCTATCTCCTCCTCAATTCTATTGCCTTCTTGCCAGAAGTCTTGCACCTATTTCTCTGTGCTCATGTATAAAAGTGTATAAAAGCATTTACATATATATATATATACACACAAATGTCTTAGAAATAAACATGAGAACTGGATATTTTTCTTAACAATAAGTAATGAAATACAGAAATGTAAATATAGATAATTTTCTAATTTTATTGTTCTTAAATACATGCAGTTCTACATGTGTCTATATAATATACACAGTCTATATGGTTGTGTGTTTAGGGTATTACGGTTTTTTATTTTTAGTTTATCTCTTTTGCTTGTCTTACTACCTCTAGTCTTTCCCACCACTCATGAAATAACCTCCCTTCTTACCCAAGTCAACAGTCTAGCATCTATCTTCTATTCCACATTCATGTAACACATGCATTTGTATAGATATAACTTTAGCGGCCTGTGAAGTGGTAACTAGTCCATTTTGTGGTCTTTTGACACACTGTTTTTATAATTTGCGTCATTGGCTAATTAGTTGATATTTAAAATTCTTTGACGATTTCTCTGTGGTTTCATGCTTGATTTCTTTCTGAATATTTGTAAAAGAACTGCTGTTGGAGTTATCTGACTGTGTGTCTGCTTTCATCATTGGTTTTGATTTCCTTTCTCATCCTGTTGTCTGCTTAGTCTTCGTCAATCCAGACCCCCTCCCCCCTGCCCCCGAGGCTGTAGTTTACCCATCCATCTCCCCTCCCCTGTCCCCCGACTTGCTCTGGTCAAAGCAGTACTGTGGTCCACAGCATGTGTCCCTTAGTCGGGTTTGTGCTTTGTCTTCATGTCTCATTAAATGATGTTTTCCCCCCATAGCAGTAAGTTGAATTGGTGTATCACTATGCAGTTACAGGAGAAGGCAATGGCAACCAACTCCAGTAGTCTTGCCTGGAAAATCCCATGGACAGAGGAACCTGGTAGGCTGCAGTCCATGGGGTTGCACAGAGTCGGACACAACTGAAGCGACTTAGCAATAGCAGCAATAGTCTTTGTAGTGCGCTGGGAAAAAATTAAATGGCATTCAATATAGTTCTATGAATATAATTTTTTTCTGTCCATATTATCTTATGAAAATCTCTCCAGGATGACTGGCACTGTTCCCATTCTATGGTACATAATAGCTGCATAATATTCTATAGTGTGGAGCTAAGATAATTTATTCAACGAGCATGAATTTTGTGCAGTTGATTGCCTAAATAACTTTTTAAAGATTTTTTTAGTAAACAGATATCCTGAAAAAGAGATTTCCAAGAAATTTTGGGTAAAATATATATGCATTTATTATTTTAAAGCATAGCTATATAGTTTTTCTGCTGTAAAAGTCATCCGAACTGAAGCTCTGGAAACCGTGGAAGGGAAATGAAAGGTCACTACCAAACCCTTTCTGAATTCCCACCAAAATTGTGAACTTAAAAAGTGGTTATTGGTTTCTTCTAAATTTATGGTTGGCTTTTAAGCAGGAACGGGTACCTGGCTTAGAAACTGGTTCCTGGAGCAGAGATTCTGCTATGCATAAAACATGTGGCCTTGGCTTTGAGACCGAGGGTAGTCAGACTCTTGAAACTTCTTGAGGAGACTGAAAACTGGAAAGGATTCAAGGTGACTGTTACTGGAAATTAGAAGGCAGGGAGGAAATTGTTATTGAAAGCTGGAAAAAGAGTGACACCTGTAATAAGTGGATGAAATATTTTGGAAAACTGTCCCTAAAATGACACAGACAATCAAAATTTCACCAAACACGAAATTTACCCAGTCTGGCTAAAAAGATTTCCAGGCATATGTTGTGGGGGCCAACTGGTAATTTCTATCCTCCTGGGTAAGAGTAAGTAGAGAAGGGAACTAAAGAAATTGATCATTTTTAGTTATAATTTGTTTGAAATATAAAGGAGTTGGGACTAGAGAGTTTCAAAAATAACATTGTTTCTCATCCCCCCTGTATCTCCTATGAAAACCCACAAGGTGAGAAAAATTATTTAAAACAGGATGTTGCCAGTAAAACGCAATCTCAAGATACCTCTCTGACATATACCTCTGTGACATACTCTGTTGAGACCACATACCTGGTAGGGCTTCTAATATATTTAAGGGTAGCTCTTAAGACTTCTCTCTTAGGAAATATGACTTCTAAGAATCTTAAAGCTGTATTTTGTAGACTCTTTTCAAATTAGACGAAAATGCTTTTCAGCATCTTCAGAGCATTGTCTGAAAGTACCATCCATCTTAGCCTAAGGTATAAAGAGATTTGTCTCTGAGGTGAGGTCTGTTTGTGTGTGTGACCCTGTCTAATCAAGCAAGGACCATTAAGATGTATAGAAACTAATCAACAATTTAATAGAACTGTAGTGGTTGAAGCACCACCTGCTTGGAATGAAAAGGACAAAGAGTAATTTAAAATGAGAAGAAACCCCAGGGGCCCCACATTTCACTGACAGGAAACCAAATGAGAAAATAGCTGCCGACAAGGGCCATTTCCTTAGAGAAACTAGAGAAGGCAGAGGGCTTTGCATACATTCACTTTCTTTATTGGGTGTCACCTTTAAGGGAAGAAAGGCAGGTGATTCAGTCTAAGTCAGTTCAGTTGCTCAGTCATGTCTGATTCTTTGAGACCCCATAGACTGCAGGATGCCAGGCTTCCCTGTCCATCATTAACCCCCAGAGCTTGCTCAAACTCATGGCCATTGAGTCGGTGATCCCATCCAACCATCTCATCCTCTGTCATCCACTTCTACTGCCTTCAATCTTTCCCAGCATCATGACCTTTACAAATGAATCAGTTCTTCTCATTAGGTGGCCAAAGGATTGAGTTTCAGCTTCAGCATCAGTCCTTCCAATGAATATTCAGGACTGATTTCCTTTAGAATGAACTGATTGGATCTCCTTGCAGTCCAAGGGACTCTCAAGAGTCTTCTCCAACAACACAGTTCAAAAGCATCAATTCCTTGGTGCTCAGCTTTCTTTATAGTCCAACTCTCACATCCATGTCTCACATCTCACATCCATGACTACTGGAAAAAGCATAGCTTTGAATAGACGGACATTTTTTGACAAAGTAATGTCTCTGCTTTTTAATATGCTGTCTAGGTTGGTCCTAGCTTTTCTTCCAAGGAGTAAGCCTCTTTTAATTTCATGGCTGCAGTCCCCATCTGGAATGATTTTGGAGCCCAAGAAAATAAAGACCCTCATTGTTTCCATTGTTTTCCCATCTATTTGCCATGAAGTGATAGGACTGGATGCAATGATTTTAGTTTTCTGAATGTTGAGTTTTAAGCCAATAGCCCTGACCAGTTGGCTAATAATATTTTCTAAGAGGGGCTTCCCTGGTGGCTCAGCAGTAAAGAATCTCCCTGCAAGGCAGGAACCACAAGAAACATGGGTTCAACCCCTGGGTTGGGAAGATCCCCTGGAGGAGGTCATGGAAACCTGCTCCTGTGTTCTTGCCTAGAGAATCCCATGGACAGAGCAACCTGGCAGGCTACAGTCCATGGAGTCACAAAAAAGCTGGACATGACTAAGCAACTTAGCATGAATTTCTAAGAGAAAGATTCCTTAGAATGTCCTCAAGCAAGGATTACTTATGGGCAATAAATTCAGACTCAAAGAGTCATGCTTTTTGAAGAATGTCACATATGCTCTATACATGTACTATAAAATAGAGAGATTTCATAACTTAAACGCTCCCTGTTGTATGAGATAATAACCTGTAAAACTTCACTTTGGGATCTCATCAATTAATCTGGGACAGAGAATATCTGCCAAGAGAAGGAAGGACCTGGAGCATCAGGTGAGTTGTCTTCGGTCATCTCTGTTTTTTCTGAGACTCTTGATGCCTGTATTCTTACAATTACTGCTAAAGCTTGATTCCAGATCCATCAGTTTGTTAGAGCTGCCATAACGAAGTAACAAAAACTGGGTAGACTAAAACAATGGAAATTTGTTGTCTTACAATTCTGGAGGCTAGTAGTCTATTCACGGAGGTGCTGGCAAGTTTGATTCCTCCTGGGGGTATGTGGGAAAAATATGATGTATACCTCTCCTACCTTCTGGTAGTTTGCTGGTAATCCCTCGCTTGTAGATACATCACCCAGATCGTTTCCTCCAAATTCACATAGCATTGTCACTATGTGTGTGACTGTCTCCAAATTTCTTCTGTTATAAGGACAGCAGTCCTAGTGGACACCAGTCATTCATTCTACGCTACGTGACCTCAACATAGAGTACAGACTAGTGGTTCTAAAGAGTGAGAGCAGGTGGGGAGGGTTGAATTGGGAGTTTCTGACTAGCAGATGCAAACTATTATATGTAGAATGGATAAACAACAAGGTGCTATTGTTGCACAAGGAACTGTATTCAATATCCTGTAATAAACTGTGTGTCTGTGTTAGTTGCTCAGACATGTCTGACTCTTTGTGACCCCATGAACTGTAGCCTGCCAGGCTTCTCTGTCCATGGAATTCTCCAGGCAAGAATACTGGAGTGGATTGCCATTCCCTTCTCCACAGGATCTTCCCTACCCAGGGACTGAAATCTGGTCTCCTGCATCGAAGGCAGATTCCTTACCATTTGAGCTACAGGAAAGTCCTACTAAATTGTAATGGAAAAGAAAAAAGAAATCACTTAAAATGTGACCTTGTCTTAACTAATTACAATGAGCTTATTTCCAAATAAGGTGACATTCTCAAGTACCGGGCATTAGGATTCCAACATATGGATTTGGGGTCACAGAATTCAACAGTAACACCAGTAAGATGCTTTGGTTTGTATGGATATCATTTTACAATCTGATTTGCATTTCAGCTCATTTCCTAGGGAGATGGAACATTTTTAGCTCATTTTTAATTGAGATAAGGATGACTCAGAGAGCAGAGCTTAGAGGCCAAAGCGTGGAGCAATGAGCCACGAAGCAGCAGAGCTGCTGCTAAATTGAGCAAATGGTCATATGTTCACCTGGATTTCAGATTTGCTGTAGATGGTAAAGACTAGGCACCTCCGATTTCTCCCCTTCTAAATAGAAGTACCTGTGGTTATCATTTTGTCAACATTTTATAATGAAGGCATAGGGTAGGGTGTATGCCTTTTCTCTTTAGTTAGCAGGTCTTGGTATCAAAAGAAACTATACACAGAGAACTACATCTGATGAACCATACATGGGGAACCTGTCTGCATCTGGACTTGACTTAAACGATGAGTTACTAGGCTTTGAGGTTACATCATGATAAGATGAAATCTAGAATTCTTAGGGGCAGAAGGTGAGTGTATTTAGCACATGAGAAGAATGTGATTTTTGTGCCCACAGAGTAAACTGTGAAAGTGAAAATCACTCAGTCGTGTCTGACTCTTTGCAACCCCATGGACTGTGGTCCTTGGGATTCTCCAGGCCAGAATAATGGAGTGGGTAGCCTTTCCCTTCTCCAGGAAATCTTCCCAACCCAGGAATCGAACCCAGGGCTCCCACACTGCAGGTGGATTCTTTACCAACTGAACCACAAAACTATGGCAGACTATATTTTCCCGAGATAGTTAAAACAGTGTCTCCTATCCACCATGCTGATTTACCAAATTACTTTGATACTCTACCATTAAGCAAAAGAGTCTATTTCTTCCACCTTTTGAATCTGGGTGAGACCTGTGACTTCACTGAAGAGTACAGTATCTTGGAAAGACACTATTCTTTTCAGCCGTAGCCTTTGGCTTCATGGGTTCTGCATACCACATCGTGGGATGTTTGCTCTTGGAATCCCTCACCTGAACCCCACTTTCTGTATTGTGAGAAGTACAATCCAATGGAGATATTGTGTAGGTGTTTTAGTCAACAGTCCCAGAGGACAACTGGTATAGGGCAGATGCTCTGGACAGCCTTCGGATGACTGAGTCGCCAGTCAAAAACTGACAGCAGCCAGAGACGCTGAACAATAACTAGAGACTTTGGTCAACCCTCAGAAATGAGAGACTAATAACTGTTAACTTGGACGGTTTCTATTATATCAATACATGACATAAAAGAGAAACAAAGCTTCTTGTATAATACTGAGTTCTGATCCACTGAACAGTTTTGGATATAGCTTTCTATATTTGAAGAATTTTTGAGTGTGTATCTGAGGAATATTCATTCTAATTTTATTTGTGGTATGTCTTTGCCAAGTTTTGCTATTAGGATCATGCCATCTTCTTCCTTTTCTTTTCTTTCTTTTTTTGCTAAAATATTTGCATACAATTATTGTTATTTTCTCTTAATTTGATGTAACCCAACAATGAAATTACATGAGCTTGAAGAACTCTTTTTGGAAAAGTTTCTGATTCTGAATTCAATTTATTTAATATTCATAAGACTAGCCAGATTTTGCCACATCTTATATGAATTTTGATAAAATTTATTTCACCATATTTATCTGCTTAAAGTTGCTCATGATCTTACTTACTTTTAAAACCTCTAAAATCTGTATTTAATATGCTCACCTTAATTCCTGATATTGTGATTTTTGTTTATGTGGTCTCTCCCTCTCCCTCTCTCACCTTTTCTTTTCTTCCTTCTACCTTTTCTTTCACTCACTTCTCACCTTTTCTCTTGTTTAATCAAGTTAGTTAGGAGTTGGTCATTTTAGTTGATCATTTCAAAGAGCCAACTTTGGGATTTGTTAAACTTTTAATTCTGTCCTTATTCTAATTTTTTCAAAAAGTTATTATCTTATTTCAGTATCTTTTATTTACACTGGCCTCACTTGGGTTTACTTTTCTTCTATTTTTTCACTGTGGTCTATGAAATGTGAAAACTGAGTCCACTAGTTTTAGATATATGTTCTCTTCTAATGTAAGAATGTCAAATTATGCTCCCCTCTATTCACAGTTTTAGCCGCATCCCAGAGAAATCGTTTTGTGCTATCATTCAGTTAGAATATTTCTAATTACTATTAATTTTTTTGATTCATGACTTACTTACAATGATTTTAATTTAAAATGTTGAGGCTGACCTACCTAGCTCATTTCAATGAACTTATAATTTAGTTCCACTCTGGTCAGATAGTATATTCTCTATATTTCACTCTATTTAAATGTATTGATTTTTTTTCTGGCTTAGTAAATGTTCTCTTTTGGCAAATGTACCATAAACAATTGAAAATAATGTGCATTTGCCTGAAGTTGAATGTAATCGTCTACATACATCAATTAAATCAAGGAGATTGACAGTGTTGTCCAGATATGTTTCATGTTTGGTTTTGGTCTGGTTGTTTTAACAATTGCTTACAAGAGGGTGTTAAAATATCTTTCTCTGATTGTGAAATTGTTTATTCCACTTCTTAAAATTATTTCTTTGCTTTAGATATTTTTGGAGTCTGATATTAGGCACATATTCATTTGTAATTGTTGTGTCTTCCTGATGAATTGTTTCTTTTATAATTAAGAAAAGTATATTCTGCACAGAATGAGGCCATGATTGGTATGTAGACAAACGGATGTGAAGAACTGAAATGAGTAATGCTAATACTCTAAACTAGATTTTTGAAATGTTTTGGTATCACATATACTTCTTGGTTTTGTTGAGATAAATCAGACAATTAATAGATCTTTATGATGTGTTTTGTTCTTATGTATTATGATACTTGTTGAATATCTCTTAGACATCGGTTATGATGCTAAGTGATATAGATACATCAGTGAGGACATTTCATGAAATGCCTGCTCTTGAAGAACTGAAAGCATCTCAGAATTTATTTATCAATTACATAACAATGAGCTAGCAGTAGATAAAAAAATCATATATAAATCCTTTATATATGTGCATCTTGGTGTATATTTGTCTATGTATATTTCTGTATCAGTTCAGTTGCTCAGTTGTGACGGACTCTTTGTGACCCCATACACTGCAGCATGCCAGGCTTCCCTGTCCATCACCAACTCCTGGAGCTTACTTAAACTATGTTGATCAAATTGGTTATGCCATCCAACCATCACATCCTCTGTCATCTCCTTTTCCTCCTGCCTTAAATCTTTACCAGCATCAAGGTCTTTGAAAATGATTCAGTCCTTCACATCAGGTGCCCAAAGGATTGGAGTTTCTGCTTCAGCATCAGTCCTTCTGATGACTATTCAGGACTGATTTCCTTTAGAATGAAATGGTTGGATCTCCTTGCAGTCCAAGGGTCTCTCAAGAGTCTTCTCCAACACCACAGTTAAAAAGCATCAATTCCTTGGCACTCAGCTTTCTTTACAGTCTAATTCTCACATCCATACATGACTACTGGAACAAACATAGCCTTGACTAGACAGATCTTTGTTGACAAAATAATATCTCATCTTTTTAATATGCTGTCTAGGTTGGCCATAGCTTTTCTTCCAAGGAGCAAGCCTCTTTTAATGTCATGGCTGCAGTCACCATCTTCAGTGATTTTGGAGACCCCAAAATAAAGTCAGCCACTGTTTTCACTGTTTCCCCATCTATTTGCCATGAAGTGATGGGACCAGATGCCATGATCTTAGTTTTCTGAATGTTGAGTTTTAACCCAACTTTTTCACTCTCCTCTTTCACTTTCATCAAGAGGCTCTTTAGTTCTTTTCTGCTTTCTGCCACAAGGGTGCTGTCATCTGCATATCTGAGGTTATTATAATTTCTCCCAGCAATCTTGATTCCAGCTTGGGCTTCACCTAGACTGGTGTTTCTCATGATGCACTCTGCGTATAAGTTAAATAAGCAGGGTGACAATATACAGCCTTGATGTACTCCTTTCCTGATTTGGAATCAGTCTGTTGTTCCATGTCCAGTTCTAACTGTTGCTTCCTGACATGCATACAGATTTCTCAGGAGGCAGGTCAGGTATTCCTATCTCTTGAAGAATTTTCTACAATTTGTTGTGATCCACACAGTCAAAGGCTTTGGCATAGTCAATAAAGCAGAAATAGATAGTTTTCTGGAACTCTCTTGCTTTTTCGATGATCCAACGACGTTGGCTCTTTTATCTCTGTTCCTCTGCCTTTTGTAAATCCAGCGTGAACATCTGGAAGCTCACGGTTCACCTACTGTTAAAGTCCAGCTTGAAGAATTTTGAGCATTGCTTTGCTAGCGTGTGAGATGAGTGCAATTGTCTGGTAGTTTGAGCATCCTTTGCCACTGCCTTTCTTTTTGATTTGAGTGAAGACTGACATTTTCCAGTCTTGTAGCCACTGCTGAGTTTTCCAAGTTTGCAGGCATATTGAGTGCAGCATTTTCACATCATCTTTTAGGATTTGAAATAGCTCAACTGGAATTCCATCACCTCCACTACTTTAGTTCATAGTGATGCTTCCTAAGGCCCACTTGACTTCACATTGTAGGATGTCTGATTCTAGGTGAGTGATCACACCATCATGGCTATCTGGGTCATAAAAATCTTTTTTTTTAATAGTTCTTCTGTGTATTCTTGCTACCTCTTCTTAATATTTTCTTCTTCTGCTAGGTCTATACCATTTCTGGCCTTTATTATGCCCATCTTTACATGAAATGTTCCCTTGGGATCTCTAATTTTCTTGAAGAGATCTCTAGTCTTTCCCATTCTGTTGTTTTCCTTTATTTCTTTACATTGATCACTGAGAAAGGTTTTCTTATATCTTCCTACTATTCTTTGGAACTCTGCCTTCAGATGCTTTTATCTTTCCTTTTCTCCTTTGCCTTTAGCTTCTTTCTTTTCTCAACTATTTGTAAAGCCTCCTCTGGCAACCATTTTGCTTTTTTGCATTTCTTTTCCTTGGGGATGGTCTTGATCCCTGCCTCCTATAGAATGTCATAAACCTCTGTCCATAGTTCGTCAGACAGTCTCTCTATCAGATCTAATTCCTTGAATGTATTTGTCACTTCCACAGTGTAATTGTGAGGGATTTGATTTAGGTCATACCTGAATGGTCTAGTGGTTTTCCCTATTTTCTTCAATTTCAGTCTGAATTTGGCAATAAGGAGTCATGTCACAGTCAACTCCTCGTCTTATTTTTGTGACTATGTAGAGCTTCTCCATCTTTGGCTGCAAAGAATATAATCAATCTGATTTCAGTGTTTACCATCTGGTGATGTCCATGTATAGAGTTGAAAGAGGGTGTTTGCTATGATTAGTACATTCTCTTGGCAAAACTCTCTTAGCTTTTGGCCTGCTTCATTTTGTACTCCAAGGCCAAATTTTCTTGTTACTCTAGGTATTTTTGACTTCCTGCTTTTGAATTTCAGTCCTCATATGACAAAAATGACATCTTTTTTGAGTGTTAATTCTAGAAGGTCTTGTAGGTCTTCATAGAATTGTTCAACTTCAGCTTCTTCAGCATTACTGGTTGGGGCGCAGACTTGGATTTCTGTGATATTGAATGGTTTGCCTTGGAAACGAACAGAGATCTTTCTGTCATTTTAGAGATTGCACCCAATACTGCATTTCCAACTCTTCTGTTGACTATGAGGGCTACTCTATTTCTTCTAAGGGATTCTTACCCACAGTAGTAGATATAATGGTCATCTGAGTTAAATTCACCCCTTCCACTCCATTTTAGTTCACTGATTCCTAAAATATCAATGTTCAGTCTTGACATCTCTTGTTTGACCACTTCCAATTTACCTTGATTCATGAACCAAACATTCCAGATTCCTATGTAATATTGTTCTTTACAGCATTGGACTTTACTTCCATTACCAGTTACATACACAACTGGGCTTTTTTTTTTTTTTTTCTCCTTTTGCTTTGGCTCCATCTTTTCATTCTTTCTGGAGTTATTTCTCCACTTTTCTCTATTGGGCACTTACCAACCTGAGGAGTTCATCTTTCAATTTCATATATTTTTCACCTTTTCATATTGTTCATGAAGCTCTCAAGGGAATAATACTGAAGTGGTTTGTCATTCCCTTCTCCAGTGGATCACATTTTGTCAGAACTCTCCACCATGACCTGTCCATCTTGAGTTGCCTTACAGGGTATGGCTCATAGTTTCATTGGCAAGACTGTGGTCCTTGTGATCAGCTTGATTAGTTTTCTGGAATACATCATGAGAAACACTGGACTGGAAGAAACACAAGCTGGAATCAAGATCGCCGGGAGAAATATCAATCACCTCAGATATGTAGATGACACCACCCTTATGGCAGAAAGTGAAGAAGAACTAAAGAGCCTCTTGATGACAGTGAAAGAGGAGAGTGAAAAGGTTGGCTTAAAGCTCAACATTCAGAAAACGAAGATCATGGCATCCAGTCCCATCACTTCATGGGAAATAGATGGGGAAACAGTGTCAGACTTTATTTTTGGGGGCTCCAAAATCACTGCAGATGGTGACTGCAGCCATGAAATTAAAAGAAGCTTACTCCTTGGAAGAAAAGTTATGACCAACCTAGATAGCATATTCAAAAGCAGAGACATTACTTTGCCGACTAAGGTCCATCTGGTCAAGGCTATGGTTTTTCCTGTGGTCATGTATGGATGTGAGAGTTGGACTGTGAAGAAGGCTGAGCACCGAAGAATTGATGCTTTTGAACTGTGGTGTTGGAGAAGACTCTTGAGAGTCCTTTGGACTGCAAGGAGATCCAACCAGTCCATTCAGAAGGAGATAGGCCCTGGGATTTCTTTGGAAGGAATGATGCTAAAGCTGAAACTCCAGTACTTTGGCCACCTCATGTGAAGAGTTGACTCATTGGAAAAGACTCTGATGCTGGGAAGGATTGGGGGCAGGAGGAGAAGGGGATTACCGAGGATGAGATGGCTGGATGGCATCACTGACTCCATGGGCATGGGTCTGTGTGAACTCTAGGAGTTGGTAATGGACAGGGAGGCCTGGCGTGCTGCGATTCATGGGGTCGCAAAGAGTTGGACACGACTGAGCGACTGAACTGAACTAAACTGTGATTATGATTTTCATTCTGTCAGCCCTCTGAGGGATAAGGATAAGAGGCTTATGAAAGCTTTCTATTGAAAGAGAAGCTTCTATATAGAAACACATATACATGTATTTTGCTGAAATTTTTGCTCACTACTTTTCTTTCCTTCTCCTTTTCTGCCTGAAATTCTTTTCATGTGTCTGATTAGAGTCCTTTAAATATGTTTTGTTTTGTTTTGTTTTTCCCCTCAAATATGTGTTGTGGAAGATATATTCTAAAGTGGTAATACCCAACTTGAAACAATGGTAAACTTAGATAAGTTAAACTGTATCTAAGTTAATTGTATGCCTCAGAAGAGTTAAGGTTTCCATATATATGTCTCATCTTTAGACTGTTCAAATCAACTGCACTCCTTAAAAAGTCTGTGCTGGGCCCAGCATAAAGGCACGTGGAGTCTGAACTCAGAGATCTCAGGGCTAATGTGCAATGTTCAGTGGAGAAGATAACTGAGACTCAGGGAGAAAAGATAATGCAGACACCGAGCAACATGAGAGTAGTAGATGCAGTTTTAATAACTCAGCTTCTTCATGCCCAGTACAATGTTCTTTTCTCTGAATAATTAAACACAATTTGGAGGATCTATTCAGTCTACAGAGCTAGCTTACCATAGAGTAACTTGGTATCCTTGGCACTATTTTTCACTTTCTCTCATCAGAATGTGTGGGACAGATTGGGTGTATTTGATGCAATTGGATCTCAACAATCCATCTCAAATCTGTTTTGATTGACAGTTGAGAAACTTGAATTCTTAGCCCCACTAAAATTGTGAAAGCTTTCTAATGAAAGAGAAGCTTCTATATACAAACACATATACATGTATTTTGCTGAAATTTTTGCTCACTACTTTTCTTTCCTTCTCCTTTTCTGCCTGAAATTCTGTTTCATGTGTCTGATTTAAGATAGTTTTGTCTGCAATAATGATAAAGTTAGCTTTAAATAAAATCTAGAAACATTCCAAGCCAGTATTTAAACCAGAAAAAAGACCTCTTGCTTTTCAACCTTATAAAGCTACTAAGATTCTACATTGCTATTCAGAAGACTTATGTGAATTCAAACAGTTTAAATTTTCATGCAATTAGAATTCAACTTCATTACTAATGTCAAAGGAAGACATAACATACTTTCAAAGAATATATTACCTACAAAGAATTCTTTGCATTGCCAAAGGTATAAAAATGAGGATGATTTTTAAAAATAATATGTATAGGGACTTACCTGGTGGTCCAGTGGTTAAGACTGTGTTTCCAATGCAGGGGGTGCAGATTTGATCTTAGGAAGTAGTTCAGTTCAGTTCAGTCACTCAGTCGTGTCTGACTCTTTGCGACCCCATGAATCGCAGTGCGCCAGGCCTCCCTGTCCATCACCAACTCCTAGAGTTCACTCAGACTCACGTCCATTGAGTCCGTGATGCCATCCAGCCATCTCATCCTCGGTCGTCCCCTTCTCCTCCTGCCCCCAATCCCTCCCAACATCAGGGTCTTTTCCAATGAGTCAACTCTTCACATGAGGTGGCCAAAGTACTGGAGCTTCAGTTTTAGCATCATTCTTTCCAAACAAATCCCAGGGTTGATCTCCCTCAGAATGGACTGGTTGGATCTCCTTGCAGTCCAAGGGACTCTCAAGAGTCTTCTTCAACACCACAGTTCAAAAGCATCAATTCTTTGGTGCTCAGCCTTCTTCACAGTCCAACTCTCACATCCATACATGACCACTGGAAAAACCATAGCCTTGACTAGACGGACCTTAGTCGGCAAAGTAATGTCTCTGCTTTTGAATATACTATCTAGGTTGGTCATAACTTTTCTTCCAAGGAGTAAGCTTCTTTTAATTTCATGGCTGCAGTCACCATCTGCAGTGATTTAGGAAGTAAGATCCCACATATCTAGCAATGCAGTCAAAAAAAAAAAGTATGTATACAGTAGGAAACAAAGCTGCAGGAGGGACTTTGCCCACTCTGGGCAGCTGATAACCCTCACCTTGATGGGTTATTATGAAGTTTAAGTGAATGGCAATCTCTGAAATAGCTAATCTAGGGCAGTGACCAGACAGAATAGATATTGAAAATAGCAATACTTTTCCATTTCTTTCTCACTCGTCTAAAGAACTTCATAATTATGAATTTATTCACTAATACCTTTAATTCTTTTCAGATTGTAAAATATTAACTGTAATATATTAAATGGATACATGGACACATAATGTTCATAGCCAATTCCTTGTCTTTCTACAACCATACTGATTATATCTAATATTCAAAAAATACTTAAATATGTAAAGTAGATATTGTCCGGGTATCAACATACCATAATCTTTATAATCATTCATTTAACACATTTTTATTTAATTCTTAACCATAAACCAGACTGTGTGTTAGCTAGCTCCTGGAGATACATAGAGCTTATAGGCAGGTAGATAATAGGGTTTATTATTGATCTGATCTTTAAGGATATTGCCCTGTATTATATGTATCCACAAACTTTTTTTTTTTCTTTTTCCCATTTCAAACACATGCTAGACTAACTTATGATTAGACTTTTCCCGATTAAAATTCAGGTCTTCATGAGCTTTCATATGACCTTTGACAGCTCTTGACCAGACTCTTGAGAAACGTGTGTGAGGACTCCCTCTGATTCTCCCTGACCCGAGGACTCCCTCTGACTCTCCCTGACCCTCTCCCATACACAGAATGCCCTTCTATAGTGGCTTTATGGGTTACAGGAAATAGCATTGCTAAAGGTCCCGGACAGTTTGTTTTTCCCTCCAGTAGTAAGAGTGAGAGGTGCATTGCCTCCATAATGGGTAACTGATAGAGCCACCACCATCTGCTAATCTGATTTCTTTCCCCTGATCCCGGCCATCAGGGACACAGCTCTCCACTCCGGAAAAGGCAAAGATGCAGAATGTGTGCCTTATCTGCCATGCTGTGCTGGTAACACTCGGTGAAGCTCCTGTCAGTTCTACCCTGCCTGCTCAGCATCCCCTTGGGTTCTGAGAATCGAGCATCCATCATGGATGCCAGATGCCAGTCTTTGCTCTGGGCTTACAGAATCCTGAAGCTCACTCCATGAGATAGACTCTTGTATAAATGATTCAGGCAAGAACCCAATCAATGGATGGATTTCTTCTTATTGTTCATGTATTTGTTCATGCCAACACTGCAGGAGCGGAAGACCCTATAGTTAGAGAGCATCTCCATGTGGATAGATAGTTCAGCTCAAAATTTGACATAAAATTTTTCTTGACCTCTGTTATTTTTAATTTATTGACATTTACCAAGGTATTTAAAGTTCAAATTTTTTAAAAAGGGAGAGAAAGAAGAGAAAAATAGAGGGAGAGAGAGAAGGGAAAACCAAGGCTATTTGTTAGACTTTTCAGAGTGTTTCCATATCTTTTAGCATTGAAGCATGATTGCTAAGTACTTTGAAATGGCCCAGGGACGTCCATGGCTGTTTGAATCACTAATCTCAATCTTTACATTAGTGGGAATACTGGAATTGGTGCTGAAATTATTATTGCTGGTTTGGATGGGTAAAAAGATAGATAGGGAGATAGATATTGGGTTGGCCAAACTGTTTGGTTATTTTCATAAAATCTTACAGCCAACCTGATAGATAGATAGATGATAGAAAAGAAAGACAGATAGATTAAAATAGTAGTTTTCTTTAGGGGGCCACCCCCAATGGATAGGTGGATAACTTACCTGATGTATTATCAAGGATGTAAAATAAAGTTCTGTCTTATCTTCTTTACAGTTTTCTTCTCTGACATTGTAATATCTTTAGAAAGATGTAAGGTGTCTCATTACCAACTGAGCCACAAGGGAAGCCCAAGAACACTGGAGTGGGTAGTCTATCTGTTCTCCAGCATATCTGCCCAACCCAGGAATTGAACCAGGGTCTCATGCATTGCAGGTGGATTCTTTACCAACTGAGCTATGAAGGAAGCCCATAATATCTTTAGAAATGTATAAGGCATCTCATTCTTTCCACATATAATGGCAGTAGCAAAACCTTAACAGCAACAACACTTATTTATTTTTTTGAGTAGAAAAACACATTAAACTTTAAATAACTATTAGGTACCAAGCTTTAACTTTATGTTTAACTTAGACCTTCTAACAACCCTACAAGTCTATTTTTATTATTTCCATTTTTGTGATTGAGAAACTAATGCTCAGAAAGTTCAAGTTCATTGCCAAGATCTAGAATTCAGACATATTCTGTCTTCACCAAACATTATTTTATTTAATTTTATGCCTTACTCTTACCTGCAGCTCTGGTGGATGGATACTTTTTGGAGAAGGAAGAAAAAAGCATACCTATCATTTGTCATACTGGTCTTTTACTTGACCTACTTGTCTAAAAAGATTTTTCTGCTAATTTCAGAATCCTAAATTTTTGAGCTATGGAACCATCAAGCTGAGTTAGCTAAATCATACTACTCAATTCCAACAAAATCATCTCCTCTCCTGATACCAGGGAGAAGGAAAATGGGAGCCAGAGGGAAAGGGAAAAATGAAAATGGAAAAGGAGAAATTGAAGAAGCAGAGACAAGCTTCTCAAGTTTTCCATCAACCAGGCGTTCCACCTCTTCTCCCTGGCATATAGAAATAAAGCCATTTTGAACTCCCTTTGCTAAACCCATAAAATCTGTCTTTTTGCGTAAGGCACAGATACACAGGGAGCTCAAGTCCAGTCTTCACTACCGATACTGCACAGCAGCTGGCAGGGCTTTGTGTTTCTTCTGATTCTGACCTCCAGCAACGAGGTCTTAAAACCTCGCTGCAAAACCTCAGCTCTTGCAACCTGGCGCTCCCCATCTGCAGTCTATCTGTATGTCCAGCACAGCTGGGCTCTGAAAGTTGGGCTTATTGCCAGTTATCTCCAGCTCGCCAACTCTTCAGAAGGACAGCTGGGACCCTAGAATTTCCCTGGGAATTTCCCAGCTGCCAACTCAGATACTGTATCATTGCTTGTTGAGCTAAAACTAGTCAAGATTGGCAAAGATAAATTAGCAATCCGTCCGGGTGGACTGCATGTCTCATTCAAACATTTGCCCAACACTGATTCCAAGTAGCATTCAACTTTGTCTCCAACAAGCTAACAGATGTGGGCATTAGTGGAGGGAGATAATATGATATTATGCACAGCGCTAGGGCTGGACAAGTTTTCTCTCTAAATGATGTTTTAGAGAAACATCACAGAAAACATCATTCTACTTCGACATCTGGTTTGAGAGAGATTGAACATGTTTTTTTTTTTTTTTTTTTAGTTTCATCTCTCAAGGCCAGTTGGCCCTCTAGTTGTGGTTTCTTACAGCATACCTGGAGAACCAGCAAGAGAGGCATTATGGTCTGCCATTTCTGGTGTCTGTGTTTGGGAAAAGGTATCTGTTCTTGGTATGAGATCCATTACCTATGGCTGACCAGTTACAGCACCATAAAGGGTTCACTTCCCTTAACATTCTCTGTGTTCTGCCTGATTATCTTTGCCTCACCCAGAACCATACCCCTGGAATCCACTGATGTTTTTACTGTTTCCAAAGTTTTACCGTTTCCAGAATGTCATATGGTTGCCATCATTTCATATGGGGCCTTTTCAGGTTGGCTGCTTTCATTTAGTAATATGCGTTTAACTTCCTTCATGAGTTAGGACAGGAGGAGAAGGGGGTGACACAGGATGAGATGGTAGGATGGCATCACCAACTCAGTGAACATACATTATAGCAAACTCTGGGAGACAGTGAAGGACAGGGACTCCTGGTGTGCTGCGGTCTATGGAGCCACAAAGAGCTGGACACGACTTAGGGACAGAAAAGCAACAACAGCATGTCTTTTCATGGCTTGGACGTTCATTTCTTTTTAGTGCTGAATAACAGTCCACTGTACAGATGTACTGGAGGTAATTTTATTCATTTACCTACTGAAGGAAATCCTGATTGCTTCCAAGTTTCAGCACTTATGAATGAAGCCGCTAAAAATCATTAGAGTGTAGGTTTATATGTAGACATGTTTTCACCTCATTTAAGTAAATAGCAAGGACTGTGATGGCTGGTTTATCTGGGTATGGGTATGTTTAGTTTTGTGAGTAAGAGTCAAAATGTCTTCCCAAGTGGTTGTAATTATATACAATCTTTATCAATTGTACCCCAATAAAACTAGAAAATATAATATATATATATATAATAAAATATTATATATATATATAAAACTACATAATGCCATCTGTCTATGACATTGGTATCATGAATGAGTCTATTGTGGTCTGAAAAAAACTGAAACTCTGAAATTTTAAGTTATTTTCAAGTTCCCTCAGCTCAGTAAGTGATGAAACAATCATCAAATCTATTATAATTTGTAATAAAGTGGAGTAGAAGAAAGCAGGCTTCAGAAGCAGGGGAATGGACGTTTGAACCCGTGCTCTGCTGGCCTACTATGACTGTTACTTGGCAAATCACTAAACGGAACTGAATGTCAGGTGCATCATCAGAGAGATGAACACTCAAACTACCTGCCAGGGCTGGAGACCAACAGGTAAAATGCCTACCACACTGTAGCCATTCAATAAGTGGAGGTCTTCCTACTCTTTCTATGACTACCTACTGGGGGTGGGGTCAGTTCAGTTCAGTCACTCAGTCATGTTCAACTCTTTGCGATCTCATGAATTGCAGCACATCAGGCCTCCCTGTCCATCACCAACTGCCGGAGTTCACTCAGACTCACGTCCATTGAGTCCGTGATGCCATCCAGCCATCTCATGCTCTGTCGTCCCCTTTTCCTCCTGCCCCCAATCCCTCCCAGCATCAGGGTCTTTTCCAATGAGTCAACTCTTCGCATGAGGTGGCCAAAATACTGGAGCTTCAGCTTCAGCATCATTCCTTCCAAAGAACACCCAGGACTGATCTCCTTCAGAATGGACTGGTTGGATCTCCTTGCAGTCCAAGGGACTCTCAAGAGTCTTCTCCAACACCACAGTTCAAAAGCATCAATTCTTCTGTGCTCAGCCTTCTTCACAGTCCAACTCTCACATCCATACATGACCACAGGAAAAACCATAGCCTTGACTAGATGGACCTTACTTGGCAAAATAATGTCTCTCCTTTTGAATATACTATCTAGGTTGGTCATAACTTTTCTTCCAAGGAGTAAACGTCTTTTAATTTCATGGCTGCAGTCACCATCTGCAGTGATTTTGGAGCCCAAAGAAATAAACTCTGACGCTGTTTCCACTGTTTCCCCATCTATTTCCCATGAAGTGATGGGGCCGGATGCCATGATCTTTGTTTTCTGAATGTGGAGCTTTAAGCCAACTTTTTCACTCTCCTCTTTCACTTTCATCAAGAGGCTTTTTAGTTCCTCTTCACATTCTGCCATCAGGGTGGTGTCATCTGCATATCTGAGGTGATTGATATTTCTCCCAGCAATCTTGATTCCAGCTGGTGTTTTCCATCCCAGCGTTTCTCATGATGTACTCTGCATAGATTCTAAATAAGCAGGGTGACAATATACAGCCTTGATGTACCCCTTTTCCTATTTTGAACCAGTCTGCTATTCCATGTCCAGTTCTAACAACTGTTGCTTCCTGACCTGCATACAGATTTCGCAAGAGGCAGGTCAGGTGATCTGGTATTCCCATCTCTCTCAGAATTTTCCATAGTTTACTGTGATCCACACAGTCAAAGGCTTGGCATAGTCAATAAAGCAGAAATAGATGTTTTTCTGGAACTCTCTTGCTTTTTCCGTGATCCAGCGGATGTTGGCAGTTTGATCTCTGGTTCCTCTGCCTTTTCTAAAACCAGCCTGAACATCAGGAAGTTCACAGTTCACGTATTGCTGAAGTCTAGCTTGGAGAATTTTGAGCATTACTTTAGTAGCATGTGAGATGAGTGCAATTGTGCGGTAGTTTGAGCATTCTTTGGCATTGCCTTTCTTTGGGATTGGAATGAAAACTGACCTTTTCCAGTCCTGTGGCCACTGCTGAGTTTTCCAGATTTGCTGGCAAATTGAATGCAGCGCCTTCACAGCATCATCTTTCAGGTTTTGAAACAGCTCAATAGGAATTCCATCACCTCCACTAGCTTTGTTCATAGTGATGCTCTCTAAAGCCCACTTGATTTCATATTGCAGGATGTCTGGCTCTAGAGAGATGATTTTTCAATATTTTCTGGCCCACATTGAGGCTGAACAAGGTCTAGGATTGGTTGCAATTTAGGTTTGACATTTAATGTGCCTAGTTAGAGGAAATTAAGCAGCATGAAGTGAAAAAAAAATAGAGAGCTTGAAGTTCCTTTCTTTGGTGAGTAATTCATTCTCTTATTTTAGAGGCACCATTAAGGTGTCTCTATGCCTGAAGTGGGCTTCCCTGATAGTTCCGTCAGTAAAGAATCCACCTGCAACATGGGAGACCCTGGTTTGATTCCTGAGTTGGGAAGATCCCTGGAGAAGGGATAGGCTGCCCACTCCAGTATTCTTGGGCTTCCCTTGTGGCTCTGCTGGTAAGGAATCTGCCTACAATGCGGTAGACCTGGGTTCGATTCCTGGGTTGGGAAGATCCCCTGGAGAAGGGAAAGGCTACCCACTCCAGTATTCTGGCCTGGAGAATTCCATGGACTGTACAGTCCATGGGGTTGCAAGAGTCAGACATGACTGCATGTGTTACGTTCTCTTAGGTGTGTTCTTTCAGTAACTGTGCCTGTTGGTCTCTCATTGTGTCTGTCTCTTTGTGACCTCATTGACTGTAGTCCACCAGGCTCCTCTGTCCATGGAGTGTGTAACCATTCTCAGGCAAGAAGTGTGTAACCATTCTCTTCTCCAGGGGATCTTCTCAACCCAGGGATCAAACCTGGGTCTTCTGCATTGCATGCAGGTTCTTTCCCATCTGAGCTACCAGGGAAACCCAATAGTACCTAAAAAACCAAAGCTTGGATTTCTTATTTTTTTATATCTCTTTTATATCATACAAGAGTAGACTGTTAGAATAATATTAATGTATGTTGTGGAAAAAAAAAAAAAAAACTCAAGATGCTGAATTTGAAGAGTAGAACTCCCTAGGAAGAAAAGCCTTTAAAGAGAATAATAATATATCATCTATGAGATAAAAACTTTTGATAAAGTTGACCATGTTGTGCAGAGCACAAGATTCTCCATTTATCTGTATGACATATTTTTTCCTGGTATGCTTTCTTTGTGAGGGAAATAATTTGGGATCTTCCAGCTGGTAAAGAATCTGCCACAATATGGGAGACTTGGGTTCGATCCCTGGGTTGGGAAGATCTTGGAGAAGGGAAAGGCTACCCACTCCAGTATTCTGGCCTGGAGAATTCCATGGACTGTGTAGTCCATGGGGTGGCAAAGAGTCGGACATGACTGAGCAACTTTCACTTTCCATTATATTACTCACTAGCAGAAATAATGAAACTGAATGATCTTTACCAATTGCAGAGTAAGATTTTTACATACATATTTCAGTTCCAGATTTGGTGTATATACACCACTGCCCAGGAAAGAGGAAGAACTGGGTCTCAGCCAGATTATTTGCTTTTTCCAGGATCACACAGCTAGTGAAAGGTGAGGCACAAGTAATTGCATTTTGGTCTCCAAGTTCAAACAAAATTATCTTCTTTTTTAGGTGGAAATATGTATTTCTTCTGTCATGAAATGTACTTTCATGACAAGTATATGCAAAGATTGAAAAAAATATAATATGTATACACATAATGCAAAAGACTAAGACATAGTGTCTTCAGAAGTATTTTTTTCTTTTTGTGTGTTGTCTTTACATGTGAAGGGTATCTATATTCATTCCACTGTTCTAGGGTCATACTTTATTTTTTCTGTAGGATCTTTGAAGTGAAGCTCTATCGTCATTTGTCACTGAAACTTAGTATGGAAAAATAATATGTCAGTCAGTCTGATTTTTTTACCTTATTTTTTTTACTTTCTGGCCAGGGTCTGAAATTTTCTTTTTGATTCTGGAAAATCAGTAACTTCCTCAAGGTAAGCTATGTAGATGAGAACTTGACCTCAAAACTTCTTAGGATAAGTTTTGCCTTTTCATCCCCTAGAGTCAAAAATATTGAGAATTTTTAGCTATATTTGTTCATTTCCTTGTATATATTGTGAATCTCTTTTTATCGTCTCTCATTTTTGTGTGAGGACTAACATTTGTGATGCTCTGAACGTGTCTCAGGCTCTGTGTAATATTCCATATGTTCACTATCTCTAGGTCATACTGGAACCGCCTAAGATGTAGATTTATCATCATTCCCACTTTATGGATGAATATCTTAAGACATTAGAGGGTTAAAGGTAACTTGTTCAGGATGGATAGGAAAGCCTAAGCCTAGTGTGCTGCAGTTCATGGGGTCACAAAGAGTCAGACATGACTGAGAGACTGAATGGAACTGTTCAGGATACTTGGCTGGTATGTAGTTGATAGATGGTTTGATCCAGTATGCCCTTTATGTCTATAAAACATTATGTACTATATCATTCTGCCTCTTGTTATCTTTACTATGTCTCAATTTTTTCTTCAACTTGTACCCTCTCTCCTTGATTAATGTGAGCTGATTTTACTTTGAATTTATTGCCTCTAATATGGTCTTCATCTCTATATTTGTTTTATATTCATTTCAGTTTCCTAAACTGCGTCATCAAAAATAGCCTATCCTTCTCTTCTTTATTTATTCTTTGATTTTTTCCTACAAATAAATGATCTCTTTGAGGCCATATAAAACACTCTGCAACCATGATCCACTTTCTGTTTGATTCTATTCCAACACCTGGAAGTTGCCTCATGTTCATCTCCTTTATTCTTACCATTTCCTCTATTATTTACATATATGCTTTATGCAATACCTTATTAGGCTACTTCAAGGGCATTTCTCCTTAGGCCAACTCTTTTTTAAAGAATGCTGTGGTGAATAAAGTGAAGACAATCTATAAGTTTAATTTGAACCCATATACTATAATATTTTGTGAAATATATATTTTTGTTTACCACTGGGCTCTTTGTGTGTTGCGGAATATACTTGGAATCCAGCATTCATTTGTTGTCCACAATGAAGATTCTAAAAGTTCTATGGTCTCTATATGAACCTCAAATTAATTGTCTTTAAATGATACATTTTTCGCACTGTGCAAAACTCATACACACACACAAACACACACACACACATATATTTGTTGTTTAGTCACTAAGTTGTGTCTGATTCTTTTGTCATCCTGTGGACTATAGCCTGCCAGGATCCTCTGTCCATGGGATTTTCCAGGCAAGGATACTAGAGTGGTTTGCCATTTCCTTTTCCAGGGGATCTTTCTGACCCAGGGATGGAACTGGCAGGTAGATTCTTTACTGCTTAGCCATCATGGTTACATATATATATTTATATATATATATAGTCTTTGTGCATTTCTAGAATAATAAGCCCACATACCCACTCAAAGGGCCTCCCAGGTGGCATATATACGTATAGACACAACCGAGCACACACAAACCTGTGCATTCAATGGGTAGCAGTGCTGACTAAAGCATGATTGGGATGTGCTGGAAATAGTTGCGGAAACATATCACTCATACTGATGTGGTGGAGTTGAAAATGGTTCTTGCAATGTATAAAAAAGTTAAACATTGCAAGAAGAGACCTTTAGAAGAAATCCGGAGGACTAGGGATTAATACTAGTGCTATACATCTTTCTGACCCCCTTGTGGCTAGATAAAAGCTAGCCTCATATCTCTTTCCTTGTACCTCAGTCGGTAAAGAATTGCCTGCATGCAGGAGACCCGGGTTTGATCCCTGAGTAAGGAAGATCCCCTGGAGAAGGAAATGGCAAGCAACTCCAGTATCCTTGCCTGGAAAATCCTATGGACAGAGGAGCCTAGTAGGCTGCAGTCCATGGGGTCGCAAAGAGTCGAGCACAACTGAGCGACTAACACTCGCTAGAAGTCAGTTAGGAACGAAAGACTTGGTTGGGCTAACAGAAGCAAGAAAATATTTGTGTGCTCACCATTTACCATAGTTTTAATAATTATACAACTGTTGAGTCAAAAGGAATATTGCTGTGGTAGGAATAAAGAAAGAGTAAAATGGCCTATCTCAGTGTCAAATATTCAGGGTTTTGTTTGTTTTGGGTTCACCTTCTCACCTAGGTCAAATTCAGAAGGTTCTGTGCTCTTGTGTGGGGGAAGTAGCTCAATGACTAAATCTGAGTGATCACATTACCCATGACAGATTCTTCATTCACAGTAATAGTTGATCTCTTTTGAAAAGAAGATAGCTGGTGTCTATGTTTCTGATAAGGATAAATGGCAAAGGGGTGCCCAGTAATCGTGGGCTGTTAAATGTTCACATTTTCAGAGATTCCTGCAGTCATTGCACATTTAGAAACAATTAAAGCGATTGTCACCTTGGAGTCCCAGTGGTCTGTCACTGCAGCCGACTATTCTGAATAACATCAAATGTAGCCTCTACCAGCTGCTTCTCAAACTGTAAAAGAAAAAAAGGCACACAATAGACGCTCTTTATGACTTTGCAATGACAACTCAGCATTTTCCACTTACTGAGTAATGCTTTTTCACTCAAATATGTGAATATTTGCAAATAACATCTGATGAATATATCTCACTATTATTATAGAATCATATTATAGAATCATAATAAATACAATTTTAAAGACTATTCCATTTGGTATTTTCATTTAAAAAGTACTCCAGGGTAAAAGACTATAAAATGCCTTTGTTCCCTGATGTCTTTTTTTCCCCTTGATGCTGTTAATTTGTAGCTTTTATTGAGAGTTGCTTTCCATATAGCACATAATTAGCATGTTTAAAAAACTTTGCACCTTTTAGACAACATCAGATTAAAGGACATAAATACATATAGGTTGAGGAGCACAGGTGTTTCTCTGATTCAATTAGTGCTTCTTTATTCTAAACTCTTCCTCGAATTGCAGTCTCTTTCTTAATTCAAAAGATGAAAATAAACAGTCATTTGGCTATTAGGGGAGCCCGTGGAGGATTCATTAGCTGAGTTCTAATTGGGTTCTTTCCCAAATCTGTCACTCAGGATTGAAGGTGAATCTGACACCAGGAGCAAATGACTGTGTAGAGGGCTGTGAAGTGGAATGACTGAAAGCACTTCTGAGAAACGGGGAGAATGAGATGAATTTAGGACAAATGAAATGCACTTTTAATGTGGGCAAGAGGTAGGAGGTAAAATAGAGGCCTTGGGAAGCAAGTGTTTGGAAAGATGATTTTGTTAGACTCTTCTGAGCTTTGGCTTTATTTTCATTATCAGAAAAAGCAATTTTCTAAACTAGTAATGCTCCACAAGCTTTACTATGACACAGACAGCCAGCAGTTCTGTGCTTGCCAGTGTCCTTACAAGTAGTGGGCTGCACCTTGACTGTTTCATGATTCCCCTCTCCATGGCCTGCAGTATTGCTCACAGCAGGGTTTGTTTCTCTATAGGTGAAAGTGAAATTTGTAAGTCATTTCCAACTCTTTGTGACCCCATGGACTGTAGCCTAACCAAGCTCCTCTGTCCATGGAATTTTCCAGGCAAGAGTACTGTAGTGGGTTGCCACTTCTTTCTCCAGGGGATCTTCATGCCTCAGGGATCGAACCCCAGTCTCCTGCATTGCAGGCAGATGCTTTATGGTCCAAGCCACTGAGGCAAGTTCTCTATAGGTGCCTCGTACAATATTTAGCCCAATGTAAGTCCTAGATTCCTGTTTATTGAATAAATCAGCTGATTAGCCAATTGGTAAATGGATGAATGAATGAATGCTCACAACACCCTTTGCCTCTGCCTGGCTTTTCTTTCCCTTTCAGTTCAATTCAGTTCAGTCTCAGTTCAGTTCAGTCGTGCAGTCGTGTCCGACTCTTTGCGACCCCATGAATCGCAGCACGCCAGGCCTCCCTGTCCATCACCAACTCCCGGAGTTCACTCAGACTCACGTCCATTGAGTCAGTGATGCCATCTCATCCAGCCATCTCATCCTCAGTCGTCCCTTTCTCCTCCTGCCCCCAATCCCTCCCAGCATTAGGGTCTTTTCCAATGAGTCAACTCTTTGCATAAGGTGGCCAAAGTACTGGAGCTTCAGTTTTAGTATCATTCCTTCCAAAGAAATCCCAGGGTTGATCTCCCTCAGAATGGACTGGTTGGATCTCCTTGCAGTCCAAGGGACTCTCAAGAGTCTTCTCCAACACCACAGTTCAAAAGCATCAATTCTTCAGCACTCAGCCTTCTTCACAGTCCAACTCTCACATCCATCCATGACCACAGGAAAAACCATAGTCTTGATTAGACGGACCTTAGTCGGCAAAGTAATGTCTCTGCTTTTGAATATACTATCTCGGTTGGTCATAACTTTTCTTCCAAGGAGTAAGCGCCTTTTAATTTCATGGCTGCAGTCACCATCTGCAGTGATTTTGGAGCCCAAAAAAACAAAGTCTGACACTGTTTCTACTGTTTCCCCATCTATTTCCCATGAAGTGATGGGGCCAGATGCCATGATCTTCGTTTTCTGAATGTTGAGCTTTAAGCCAACTTTTCCACTCTCCTCTTTCACTTTCAACAAGAGGCTTTTTAGCTCCTCCTCACTTTCTGCCATAAGGGTGGTGTCATCTGCATATCTGAGATTATTGATATTTCTCCCAGCAATCTTGATTCCAGCTTGTGTTTCTTCCAGTCCAGCATTTCTCATGATGTACTCTGCATATAAGTTAAATAAGCAGGGTGACAATATACAGCCTTGACGTACTCCTTTTCCTATTTGGAACCAGTCTGTTGTTCCATGTCCAGTTCTAACTGTTGCTTCCTGACCTGCATACAGATTTCTCAAGAGGCAGGTCAGGTGGTCTGGTATTCCCATCTCTTTCAGAATTTTCCACAGTTTACTGTGATCCACACAGTCAAAGGCTTTGGCATAGTCAATAAAGCAGAAATAGATGTTTTTCTGGAACTCTCTTGCTTTTTCCATGATCCAGCGGATGTTGGCAATTTGATCTCTGGTTCCTCTGCCTTTTCTAAAACCAGCTTGAACATCAGGGAGTTCACGGTTCACATATTGCTGAAGTCTGGCTTGGAGAATTTTGAGCATTACTTTACTAGCATGTGAGATGAGTGCAATTGTGCGGTAGTTGGAGCATTCTTTGGCATTGCCTTTCTTTGGAATTGGGATGAAAACTGACCTTTTCCAGTCCTGTGGCCACTGCTGAGTTTTCCAGATTTGCTGGCAAATTGAGTGCAGCACTTTCACAGCATCATCTTTCAGGATTTGAAACAGCTCAACGGGAATTCCATCACCTCCACTAGCTTTGTTCGTAGTGATGCTTTCTAAGGCCCACTTGACTTCACATTCCAAGATGTCTGGCTCTAGATTAGTCAACACATCATCATGATTATCTGGGTCATGAAGATCTTTTTTGTACAGTTCTTCCGTGTATTCTTGCCACCTCTTCTTAATATCTTCTGCTTCTGTTAGGTCCAGACCATTTCTGTCCTTTATCGAGCCCATCCTTGCATGAAATGTTCTCTTGGTATCTCTAATTTTCTTGAAGAGATCTCTAGTCTTTCCCATTCTGTTCTTTTCCTCTATTTCTTTACATTGATTGCTGAAGAAGGCTTTCTTATCTCTTCTTGCTATTCTTTGGAACTCTGCATTCAGATGCTTATATCTTTCCTTTTCTCCTTTGCTTTTTGCTTCTCTTCTTTTCACAGCTATTTGTAGGGCCTCCCCAGACAGCCATTTTGCCCGTCTCTCAGTCCTGTCCAATTCTTCGAGACCCCACGGACTGCAGCACACCAGGTTTCCCTGTCCATCACAAACTCCCAGAGCTTACTCAGACTCATGTCCATCAAGGCAGTGATGCCATCCAACCACCTCATCCTCTGTCAGCCCCTTCTCACACCTTCAATCTTGCCCAGCATCAGGGTCTTTTCCAATGAGTCAGTTTTTTGCATCAGGCCAAAGGATTGGAGTTTCAGCTTCAGCATCAGTCCTTCCAATGAATATTCAGGACTAATCTCCTTAAGGATGGACTTGCTGGATCAGCTTGAGTGCAAGGGACACTCAAGAGTCTTCTCCAACACCACAGTTCAAAAGCATTAATTCTTTGGCACTCTGCTTTCATTATAGTCCAGCCCTTACATTCAAATATGACTACTGGAAAAACCATAGCTTTGACGAGATGGACTTTTGTTGGCAAAATAATGTCTCTGCTTTTTAATATGCTGTCTAGGTTGGTCATAGCTTTACTTCCAAGGAGCAAGTGTCTTTTAATTTCAAGGCTATAGTCACAGTCTACAGTGATTTTGGAGCCCCCCCAAAATAAAATCTGTCACTGTTTCCTTTATTTCCTCATCTATTTGCCATGAAGTGATGGGACAGATGATATTATCTTAGTTTCTGAATGTTGAGCTTTAAGCCAACTTTTCCACTCTCCTCTTTCACTTTCATCAAGGGGCTCTTTAGTTCTTCACTTCTGCCATAAAGGTGGTTTGATTTGCATATCTGAGGTTATTTATATTTCTCCTGACAATCTTTATTCCAGCTTGTGCTTCATCCAGCCTGGCATTTTGCCTGATGCATTCTGCATATAAGTTAAATAAGCAGGGTGACAATAGGCAGCCTTGATGTACTCCTTTCCAGATTTGGAACCAGTTTGTTGTTCCACGTCCAGTTCTAACTGTTGCTTCTGACCTGCATACAGATTTCTCAGGAGGCAGGTCAGGTGGTCAGGTAGTCTCATGTCTTTAAGAATTTTCCGTAGTTTGTTGTGATCCACAGAGTCATCCTTAATTCTTCTCCTTGCTTGGCTAAATCTTATTAACTCTTCAAGGCCCAACTTCAAGATTCACTTCACTGTGAAGCTTTTTCCAACTTTCTCCCACCCAGCTAGATATAATCACTTATTCTCACATCATCAAAACATGCAAATAACAACCAGTATGCACATCTACTATAATATTAATCATGGTGCAATAGAACGACACATATGTGTCTATTCCTCAGGCAGACTATGGGATCACTGAAGTATGGGATTGAGTATTAATCTTCTTTTGGAGCTTCTCTATATTCTACCTAATCTTTAGAAAGGAAATTGGCCCACAAGAGATGATACATAGACATTGTTAGGTGAATGATTGACTCCTTATTTACGAATGACACCATCCCAATCAGGGTTATCAAAATTTTTTTTAAGTCCAGTGTTGCTTTCTGCTTAAGATTGCTTTATTATATTCTACAGGATTAGGGATTCCTTGATGGCTCAGTGGTAAAGAATCTACCTACCAATGCAAAAGACATGGGTTCAATCCCTGGGTTGGGAAGATCCCCTAGAGAAGGAAATGGCAGGCCACTCCAGTATTCTTGCCTGGGAAGTCCCATGCACAGAGGAGACTGGTGGGCTACAGTCCAGGGGATTGCAAAGAGTCGTACATGACTGAGCAACTGAACAACAAAATTTCTACAGGATCATGTTTCTATGTTAGAAACCAACAAAAATAAACACTTCAGGATCAATTATAATAGTAACTGGAAATAATGAAGCAATAAAGTTCTGCAAAAAAACTATGATAAGAATAATAAAAGTAACAAAAATATCTTTCGGATCAATATGCATAATGGAGACTCTCCTTTGTGAGTGGGTGCTAAATTATCAGACAATTGCTGGTCCATGGCAGTAAATAGGAGATGTGGCTCAGAGTTCAATGAGTCTCAGGAGTCAGAGAATGAAGCACCCACTAGACTCGAGAGGAAACTGGAAAAGAAGAGGTGGAAGTAATGAATTAAAAAGAAATCATAACTATTTATGTCCTAATTACATATTAGTTACACCAAACTTATACATTGTTCATAAATTATATCACATATGTAAAACATATTTTGCATATAAATAAAAAAGACATCACACATTTTTACATAAATTTGATGAAATGATAGTATTTCTTTTTATTTCTTTCAGAAAATGGGAATAAAATTTAGATCACAATATGACTTACGTACGTTCAAACTTAAGAATAGTTACTCAGTTCAGTTCAGTTGCTCAGTTGTTTCTGACTCCTTGTGACCCCATGGACTGCAGCATGCCAGCCTTCCCTATCCATGACCAACTCCCAGAGCTTACTCAAACTCATGTCCATTGAGTTGGTGATGCCATCCAACCATCTCATCCTCTGCTGTCCGCTTCTCTTCCTGCCTTCAATCTTTTCCAGCATCAGGGTCTTTTCAAATGAGTCAGTTCTTCACATCAGGTGGCCAAAGGATTGGAGTTTCAGCTTCAGCATCAGTCCTTCCAGTGAATATTCAGGACTGATTTCCTTAAGGATGAACTGGTTGGATCTCTTAGAAGTCCAAGGGACTCTCAAGAGTCTTCTCCAACACCACAGTTCAAAGCATCAATTCTTCATCACTCTGTTTTCTTTATAGTCCAACTCTCACATTCATACATGACCACTGGAAAAACCATAGCCTTGACTAGATGGACCTTTGTTGGCAAAGTAATGTCTCTGCTTTTTAATACACTGTCTAGTTTGATCATAGCTTTTCTTCCAAGGAGCAAGCGTCTTTTAATTTCATGGCTGCAGTGACCATTTACAGTGTTTTTGGAGACCCCCAAAATAGAGTCTGTCACTATTTCCATTGTTTCCCCATCTAGTTGCCATGAAGTGATGGGACCAGATACCATGATCTTAGTTTTCTGAATGTTGAGTTTCAAGCCAACTTTTTCATTCTCCTTGATCACTTTCATCAAGAGGCTCTTTAGTTCTTCTTTGCTTTCTGCCAGAAGGGTAGTGTCATCTGCTTACCTGAGGTTATTGATATTTCTCCTGGAAATCTTGATTCCAGCTTGTGCCTCATCCAGCCTGGCATTTCCCATGATGTATTCTGCATATAGTTGAATAAGCAGGATGACAATAGGCAGCCTTGGCATGCTCCTTTAACCCCCAAAATAGAGTCTGTCACTATTTCCATTGTTTCCCCATCTAGTTGCCATGAAGTGATGGGACCAGATACCATGATCTTAGTTTTCTGAATGTTGAGTTTCAAGCCAACTTTTTCATTCTCCTTGATCACTTTCATCAAGAGGCTCTTTAGTTCTTCTTTGCTTTCTGCCAGAAGGGTAGTGTCATCTGCTTACCTGAGGTTATTGATATTTCTCCTGGAAATCTTGATTCCAGCTTGTGCCTCATCCAGCCTGGCATTTCCCATGATGTATTCTGCATATAGTTGAATAAGCAGGATGACAATAGGCAGCCTTGGCATGCTCCTTTACGGATTTGAACCGTCTGTAGTTCCATGTCCATTTCTAACTGTTGCTTCTTGACTTGCATACAGATTTCTCACGAGGCAGGTCAGGTCGTCTGGTATCACTAAGCAATACAATTTTATACCATAACTTCCAAACTAGTAGAGCATAAAATAAGGTGAACTTTTTGCCTCAACAAAACTTAGATTTGCCTGAAAGAGATTATAACATGCCACATAAGAATATCAGAATTTTTGCCTCCCTTGGTTCACGTTTTGCCCCTAATCCAACCCACCAGTATTCATTACCTTTCTGCCTACCTTCTTTCATCCCACTGATATTTGTCCTAAATAGTATAGCCAGCTAAATGCATGACACCTGACCTTGGAGAGATGAGATGGACATTGCTTTATCAGTCACATGATCGCAGGGCTTCGGGGAGGAGGACACCAGACACCGGGGAGGGCCAAGTGAGATGCACTTGGAATTTCATGAGTCAGGCTTTGTAGTGACAAGAGGGTCAAGTAATTCTTAGGACCTACACAAAGATGTGGTCAATTTATTGAATAATGTCTCACACTGCTGGGGAGCTGAAATCCATTAGGTTGATGCTTCGATTGGTTGCAGCTGGTACAGTTGCAATGTGGAGGAACTTTCCTGTGAGGTGGGGCACACTTCTGGAGAGAGCAGGAAGACCCATGCCTGGATCTTTGAGGCCCTGTGAGGTTTAAAGATGTCAAGTAGTACATGGACTGTCATCTAGGTTTCATAATACAATGACTCAGGATCCATGCCTGTTTTCCCCCTAGTGTTGACCAGCTGTGGCTCTTATATAGTGGGCAGCCAATATTACATAGTGGAGCATTTTTTCCTCTTCTATTTCTCTTCCCATTAGGACTTCCATTCCATATTTTGTTTCATTGTTGTTTAACTGCTAAGTTGTATATGACTCTTTTGTGACCCCATGGACTGCAGCCCCCAGGCTTCTTTGTTCATGAGATATCCCAGGCAAGAATACTGGAGTGGGTTGTCCTTTCTTTCTCCAGAACATCTCCCCAACTGAGGGATCAAATCCACATCTATTGCTTGGCAGACAGTTTCTTTACCACTGAGCCACCAAAGAAAACTCCATTCTCTATGAGTAAGTAAATGTATTTCAATAGTTATAAATCAGACCACTTCCAATGGTAAGATTAAAGTTAGAAAGGATGTGAAGTAGGTTATAAAAATTAATGCTTAAATACAACCAAGGAGGAAGAACAAATGTTTTTTGAAGAAGAAAAGATGTGGAGAAAAAGATGCAAAGATTGTGAACTGTGACAAGGAAATGGCAACCCACTCCAGTACTCTTGCCTAGAGAATCCTGTGGACAGAGGAGCCTGGTAGGCTGCTGTCCATAGCGTCGCACAGAGTCAGACACGACTGAAGCAACTTAGCATGCATGCATGTGTTGGAGAAGGAAATGGCAACCCACTCTAGTATTCTTGCCTGGAGAGTCCCAGGGACAGAGGAGCCTGGTTGGCTGCTGTCTATGGGGTTGCACAGCGTCGGACACGACTGAAGCGACTTAGCAGCAGCAGCATAATTTTGGAACTTCCTGGCTATCTGGGAAAACAACAACAACAACAAAACCAGCAACAGCCAACACAACCATAACTAAACAAAAACGAATCAATTTGCAATTTTCGCCTATCTGAAAAACAGTAGAAAACTACTTCTCATTTAACACAAGAATGAATTGGCAATAGGTATTCAGTAACATAAAACAGGATACTGCTGTGGGTCTACCAGAGTGAAAAAGACATATATTTTTCAGATGATCTTTTCCTATAGCAATCCTTTCTAGAATGGAACTTATACTTTCAAGAACATATTATGGACCAGACACTGTGCTCTGAACTTTAAGTGTAGAAATTTAGCTAATATTCACCACAATACTAGTGAGTAATATTATATACTATTGTTGACATTTTATAGTTGAATTAATAAAGGCACACAAAGGTTAAGTTAAATTCTCAAAATAAGAGACTTTGACAAGTTGACAAGTCAGGATTCAAGCCAGGGTTACTTGGCTTTTCAAAACACAGGGGCATGCAGGGAACCTTAAGTAGGCATTGAGTGAGTTTAAAATATCACTCTGACCTACATGATGAAAGTTTGAAGTTTGCACAGACCTTGCTCCTCTTTCTTGAATAACTATTATTAAAATGAGACATCTGAGCTTTGTTTTTTACGAGTTTGTTATCAGATCATGAATAACAGGGCCAAATATATCCTATATATTACTGGCAAGCCTACTTTCTTTCTGAGCTTCGTTTGGGAGCCTAGAAAGGTAAGGCAAATATTGCTTTGCAAATGCTTAAAGTCTTTCCAATGGTTGAACAAATTACTTCCTGAAATTTTAAATGGCATTATCTCAGTCTAAAGCAATTTAATTGAATAAACTTAGAGTAAGGTGGGAATGAATTACACTTTGCTTAATATGATATCCCCCTTGTGTTTATCTACTTTCTAAAGCAGTGTTTAATAAACCATATGAAGCATCACCAAGCCAGGAGTGTAGTGCTCATATTTGCAGGGAAGGCAACAGCATCTTCAATTTGCAGCAACTGGCCTGCTTGGAATTAAAAATGTAGTAATATTTTGTGTTGTTACAAGCCAAAAACTCTGCTTCAAGGACAAACCAGGGCTAAACCTCCAAATTTGGTGAGTAGCTGAGAAATCACTATCTGTAAATGACTACTAAATATTATTCTAAAAATGAATGCTAATAGTGATCTGGTCTCATTAAAATGTCTCCCGAACAGCAATTTCCAGCTAGGAAAAGAGATAAATGTTTAACTAGCCCCTGGAAGCTAGCAAATGATCTGCTGTCTAGCAAAATTCAACAAGCAGACCTCCAGAAATCCCAGAGTATGGATGTAGGTTGCTGTTTCCTCTTGTTTTCCTGATGAACAGGTAGAAACAATGAAACAATATCAGAAACAAAGAAGATAAGTGAATGTGCCAGAAGTTAAGAGATTTTGTGAGAGGGGAGGAAAGACAAACTTGAAGCTTTATTTGGTTCAATTCAAAAGGGTTTAAGATCTTTCTAAGCTTGATTTTTCAGTCTTCCACCTTTTTTGTTTTTGTTTTTCCCTCACTCTTCCTTTTTATCTCTTGGGTTTGGGCCTCATTAAGTCCTTAAGAAGGGGATATATGTGACACAGACAGGAAGTGGCATTTAAGGATGATTCTGAGGCTTTTTTTTTTCCAAGAGAGGATATGATAAATAAGACTTTATTTTTTTCTTAATTTAGTTGTGCCTCAGTTACCTACGGAAGAAAAAAAGTAGCAAAAATCATCAATAAGGTGTGCATAACGGACTAGAACTTTCATTGTGTCTTGTGTCCTAGGGAACTCAGTATAGTGACCCATGTGCAGAATGATGAGAAACGGCCTCTAAGATGACATCTGCTCCCAACCTGGAGAGTGGGAGACTCTGGAAAAGGCATCACATTGCCCTATTCTACAATTGTGCATACAATTTTAGTCTCAGATATATAATTTTTCATTTTCCATGTTATTTTTCAAGGCAATTATAACCTCTTGTTCAACCCTGTCAAAAGCATTTTGGATCTGGGCTCTGTGGTATGGCATATGACCCAACAATCACAACGATACACCAGAGGTGAATTTGACAATATGTCACCATGTAATGTCTCAACCAAGCCATTAGTGAAGAAAGAAAAAAATTGAACAGGGTGGGTAAAGGGCAGATACCTGTGAAATACAGCCTGTCCTTGTTCTTAATCAAAGTTATTATTTTGGGGCCATTTAACCATGATTTCAGACTCAGGATTAATTTACAGAGCTCTATTAGACCCATTTACAGAAAATATATAGACACACATATAGTATTTTATAATGTTAAGAAATTCTTTTCATGACCATGTCACTTGTTTTACATTATTGAAAGTATCTCTAGACTTTCCAATAAATTTTATGGTTGTGTAATTTTTATTAGAACTGCATTGAATCTGTAGATTAATTTAGGGAAAACAGACATGCTTAAATACTAGGATTTCCTATCCAAGAATATGGACGATGTTAAATTTAGATTTTAGAGGAACATTGTGTGCTGAGTTAAATGAAACAGATATCCTATATTTTTATTACTATTAGAAGTCTATAATTTCAGATTATATTTTCCTACATTTAGTTGTGTATAGATTTTCAATCAACTCATGTTAATGGGCCTCATGTCCAGCAACCTTGATATACTCTGCTATAAATTACAATAATTTACTAATTTATAGAAAGAACATGTTAGAGTTTTGTATATATATCAGGAAGTCTAGTCATACATTTCTGTCTGTCCAATTCATTTTTATTTTTCTATATGTTTCTAGTGAACATTTTTGAATGCCTTTTTGGTATCTATTGAAATATTCAGTTTGTTTGTTTTTCTCTAATCTGTTAATCTGTGAGTTACCTTTTTTTTTTAATGGTAGGAAAAAAATCCTTGCATTCCTGCAGTAAATACTTCTTTAAACATTATGTTCTTCATTTTATGCTTTGCTTCATTCCTTTTAATGTGCATAACTCCCACCAGTAATTAGCAATTTTTGTCATTGATATGATATTTCTCTTTGTGCTTCTTTCCAGACAAATAGTTTTCCTTCCATTTTTGTTTACATTTGCTATTTGTATCAAGCTTTTTTTAAAAATATTTCATTTGATATTATCTTTTATTGAATTATCAATTCAGTTCAGTTCAGTCGCTCAGTTGTATCCAACTCTTTGTGACCCCATAAATTGCAGTATGCCTGGCCTCCTTGTCCATCACCAACTCCTGGTGTTCACTCAAAGTCACGTCCATTGAGTCAGTGATTCCATCCAGCCATCTCATCGTCTGTTGTCCCCTTCTCCTCCTGCCCTCAATCCCTCTCAGCATCAGAGCCTTTTCCAATGAGTCAACTCTTCACATCAGGTGGCCAAAATACTGGAGTTTCAGCTTTAGCATCATTCCTTCCAATCAACACCCAGGACTGATCTCCTTTAGAATGGGCTGGTTGGATCTCCTTGCAGTCCAAGGGACTCTCAAGAGTCTTCTCCAACACCACAGTTCAAAAACATCAATTCTTCGGTGCTCAGCTTTCGTCTCAGTCCAAATCTCATATCCATACATGACTACTGGAAAAACCATAGCCTTGACTAGACGGACCTTTGTTGGCAAAATAATGTCTCTACTTTTCATTATGCTGTCTAGGTTGGTCATAACTTTCCTTCCAAGGATTAAGTGTCTTTTAATTTCATGGCTGCAATCACCATCTGCAGTGATTTTGGAACCCCAAAAAATAAAGTCTGACACTGTTTCCACTGTTTCCCCATCTATTCGCCATGAAGTGATGGGACCAGATGCCATGATCTTCATTTTCTGAGTGTGGAGCTTTAAGCCAACTTTTTCACTCTCCTCTTTCACTTTCATCAAGAGGCTTTTTAGCTCCTCTTCACTTTCTGCCATAAGGGTGGTGTCATCTGCATATCTGAGGTTATTGATATTTCTCCTGGCAATCTTGATTCCAGCTTGTGTTTCTTCCAGTCTAGCTTCCAGTTTCTCATGATGTACTCTGCATATAAGTTAAATAAGCAGGGTGACAATATACAGCCTTGACGGACTCCTTTTCCTATTTGGAACCAGTCTGTTGTTCCATGTCCAGTTCTAACTGTTGCTTCCTGACCTGCATACAGATTTCTCAAGAGGCAGGTCAGGTGGTCTGGTATTCCCATCTCCTTCAGAATTTTCCATAGTTTATTGTGATCCACACAGTCAAAGACTTTGGCATAGTCAATAAAGCAGAAATAGATGTTTTTCTGGAACTCTCTTGCTTTTTCCGTGACCCAGCAGATGTTGGCAATTTGATCTCTGGTTCCTTTGCCTTTTCTAAAACCAGCTTGAACATCAGGAAGTTCATCGTTCACATATTGCTGATGCCTGACTTGGAGAATTTTGAGCATTACTTTAGTAGCGTGTGAGATGAGTGCAATTGTACGGTAGTTTGAGCATTCTTTGGCATTGCCTTTCTTTTGGATTGGAATGAAAACTCACTGACTTAAAATCTTGTGTACAAGAATTTAAATCAGTCAGTTTTCATTCCAATTACAATAAATACATTTATATTCAAAAAGTAAAAGTGAAAGTTAAAAAAATAAAACAAAATCTTGTGCTAGTTTCTGGCATAGAGTAGCACCTTGAACTGAGAAGGCAGTGGCACCCCACTCCAGTACTCTTGCCTGGAAAATCCCATGGGTGGAGGAGCCTAGTGGTTGGTCTGCAGTCCATGGGGTAGCCAAGAGTCGGACACAACTGAGCAACTTCACTTTCACTTTTCACTTTCATGCATTGGAGAAGGAAATGGCAACCGACTCCAGTATTCTTGCCTGGAAAATCCCAGTGATGGGGGAGCCTGGTGGGCTGATTCTATGGGGTCACACAGAGTCTGACACGACTGAAGTGACTTAGCAGCAGCAGCAGCAGCAGCAGCACCTTGAAGTCCAGTCCTCAGCCATACTCTCACATAACACAGGCATTATATTTTTTTTCTACTTTTAGTGTGATTGTTTGAAGTATAGTTGATTTGCCATGTTGTGTCAATTTCTGCTGCACAGCTAAGTAGTTCAGTTATATATATGTGTGTGTGTGTGTATATATATATATATGAATGTGTGTATATATATTTACATTATTTTAAATATTATTTCCCCTTACCATTCATTACAGGATATTGAATATAGTTTCTGTGCTATACAGTAGGACTTTGCTGTTTATGCATTTTTTATATAATAGTTTCCATCTGCTGGTTAAAAATTCCCACTCCATTCCTCCTTGACACGCCCTCCTCCTTGACAACCACAGGTCTGTTCTCTATGCCTGTGAATCTTTTTCTGTTTTGTAGATAAGTTCACTTGTGTCATATTTTAGATTCCACGTGTAAATGTATCATATGGTATTTGTCTTTTTATTTCTGACTTCACTTGGCATGATAATCTCTAGGTCCATCCCTGCTGCTGAAAATGGCATTATTTCACTCTTTTTTATACACTAGGATATCACATATGTACTTGATGTGTGTTTTTGGCAAATACTTGGAGTTATCTGTCATATCATGCAGAAACATGATGGGTAGTAACAGGGTAGAGTGTGCTATACGTGTGTGCTCACTTTCATATAAATCACTTCTCTCACTTCCTTTACTTCCTTTTGCAAAATGTTCTTCTACACCTTCTCGTTATTTATTTATTTGTGCTAAAAACAAGGCAAAATTGTCTCACAAGAAGGATGGAACTCCAAGGCCATTGTAGCCCCAAGGGTACCTAGTGTACATCTTATTAGTTGAAAAAAGAGTGACTTTTAAAAACATGTAATACCATTCTGTTGTGCTTACAATTGTGTTTGAAATGTAACTCAAAGCTATTAATACACATTTTTTAAGATGTATTAAGTTTGGGGGACTTTGTACAGGTCAGCGTCTTTTTCATTGCACTTCACTGTATTGCACTTTCCAGATGCTGCGTTTTCACAAATTGAAGTTTTGTGGCAACCCTACACTAAGCGGGCCTATCAGCACTCTTTTTCCAACAGCATTTGCTCATTTAATGTTTCTGTGTTACATTTTGGTAATTCTTACAATATTTAAAACTTTTTTTTTTCTTATTCCTATATTTGATATGGTTATCTGTGATCAGTAACATTAGTACTGCGTTTGGGAGCAGTACAAACTGTGTGCCCAAGAGACAATGAACTTAGTTGATAAGTATATGTGTGTTCTGACAGCACCACCAACTCATTCCAACATCTCTCCATACCTCCTTTGGCTACTCTATCCTCTGAGATATATCAGTGTTGAAATCAGGCCAATCAATAACCTTCCAATGGTCTCTAAGTGTTCAAGTGAAAGGAAGAGTCACATATCTCTGACTTTAAACCAAGTGCTAGAAATGATGAAGCTTAGAAATGAGGAGGCATGTCGAAAGCTGAGATAGGCCTAAAGTTAGTCCTGTTGCACCAGTTAGCCAAGTTGTGATGCACAAGGAAAGCTCTAGAAGGAAATCGAAAGTGGTACTTCAGTGAACACACAAATGATGTAATTGCAAAACCGTCCTATTGTTGATATGGAGAAAGTTTCAGTGGTCTGGGTAAAAATTAAATCAGACACAACATTCTCCTCAAGCAAAAGCCTAATTCAGAGCAAGGCTCTGCCTCTTCAATTTTATGAAGGCTGAGAGAGGTGGCAAAGCTGGAGAAGAAAAGTCTGAATCTAGCAGAGATTTGTGGTTGAGGATTAAGGAAAGACGCTGTTTCTATAACAGAAAATTGCCAGGTGAAGCAACAAGTGCAGATATAGAGACTACAAGAAATGATCCAGAATATCAAGCTCAAGTTATTAATGAAAGTGGTTACACTAAATAACAGATATTCAATGCAGAGGAAATGCCTTATATTGGAAGAAGATGTCATCTAGGGCTTTCATGCCTATAACAGAGATGAGAAGTTATTTTTTGGCTTCACAGCTTCAAAGGATAGGCTGATTCTTGTTGAGGGTTAATGCAGCTGGTGATTTGAAGTTAAAGCTAATGCTCATTTATCATTCTTATAACCTTAGGGCCTTAAGAATTATACTAAGTCTACTCTGCTTGTGTTCTAAAAATGGAACAACAAAGCCTGGATGGTGGCACATTTGTTTACAACATGGTATACTGAATAGTTTAAGCCCAATGTTGAGACCTGTTGTTCAGTTGCTCAGTCGTGTGACTCTTTGTGATCCCATGGACTACAGCATGCCAGGCTTCCCCACCTTCACTATCTCCCAGAGAGGCCTACTATTGAGACTTACCACCCAGAAAAAGAGATTAATAGGCTTCCTTGGTGGCTTAATGATAAAGAATCTGCCTGCAATTCAGGAGACTCAGGTTCAATCCCTGGAATGGGAAAATCCCTTGGAGAAAGGAATGGCAACCCACTCCAGTATTCTTGCTGGAAAATCCATGAACAGGAGGAACTTGGTGGGCTATACTCCATGGGGTCACAAAGAGTTAGACAAGACTGAGCGACTAACACTTTCATTTCAAAATATTACCACTTTTTGTCAATGTTCCTGGTCCCCCAAGAGCTTTGATGAATATGTATAAGATTAATGTTGATTTCATGTCTGCTAACACAACTTCCATTCTTGCAGTTTATGGATCAAGGAGGCACTTTAACCTTTAAGTTTTATTATTTAAGAAATTTATTTCATAAGTCTATAGTGTCATATATTCCTCTGATGAATCTGGGCAAAGTCGATTGGAAAACGTCTAGAAAGTATTCACCATTTTAGATACCAAGAAGAGCATTTGTGATTCATGGAAAGAGGCCAAACTATCAACATGAACAGGAGTTTGGAAGAATGTGATTCCAGCCCTCATGGTTGACTTGAAGGGTTCAAGAATTCAGGAGAAAACAACTGGAGGAAATGAGAATGCTACAGTCCATAGGGTCACAGGAAGTCAGACACAACTGAGTGACGGAGCATGTATACATGCGTGGAAACCTATCATGAGGCATTCTGCTGAAAACGGGGACTTCTATGAGACCTGGGGTTGAAAAGCCACTGGCATTCTATTGAGAGAAGGTTATATGGGAATGCATATAATAGGTTACTCCTCCAGTATATTTATTTACTTCCATGTTTATAAGAAAGCATGGTGTCTAAGTTTCCTTTTTAATCATGGTCCATGTCTAGTTTTCTTATTAAAATTCTTATAAACGGTCACAAATTTATTCGTGGACTTGTTTATATGCATTATTCTTTTCACTTTACTCACTTTTCTAAAAAGATTTTTTATCTAAGAATGGGATTAATTTACTCACAGTATTTAGAGGAGCTAACATGAAAACATCGGAAATTTATTCTTTGTGGTAGATAATTATTAACATAATAATTTTATTCAAATATTGTAGGAATGTTCATTGTTATATCTGTTCTTGAAGGTCAGTTTTCATCTATCACTTCTTTTATGTTTTTCTCTTCTAATACATGCCAACAATAAATTGTTTCTATTTTTTCTCTTTTCTAATACATACCAACAAGTTGTTTATAATATTCTCTAATCCTTTTAAACTCTGAAGCAATTATATTTATAGTCCTTTTAATTCCTGATATTGTTTATTTATGACTTTCCTTTTTTTAATTCTTAATCAATTTTGTAAGCTTTATAAAGTTTTCAGGTCATTCAAGGAAACATTTGGCTTTATTTATTATCTTTATTGTTTTCTGCTTTAATGGTTTGCCATTAAACTGTTTATATCTTTACTTCAATTATATTATATTTAATGGATTTGTAAAATTTCTAACTTCTTAAAGTAGATGCTTAATCAATTATTTTTTAGCCTTTCTTATTGTCAGTTGTAAACATTTAAGGATGCTAATTTACCAAGAAGTAGTTTAGCTCCATTCAGTAAATTTTGAATGGGTTCAGTTAAATATTTTTTAATTTCATGAATCATTTCTCCTGAATTATTTAGAATTTGCTTTTAAATTTTCAAATATATCCATATTTTTAGCTACTCTTTAATTATTTATCATAGCTTAATTGCATTTTATTAGAACATATTTTCTATGATCCTGTCTTTGGAAAATGAGTGGGTGTACTTCCAAACAGCCATGTCCTAGGAAGTTATTCTAGAATGTATTTCCTTTGTTGTAGTGTGATTTTGAGTCCTAGTATTTTCAGAGTTGACTCGTCCTTGGCATTTCTTATTTTGTACATATTTTTCTATGTATCTGTAGTGGGATTTTGAGTCAGACAGACCAGTCAAATTTCAGCCTAATCAACTGCTGTTTTTAAGCAAGTGATGTTCATCCCTGAGGCTTCCCAGAGGTCTAGGCCATAAAGAATCCACCTGCAATGCAGCAGACACAGGAGATGAGAGTTTGATCTCTGGGATGAGAAGATTTCCTTGCAGGAGGAACTGGCAACACATCCCAGTATTCTTGCCTGGAAAATTCCATTGACAGAGGAGCCTGACAGGTTATAGTCCATGGGGCCCAGAGTTGGACTTGACTGAGCTACTGAACACACATATGTTACCTCTTTGAGTTTATATTAACTATCTGTTTCCTCAATAGTTCTGAATAATAAACAACTGCAATACTTCAGATGCAAACAAACAAATAAACAGCATTAGTCTAGCTCATGAGTTTGTGGGATTTAGAGCAACTGTTCTGAACTCAGCTATTAGAGTTAGTGCTTGCTCCTAAGCATGTAGTCATCTGTGGGTTTTCTCCTTCAGAATGGACTGGTTGGAACTCCTTGGAGTCTGAGGGACTCTCAAGAGTCTTCTCCAACACCACAGTTCAAAAGCATCAATACTTCGGTGCTCAGGCTTCTTCACAGTCCAACTCTCACATCCATACATGACCGCAGGAAAAACCATAGCCTTGACTAGACAGACCTTAGTTGGCAAAATAACGTCTCTGCTTTTGAATATGCTATCTAGGTTGGTCATAACTTTTCTTCCAAGGAGTAAGTGTCTTTTAATTTCATGGCTGCAATCACCATCTGCAGTAATTCTGGAGCCCAGAAAAATAAAGTCTGACACTGTTTCCACTGTTTCCCCATCTATTTCCCATGAAGTGATAGGGCCAGATGCCATGATCTTCATTTTCTGAATGTTGAGCTTTAAGCCAACTTTTTCACTCTCCTCTTTCACTTTCATCAAGAGGCTTTTTAGTTCCTCTTCACTTTCTGCCATCAGGGTGGTGTCATCTGCATATCTGAGGTTATTGATATTTCTCCCAGCAATCTTGATTCCAGCTTGTGTTTCTTCCAGTCCAGCGTTTCTCATGATGTACTCTGCATATAAGTTAAATAACTCTTTCACTTTCAACAAGAGGCTTTTTAGCTCCTCTTCACTTTCTGCCATAAGGGTGGTGTCATCTGCATATCTGAGGTTATTGATATTTCTCCCAGCAATCTTGATTCCAGCTTGTGTTTCTTCCAGTCCAGCGTTTCTCATGATGTATTCTGCATATAAGTTAAATAAGCAGGGTGACAATATACAGCCTTGATGTATTCCTTTTCCTATTTGGAACCAGTCTGTTCCATGTCGAGTTCTAACTCTAGCTTCCTGACCTGCAGGAAGATTTCGCAAGAGGCAGGTAAGGTGATCTGGTATTCCCATCTCTCTCAGAATTTTCCACAGTTTATTGTGATCCACACAGTTAAAGGCTTTGGCATCGTCAATAAAGAAGAAATAGATGTTCTTCTGGAACTCTTTTGCTTTTTCCATGATCCAGCAGATGTTGGCAATTTGATCTCTGGTGCCTCTGCCTTTTCTAAAACCAGCTTGAACATCAGGGAGTTCGCGGTTCACGTATTGCTGAAGTCTGGCTTGGAGAATTTTGAGCACTACTTTACTAGCATGTGAGATGAGTGCAATTGTGCGGTAGTTTGACTATTCTTTGGCATTGACTTTCTTTGAGATTGGAATAAAAACTGACCTTTTCCAGTCCTGTGGCCGCTGCTGAGTTTTCCAAATTTGCTGGCAAATTGAGTGCAGCACTTTCACAGCATCATCTTTCAGGATTTGGAATAGCTCAACTGGCATTCCATCACCTCCACTAGCTTTGTTCGTAGTGATGCTTTCTAAGGCCCACTTGACTTCACATTCCAGGATGTCAGAGATCAGCCCTGGGATTTCTTTGGAACGAATGATGCTGAAGCTGAAGTTCCAGTACTTTGGCCACCTCCTGCAAAGAGTTGACTCATTGGAAAAGACTCTGATGCTGGGAGGGATTGGGGGCAGGAGGAGAAGGGGACGACCGAGGATGAGATGGCTGGATGGCGTCACTGACTCCATGGGTGTGGGTCTGGGTGAACTCTGGGAGTTGGTGATGGACAGGGAGGCCTGGCGTGCTGTGATTCATGGGGTCACAAAGAGTCAGACAGGACTGAGCGACTGAACTGAACTGATGGTTGTCTTTCCAGCTCTGATAATCTTGTCTGAATTTGCTGACAGTCTGAGAAAGTAACTTTTTACTACAAATGTAGCTTTTGTTATGTACATATTCCATAGGATTTTGATTAATACTTTATTTTGGTGATACATATTTTTCTAAAATTGTATTTTTAATCTAAATTTCCATTAATATTTTACTAATATTTTCAGAGTTGACCTGTCCTTAGTATTTCTTAGTTTTTACATGTTTTTCTATATATCTGTAGCTGTATCTTTTCTCTTATTTTCAACATAATTTGGCCTTGCCTTTTCTATGGTGCTTACTAGATTCATATCTATTTCATTAGGCTTTTTCAAGAAGTTTTGTCTTTGTTGATACTTTTTATTTTCATATAGTTAATTCTTTATTATGCCTTTGATACAGTCGCTTAGTTGGTTAAAGTGTTTGTCTAATAAACAATTCAGATTTACTCTAATGATTTTTGTTTTAAAAATTTTATGTGAAACCATGAAAATAATTTACCATCATTCTTCCTTTAAAATATATTTTCTTAAGGCTGTCTATTGTGGTGGATAGGTCAATAGATAAATGATAGAGCTATTTTAAATACATATAGGTATGTGTATATAATTTTATATATTATGTTTGGGGAACATAATCTGTATCATATTGACTCTGCTTTCAGTTCATACACTCATTTTTGTCTAACTGTCTGCGACCCCATGGACTGCAGCATTCCAGGCTTCCATGTCCATCACCAGTTCCTGAAACTTGCTCAAACTCATGTCCATCGAGTCAGTGATGCCATCTGACCATCTCATCTTCTGTCGTCCCCTTCTCCTCCTGCCTTCAATCTTTCCTAGCATCAGGGTCTTTTTCCAGTGAGTCAATCCTTCACATCAGGTGGCCAAAGGATTGGAGTTTTAGCTTCAGCATCAGTCTTTCCAATGAATACCCAGGACTGATTTCCTTTAGGATGGACTGGTTGGATCTCCTTGCAGTTCAAGGGATTCTCAAGAGTCTTCTCCAATACCACGATCAAAAGCATCAATTCTTCGGTGCTCAGCTTTCTTTATAGCTCAATTCTCACATCCATACATGACTACTGGAAAAACCATAGTTTTGACTAGAGGGACCTTTGTTGGCAAAGTAACATCTCTGCTTTTGAATAATCTGTCTAGTTTGGTCATAACTTTTCTTCCAAGGAACAAGCATCTTTTAATTTCATGGCTGCAGTCACCATCTGCAATGATTTTAGAGCTCCCCAAAATAAAGTATGCCACTGTTTCCCCTGTTTCCCCATCTATTTCCCAATGAAGTGATAGGACCAGATGCCATGATCTTGGTTTTTGAATGTTGAGTTTTAAGCCAACTTTTTCACTCTCCTCTTTCACTTTCATCAAGAGGCTCTTTAGTTCTTCTTTGCTTTCTGCCATAAGGGTGGTGTCATCTGTATATATTATTGATATTTCTTCTGGAAATTTTGATTCCAACTTGTGCTTCATCCAGTTCAGCATTTCGCATGATGCACTCTGCATATAAGTTAAATAAGCAGGATGACAGCCTTGCTTGATGCACTCCTTTCCCCATTTGGAACCAGTCTATTGTTCCACGTCCGTTTCTAACTATTGTTCCTTGACCTGCATACAGCTTTCCCAGGAGGCAGGTAAGGTAGTCTGGTATTCCCACCTCTTGAAAAATATTCCACAGTTTGTTGTGATCCACACAGTCAAAGGTTTTTGCATAGTCAATGAAGCAGAACTAGATGTTTATTTTTCACTATCAATCTATATGTTTCTAGTTATTTTTTCTATCTGCACAAACTTGTACACACATATATAATCATATAGAATATATTTTGAAATCTGCTTTTTGATATTAATTTGGCACCCCACTCCAGAACTCTTGCCTGGAAAATCCCATGAATGGAGGAGCCTGGTGGGCTGCAGTCCATGGGGTCGCTAAGAGTTGGATATAACTGAGCGACTTCACTTTCACTTTTCACTTTCATGCATTGGAGAAGGAAATGGCAACCCACTCCAGGGTTCTTGCCTGGAGATCCCAGGGATGGAAGAGACTGGTGGGCTGCTGTCTATGGGGTCGCACAGAGTCGGACATGACTGAAGCAATTTAGCAGTAGCAGCATATGAGGATTTTGTGTATGTCAATAGATACCTACACTGAACCATCCTAAGCTGCTTCAGTCCTGTCTGACTCTTTGCAACCTTATCTATAGCCCATCAGCTCCTCTCTCCTTGGGATTCTCTAGTCAAGAATCTTGGAGTGGGTTGCCATACTGTCAGGGGATCTTCCCACCTAGGGATTGAACCCATGTCTCTTACACCTCCTGCACTGGCAGGCGGGTTCTTTACCCCTAACCCTACTTGGGAAACCCAGATATCTACACTAATATTTCATATTTCTTTATCATTTTATTTTATGTTTACACAATAATTCAACTCATACGATCTGAAATATATTACTGGACATTTATACTTGTTCCAGTTTTATTTTGCTACTTTTAACAACACTGTGATGAAAATATGTGTATCACATCAACTTTCCCTTATCTGACAATTTCTTTAGGAAAAATATTTGTAAATTAAATTATTAGTTTAGTGATATTTCTGTGATGCAGATTCAAGTTATCCTCTGGAATATTTCTATTACTGATATGTGATAACTTTAAATGCAAAGAATAACAAATCTTCTTATTTTATATATGCTGAAATAATTTTCTTAGATTTATCACTTTTATTCTGTTTGACAGTTTTGTATATTTATTTTAAATATTACCTATAAAATCGAATCAGTCATTTTCTCCATGGTTTCTGCTTTTACTGATATGCTTTAAAAGCTTTTTTATATGCTAAGTCTCTAACAGAATTATTCATTATACTTTCTTTTGCTTCTTTGATGCTTTTTGAAATATAAACTATATTTAGTTTATTTTAGTATAAATGTTAAATACATTATCTGACATGCTCAATGCTTTTTTTTTTAACAAAGGAATGGATTTTCTAGCATCATTTTTTAGTAATTCATTACCTGACTAATAAAATTATTATTATTATTTTTAAGAATGGCTTGACCCACACCAGCCTGGCTTGAGAGAAGTCCTTTCCCTTTATTTTTAAAAAAAATTTTAAATACAAATTTATTTATTTTAATTGGAGGTTAATTACTTTGCAATATTGTATTGGTTTTGCCATATGTCCTATTAAATTTTATGTTTAATGTCTTTCTAAATATTTTCTATGTTATTTCACTAATTTGTCTGCCTATTCTCTCATGGCCATAGGCCATGTAAATTATTTTGTCTGTTTAACATAATTAATTTTAGAAATATCTTGCTAACCCTGTTATTACACTGCATTTATTCTTATAGATATATTTAAGATCATTTTGCCTATTTTTAAAACTATATTTGGAAATTTGATTAAGATTACATTTGCAGACTAATTTCAAGAGAGTTGAAATATTTACAATATTGAAGCTTTCCATTTTTAACAAGCCATTTATCCTTTGGCAAATGAGTAATCAGGCTGTTTTAGAGAAATCCAAAAATTGAAATTTTGTGTACATATATTTCATACATTAATTCATCACAATGTTAAAGAGATTTTCTAATGCATTTACTCATTTAGTTAACTCAGGCATATCTATGGATACAATGTTACTGCTAAGTCACTTCAGTCGTGTCCGACTCTGTGTGACCCCAGAGATGGCAGCCCACTAGGCTCCTCTGTATCTGGGATTCTCCAGGCAAGAACACTGGAGTGGGTTGCCATTGCCTTCTCCAATGCATGAAAGTGGAAAGTGAATGTGAAGTCGCTCAGTCGTGCCCGACTCTTAGCGACCCCATGGACTGCAGCCCACCAGGCTCCTCCATCCATGGGATTTGCCAGGCAAGAGTACCGGAGTGGGGTGCCATTGCCTTCTCCGATGGATACAATGTTAGCAATAAGAATATTATAGTGGCAACACCAATTATAACTGCAATATTTTATATTTTAATTTGGAGACATTTGATATTTTCAAAATTCATGAACAAAATGTTGGCTAAGAAATGTGTAAGCTTTCATAGGCATTTGCATTACTACACAACTGTTTATACATAATCATCCTTCCTCATCCAAAGTCATAGAGCACCTGATGTGTAACACTCAGATAAACAATGGGGATACGAAATTAATAGATCAATATATGCTTTGGAACCTTAGAGGGAATCAAAGTAAACAAATCTGCAATCTATTATAATTTCCTGTGATGCATGATTTATTGAAATCATAAAAATAAACATCATAGAAAAATCACAAAATAATAGATTGTCCAGAAGGGAGTAACTAGTACGAGAATCAAGGAAATATTTATATTGTAAATAACATATCCTCCTGTGCTCCCATGCATAAGCCATCACCAATCTTATCAATTTTCCTTTCTAACCGAATCTTCATCTTTTCAAATTTCTCCATCTTCTCTGCTCCCAGGATAGTGTAAGCTAGTATCACCTATCTTGACTACTATAAGAGTCTATTTTTAACTGTTTCATTCCCATAAATTTTTTTTAATTGAGGTAAAAATCAGATAAAGTTAACCATTTTAAAGTGTGCAGGTCAGAGGCTTTTAGTGCATTCACAGTGTTGTATGCTTCATTATAAATGCATTTACAACCTCTGTGGCAACCACTAAAAAACAAGAAAAAAAAGAGGTATAGTTAACATGCTAAGAAGAAAGAGAAAATTGAATTTAGTAAAATAATTGAAGCCACAAAAAGTTAAAAAAAAAAAAAAAGAATGGGAGTAAAAATAGGAACAAAGAAACAGGACAACAAATAGAAAAGAGTAACAAATATGGCTTCCCTGATCTCTCAGGGTTTAAAGAATCTGCCTGCAATTCAGGAGATATAGGAGATGTGGGTTCGATCCCTGAGTCAGAAAGATCCTCTAGATGGAGAAATGGCAGCTGCTCCAGTATTCTTACCTGAAAAATCTCATGGACAGAGGAGCCTGGTGGGCTACAGTCCAAAGGGTCACAAAGAGTCAGACACCAGTGAGCGGAGAAACACATGGCACAACCAATACGGTAGATGTTAATCTAAACATATCTAAATAGTCATTATGGGGTAAATGGTCTAAATGTATCAGTGCAAAGACAGAGATTGTCAGAGCAAATAAAAAATAGGACCCAACTCTATATGATCTATAGAAAACCCACTTTGAATATAAAGATACATACAATTTTTAGACAAATGTGTAGAGAAAAATGTATCATGCTACCATTAATCTAAAGAAAAAGGAGTAGTTATAAATTTCAAACAGAGTAGATTTCAAAGCCATCATATTTGCTAGAGACAAAGAAGGACCTTACATAATGATCAAAATGGCATTTCAGAGAATATGTGACTTACTAAGTTTTTGCAGTTAGTAACTGCCAGAGTCAAGAAAGAAAATTCCTAATTTTTGACTTTATTTTTTCACACCATTTAGGATAACCCCCAATATTGTTTTATGTATATTTTTAATCTATTTAGATTCTGTTCAGGAGTCTACTTCTAAGAGTAAGAACAGAACACCCAAGGATAGTTCTTAGATTCCCCAGGAGACTGAGACTCAAAGAACACCACTAAGTTCTTGCAAGTTCCAGTTAAAGCTTAAACACAGAGAGAAAGTGCTACTTGGCAAAGCACAAATTTTTGCCCTTTGTACTGCCCACAGACTTCCCTAGTGGCTCAGTTGTTAAAGAATCTGCCCATAGGAAAAATAATAAATTTTAACTTTACTGGAATATAAATTTCAATCCAGTTCCCCTTGAATGAAAATGTTAGGGTCAGCACATTCAGTGTGATACAGCTTGTTGAGGAATCTGCATTCCCTAAGAAAAATCTTCCCATAGTCTCCTTCATTTCACAAGGGACTGCTTCCAATCAAGACAACTATTTTAGTTCAGAAGAAAAATCCAGAGAAGTAAATTATAGCTATTATAATCCCATAATGAACTGTAAAGAAAAGACTACAGTGAAACTGCTTCCTCTAGAGGATCCACAGGGCGGCATTGAAGGAGCCAGAATTAGCATACAGTTATTAGATATTCACTTCCAACTGCTGATCACACTGCTACTCTCAGTTAGTGGTACAATGGAATGGCTCTAAAGAACTTTAATATACTTTCTATCTCTTAAGAATACTCTTTTAGTGTACAGTTTCTTCATTATATTGATAAACTTTTGTTTAGTATAAAAATGATACGTTATCATAAAATCCAAACTTACTGCAGAATCATGTAGAGACAAAGCTTGTCTTTGTCCCTAAACCAATCTATTTGTATTTATAAATTTTATTTTTGATTAGTGGGTTTATACCAGGCATAGTGTTCTGAGTCTGAGTGAACTCCGGGAGCTGGTGATGGACAGGGAGGCCTGGCGTACTGCGATTCATGGGGTCGCAAAGAGTCGGACACGACTGCGCGACTGAACTGAACTGAACTGATGGGGTAGTTATTTTTCCATATTACTACCAGATGTAAACTATTCTTTTTATGGCTCATAGAACCCTGGGATAGACATAGAGCACAGTTTATTTACCCTCACTTACAGATAGACACAGAGTTGGTTTTTAATGATTGATTAAGTATTAAAATTTTAACCAATATGCATATCTCATATATACTCTCATCATTAATATATATTTACAAATGAATGCACATGCTCCTCTATTTATATACATATGTAGTATGCATTAACTTACAATCCTTGTAAAATACTTGTATATATGTGTATTGTATATTTATGTATGAATATGTATATTTTATGTATGATTTTTTTCCCTTAGTTCAGATACCAAGAATGGGAATGAATGGGTCAAAGATTAGACAGAACTTAAATTTTGATCAATATAGCTAAACAATTCGCAAAATAGCATAGAGAAACACTGTCAACAATATATTAGAATGGCAGTTTATCCACTCAGTTGCTAACACTGATTATTAGTTAAATTCAGTAATTTGAATATAGTGGACAAAATGCATTATCTCGGTTGTCTTTTGAATAAAGAAAATAGCTTATAGCATATTCTGTTTTTCAAGTATGTCAATAGAGAATGTGAAATTGGTTCTTCAGTGTTTGCACTGAGCACCTTATAATATATTTTATGCACTGCATTCTTGTTGAAAGAATATAATGATAATAAGAAAAACTTATGGCCTGTTTATATTAATCTTACAACTTGCAAGCTTGTGAAGTCCCTATCTCCTTTGCATCTTCACTGAGTCTGTGTCTAGTTATCAGCACACTGATGATTATCACAGTCCTGCAGAAACTGAAAAGAAACTGAAACTCAGAAAAATGAGATGACCAAGGTCACACAAGACTATCTAAGATAATGTGTGAAAATTACTTTAAAAGTGTAAAGATCCTTGTACAGCTTAAGAAGTGGAAATCTGAAGATAAACCATTTGCCTTATTGAATAGAAGAAAAATTCATACTTCTCAGCTGGAAAGCTGATCTCTACCAAAAAATTAAAATGGAAATGTTTAGGAAAGCTTTTTGCCTATATTCAGAGGCTACTCTGAGACAGGTACACATCAGGACATAGCTGCCACCTCCTGCCTAGCAAAATCTTTGCTAGAATTCAGTCTTTGCAAGAGCTGGGTATGAATTTTTCATAGACTGCTGGAAGGGACCTGAAGCAAGAATTCTTCAAACAGTCTTGGCAGCATCAGGTTATATAAAACACTAGAAAATAAGGGATGCAAACGTGAGTGAGCAAAAGCAGAACAGAGTTTATATCCAGCAAAGGCAATTTTCCATTTTGAATTCTTTTTCCTCTGAGATCGACAGTTAATTTTCACTCTATGAGCTAGCTGGTACACTTGAACCTTAAAGTTTAAAGCCACATGAAAGTCCATACGTATGACAAACATGTAGGTTTCATGCACACAGTCACAAGGATGAGCACACACACGTAAACGCACATACGAGTGCATTCCTCAAGAATGAACACATGAACACAGGAAAGTGTGTGCACATTTGTGCTGATCAGTAAATGTTATAGTAACTTCTACCGTCACTTCACTAAGGCATTCACACAGTTGCATGGAATCATACCCAGTATTTATGTTCATACTCATAAAACAAGATAAACGCATACTACTTTGAGTACCTGCATGAAAACATGTGTTTGTGAACATATCATGCACAGAAGGAAATAAAAGTACATGCATATTCAGAGATCGCCAAGGATTTCAGGTCAGTATAACCCTGATGCCGTATCTCAGCAAAAATGGTAAAAATAAAACAATAACAAAAGTATACATTAATACTTCTTAAGAGCACCCCTAGGGCTGCCAAAATTTTTATTTTAGCAAATCAGCAACAAAGCATAAAGATAATAAATCATGAAAAAGTTGCATTTATACCAAAGATTTACAAATATAGAAAAATTCATAAATTTGTGGGGCTTGATTTCTGACAAAATTCATTATTTCTAAAGAACCATTTTATCATTTTTGTAATAAGCATAAACCAAGCCCTAGTATAATATAGACACTACATTAAATTCTGTGAATACAAAGATTAATAGAATATAATACTTGCCTTGTAAAGGGGACGACAAAGGATGAGGTGGCTGGATGGCATCACCAACTCGATGGACATGAGTTTGAGTGACCTCCGGTAGTTGGTGATGGACAGGGAGGTCTGGCGTGCTGCAATTCATGAGGTCACAAAGAGTCAGACACGACTGAGCGACTGAACTGAACTGGAGGAGCTCATGGGCTATCAATGAAACATGAAGTCAAAATCAATATGACAAGTCCCTGATGCCACTGTTTATAGACAACGTGACTGTTTTACAAAAGGGCTCTTCAATTCGCCAGTGAGGAAGATGAGTTCAGGAAAGTAAACTCAAGAGACAGTGCCGAAATTGCCAATCAAAGGGCAAGAAAACAATGAATTAAATTAAAAAGAGTAGGAAGAACACTTTTTTCCATAAATTTAGTTATTTTAATTGTGGTGACAACAGTATAAGCAAGACCGCAGGGAAGTCAAACCCAGCATGCATATGAGAGTAACTTCTAGAACTTCAGAATTGATACAGCATAGAAGGAAAAGCAAGTTTTCCATAAGAGACTGACAGGGGACATGCAGGTAAAAGCTTTGAATGTCTCTTTTTTTTTTTAACCGTTAGCTACAGTAAGTTCTTAGCAGTAAAGTACTCAATCAGAATCTTATTTTCACATTGCTCTCCACTCCTTGGGATGTAATTAAATTCAGTTGTGAAAGTTTAAGACAAAACCCTTTACAAGATTTAAGTTGTCAATTCCTGGAATGATGAAGACATGTCTTAGATCAGTAATGATGGAAAGAAAAGGATGGATCTGATTTTTAAAATATCGATGGATTTGATTTTCTGAAGTTGACATAAATTAACGATTGAATCAGAATATGAGAGAATAGTGTCTAGGGTTTTCTAACATGGACAAATGAATCAAGATCCTGCCAGATGAAAACATATTATGTGAACATACGGGAGGGGAAAGTATAAAGCAATCATAACAATATAAAATAGGACATAAAAATATAAAGCAGTATATTGAGATGTCTCTTGTATACCTAGACATATGTGTTTTAAAGCCAGAAGAAAGATATTGGATGAAAATATGCAACAATGCATAAACAGTTTATATCAAGGATGCATATAATTTTATACGAGTAATCAGAAGAGTATAGAACTGTAAGGATTAGCATCATTTAACAGGCAGACAAAGGAAAAGGAAACTTCCAACTGGAGATAAAATTACAGTCTGAGACAGATAGGAAGAATCAAGACTGTGTATAAGGATGTAATCTAAGTGTTAAAAATTTAAGTATGAAAAAACTAATCCATATTATCAAAAGCTATAGAGATCTATGAAGGTAGTTTAAATAGAGTATTGTGCAGAAACCAGACTGAAGAGCATTTTCTCAGAATGTGAGTCAAGAAAAATGTACCTTTCATGGAGAACACACTTTGAGGAAGTATGGATGAGAAGAGAGGATTATGTGGGAATTAGAGCTTACATATTTTAAAGAAATTGGTGTCTTTATATATTTATTTATTTATTATTTGGCCACACCATGTGGCATGCAGGATCTTAGTTTCCTGACTAGAGATTGAACCCAGAAACCCTGCATTGAGAGTACAGAGTCTTAACCGCTAGACTGCCAGGAATGTCCTTAAAACTTACTTTTTGAATAATGTTATTGGTAAATTTTAGAGTATCAAAAACTTGAAGGGTGACAGACAGGATAAAATAAAATATATTTACTGAGTTTTATTATGTAACAGGTATTTTTCTTAAACATTTTGCATGGGTTAGCTTTGTTATCTCTATTTTATAAACAAATAATTTGAGACATGAATCGTAAACAACTTATCCCAGTTAGTTACCTGCAAAGTGTGGAATCAGAGTTTGAATATAGGCAGCTGGGCCACATAATCAGTACTTTAAGCTATTAAATGACATCAGTCATTGAAGTTGTAGTGTTGAAAATACAGGGGAAAGAATAAAAGATGGACTGAGTCAGGTGCCTTGGTAACCAAACAGCTGGAAAAGGATGAGTGAGAAGGATGAAGGGTGAGGATTTGAAGATGTAGCCAAGGAAAAGAACTTCATCAATTGAGCCTCAAAAGAAAATAAAAATAGGTGAGGCTCAAGATACACTTCTGCTAGCGTCTAAAAGTTTAGAGATAACATGATTAAAAGCCTTATACATTTAAAGAAAGAAGACATTGTGGTACTGCACCTTTTTGTTGTCTAGTCGCTAAGTCGTATCCGACTCTTTTGCAGCCCCGTGGGCCTTCAGGCTCCTCTGTCCATGGGATTTCCCAGGCAAGAATACAGGAGTGGGTTGCTATTTCCTTCTCCAGGGGATCTTCCCCAAACAGGAATTATTGAGCCTGCCCTTCCTGCATTAGCAGGGGTGTTCTTTACCTCTGAGCCACTAGGGAAGCCCCACCACAATTTTATCTACTTGTAAAAAAAGAAAGATAGAAATTCTCCCTCCAGCCTTTAGCCAAATCTTCTACCTGTTCTTTACATTCAGTCCCCTTGCATTCTTCCAGGACTGGAGCCCTGACTCCTCTTTCTTCCACTTCTTTTTCAAGATTGGCATCTCCTTTTATAAGTTGCTTCAGCTACCTTCCTTTCTCATTCATCCCATGCTCCATCTTTAAAGTTACTTTATATATCACTTATACATGGAATCTAAAATTCGAACAAATGAACTTATCTGCTAAACACAAACAGACTCACAGGCACAGAGAACAGACTTGTGATTGCCAAGGGGAATGAGGATGGGGGAATCGAGATGGATTGGGAGGTTGGGATTAGCAGATGCAAACTATTTTATATAGAATAAATAAACCACAAACTCTTATTTTATAGCACAGGGACTCTGTTCACCATCCGGTAATAAACCACAATGGAAAATAAAATAATAAAATTACTTTGTTATATTATAGTCAGTCAACCTCTGGGAATGATGAAATTCTAATTGACAAAATGCGAATCGCTGCTTCTAAGCAATGCCGTGTGGATGACAGCAGAGGAACTGCTGCTGCTGAGCCACCCAAGACGGGTGGGTCATGGTGGAGAGGTCTGACAGAATGGGGTCCACTGGAGAAAGGAATGGCAAACCACTTCAGTATTCTTGTCTTGAGAACCTCATGAACAGCATGAAAAGGCAAAAAGATAGGACACTGAAAGAGGAACTCCCCAGGTCCATAGGTGGCCAATATGCTACTAGAGATCAGGGGAGAAGTAACTCCAGAAAGAATAAAGGAATGGAGCCAAAGCAAAAACAACACCCAGCTGTGGATGGGACTGGTGATAGGAGCAAGGTTTGATGCTGTAAAGAGCAATATTGCATAGGAACCTGGAATGTTAGGTCCATGAATCAAGGCAAATTAGAAGCGGTCAAACAGGAGATGACAAGAGTGAACGTCGACAGTCTAGGAATCAGCTAGCTAAGATGGACTGGAATGGGTGAATTTAACTCAGATGACCATTATATCTACTACTGTGGGCAGGAATCCCTCAGAAGAAATGGAATAGCCATCATGGTCAACAAAAGAGTCCGAAATGCAGTACTTGGATGCAATCTCAAAAATGACAGAATGATCTCTGTTCGTCTCCAAGGCAAACCATTCAATATGACTGTAACCCAAGTCTATGCCCCAACCAGTAATNGGGCAGGAATCCCTCAGAAGAAATGGAGTAGCCATCATGGTCAACAAAAGAGTCCGAAATGCAGTACTTGGATGCAATCTCAAAAATGACAGAATGATCTCTGTTCATTTCCAAGGCAAACCATTCAATATGACTGTAACCCAAGTCTATGCCCCAACCAGTAATGCTGAAGAAGCTGAAGTTGAACGGTTCTATGAAGACCTACAAGAACTTTTAGAAAATAACACCACAAAAAGATGTCCTTTTCATTACAGGGGCCTGGAATGCAAAAGTAGGAAGTCAAGAAACCCCTGGAGTAACAGGCAAATTTGGCATTGGAGTATAGAATGAAGCAGGGCAAAGGCTAATACAGTTCTGCCAAGAGAGCACACTGGTCATAGCAAACACCCACTTCCAACAACACAAGAGAAGACTCTACACATGGACATCACCAGATGGTCAACACTGAAATCAGATTGATTATATTCTTTGCAGCCAAAGATGGAAAAGCTCTATACAGTTAGCTAAAACAAGACCAGGAGCTGACTGTGGCTCAGATCATTAACTCCTTATTGCCAAATTCATACTTAAATTGAAGAAAGTGGAGAAAACCACAGACCATTGAGGTATGACCTAAATCAAATCCCTTATGATTATACAGTGGAAGTGAGAAATAGATTTAAGGGACTAGATCTGATAGACAGAGTGCCTGATGAACTATGGATGGAGGTTCATGACATTGTACAGGAGACAGGGATCAGGACCATCCCCATGGCAAAGAAATGTAAAAAAGCAAAATGGCTGTCTGAGGAGACCTTACAAATAGGTGTGAAAAAAAGGGAAGCTAAAAGCAAAGGAGAAAAGGAAAGATATAAGCATCTGAATGCAGAGTTCCAAAGAATAGCAAGGAGAGATAAGAAAGCCTTCCTCAGTGATCATTGCAAAGAAATAGAGGAAAACCACAGAATGGGAAAGACCAGAGATCTCTTCAAGAAAATTAGAGATATCAAAGGAATATTTCATGCAAAGAAGAGCTCAATAAAGGACAGAAATGGTATGGACCTAACAGAAGCAGATGATATTAAAAGAGATGCCAAGAATACACAGAAGAACAGTATGAAAAAGATCTTCATGACCCAGATAATCACAATGGTGTGATCACTCACCTAGAGCCAGACATCCTGGACTGTGAAGGGAAGTGGGCCTTAGAAAGCATCACTATGAACAAAGCTAGTGGAGGTGATGGAATTCCCGTTGAGCTGTTTCAAATCCTGAAAGATGATGCTGTGAAAGTGATGCACTCAATATGTCAGCAAATTTGGAATACTCAGCAGTGGCCACAGGACTGGAAAAGGTCAGTTTTCATTCCAATCCCAAAGAAAGGCAATGCCAAAGAATGCTCAAACTACTGCACAATTGCACTCATCTCACATGCTAGTAAAGTAATGCTCAAAATTCTGCAAGCTGGTCTTCAGCAGTACATGAACCGTGAACTTCCAGATGTTCAAACTGGATTTAGAAAAGGCACTGGAACCAGAGATCAAATTGCCAATATTCGCTCGATCATGGAAAAAGCAAGAGAGTTCCAGAAAAACATCTATTTCTGCTTTATTGACAATGCCAAAGCCTTTGACTGTGTGGATCACAATAAACTGTGGAAAATTCTGAACGACATGGGAATACCAGACCACCTGACCTGGCTCTTGAGAAACCTCTATGAAGGTCAGGAAGCAACAGTTAGAACTGGACATGGAACAACAGACTGGTTCCAAATAGGAAAGGGAGTACATCAAGACTATATATTGTCACCTGCTTATTTAACTTCTATGCAGAGTACATCGTAAGAAATGCTGGGCTGGAAGAAGCACAAGCTGGAATCAAGATTGCTGGTAGAAATATCAATAACCTCAGATATGCAGATGATACCACCCTTATGGCAAAAAGTGAAGAAAAACTAAAGATCCTCTTGAAAGTGAAAGACGAGAGTGGAAAAAGTTGGCTTAAAGCTCAACATTCAGAAAACGAAGATCATGGCATCTGGTCCCATCACTTCATGGGAAATAGATGGGGAAACCATGGAAACAGTGGCTGACTTTATTTTTCTGGGCTCCAAAATCATTGCAGATGGTGATTGCAGCCATGAAATTAAAAGACACTTACTCCTTGGAAGGAAAGTTATGACCAACCTAGACAGCATGTTTAAATGCAGAGACATTACTTTGTCAGCAAAGGTGTGTCTAGTCAAGACTATGGTTTTTCCTGTGGTCATGTGTGGATGTTAGAGTTGGATTATAAAGAAAACTGAGCACTAAAGAATTGATGCTTTTGAACTGTGGTGTTGGAGAAGACTCTTGAGAGTCCCTTGGACTGCAAGAAGATACAACCAGTCCATCCTAAAGGAGATTAGTCCTGGTGTTCACTGGAAGGACTGATGTTGAAGGTGAAACTCCATTACTTTGGCCATCTGATGAAAAGCTCTGACTCATTGGAAAAGACCCTGATGCTGGGAAAGATTGAAGGTGGGAGGAGATGGGGACAGCAGAGGATGAGGTGGCTGGATGGCATCACTGACTCAATGGACATGGGTTTGGGGGTCTCCAGGAGTTGGTGATGGACAGGGAGGCCTTGCGTGCTGTGGTTCATGGGTCTTAAGAGTCAGACACTACTGAGTGACTGAACTGAACTGAACTCAACTGCTGCTTCAAATAAGTGAAGTGAAGTCACTCAGTCATGTCCGACTCTTTGCGACCCCATGGACTGTAGCGTACCAGGCTCCTCTGTCCTTGGGATTCTCCAAGCAGGAATACTGGAGTGGGTTGCCATTTCCTTCTCAGGAGATCTTTCCAACCCAGAGATCGAACCTGCGTTTCCCGTATTGCAGGTAGATGCTTTATCATCTGAGCCACCAGTGAAGTCCTGCTTCAAATATCAACATACAATACTCAGTAGCAGAGTTTAATTTATCGAGATGTGATCTCCTGGAGCTGGTGATGAACCAGGAAGCCTAGCATGCTCCAGTCCGTGAGGTCGCAAAGATTTGGACACAGCTCAGTGAATGAGCTGAACTGAATTCGTCCTTTAATACTATATCACAATAACAGCAACAAATAGTGTACTACACTAGGATATTTGTGGGAACTTCTACATCTTTGTACAGAGATAGTTGTATAATTGAATTGAAATATATAAGGCATGATTTATCAGTGGGGTAGGTATTGGCTATATTTCTCTTCCTTTGTATTTATAATTCAGAAGTAGAAAATACTTTCCTATACTCTGGGGAAGTATGCTAATTTGTGTAAAATACAGCTTTTGGAACCAGATTCTAATTTAAATCTTTGCTTTCTCTTTTGCTTTAAGTCTATCCTGTGATCAAGCTATTTATTTTCTTTGTGGATTAAATGAGACATTATATATAGAGGTTATCAAAACAAGTTAGGTTGGTAGAAATTTTTAGAGTCTGCAAAACACGTATAACACTTTGGATATTCTGTCTTTTTCTAAATGTTTCTTTCTAAATGGGCATCTTACATTTTCTGAACGTGTCTAAATTGTGATATATATTTAAGTGCATCTGATGGCATGTTTCTTATTCATACTAAAAAGAGGAACTAGGTGAAAGCAGAGAGTTCCAAAGAAATTGAGGATGTTATTTTCACTTGCTTATAAGTTTACTTGAATTCAACAATTATCTCTTAACCACATGAGAATGTCCTATATATAACTAGAATTCTGATTTCATTCATTTACACATTCATCTGATTTATATCTATTCTTCCATCCATTAATCAATTCATAATGGGTACTTTGTTTCTGTTCTTCCTTAACTGACAGTAGTAATGCTACTGATCCACTCTTTAAATCACAACTTTTATTAAAGTATATATTAAAAGTACTTTTTTTAGAAAAGGAGATACTAATTGTTGAATGGTAATTAACATAGAGAATATATGACTTGATTCCTAAAAACATGAACACATATGGCAAAAGAAGGGAATAAATTTAAAAGAAATATCATTGGTCACCTTGGTCCTTGTCAATCAGAGTTAAAATATAGATCTTCCATTCATCTTCACATTGGCTGTCTGCTGAACTTATGACAAATGTAATACATCACAAAGATAGTGAATAATATGAAAGTGAAAAGTGTTAGTTACTCAGTTGTGTCTGACTCTTTGTGACCCCATGGATTGTAGTCCACCAAGCTCCTCTGTCCATGGCATTCTCCAGGGAAGAATGCTGGAGTGGGTAGCCATTCCTTGCTCCGGGGGACCTTCCTGACCCAGGGATTAAACCTGGTCTCCCACTTTGCAGGCAGATTCTTTATCATCTGAGCCACCAGGGAAGCACATGCATAAAATACTAGAAAGTAAAAATGAATGACATACGTTCACTTTCCCATTTGGAATAAATTCAAGTGTGTCCTCATAGTGAGCATGGTAGGGGAAATTATAAACATGTTTATGACACAAGAAAGGGTGTTTAATCTCAGTTTCACAGATACAGAACTGCAGACTTAGATGACCCTGATGGAAATCAGTTGCTTTTAAGAAGATATTTTTGACTATAAGATTAAAGAAATAGGCACACATCATAGGTCTTATTCAAAAACATATTAATTTTCCTTTATAGTAAATTCAAAAGGATTATTAACAATGGGTTCTTTTTAATATCAGATATATCTGAAAGCTAAATTAATCACAAGGACGGTGAAGAGAATATCAAGCATTATTATCTTCATTTTTACTTATTGAATCTTTGTCCTCTAGTGCCTTTTTTTTTGTTTTTTTGGCTTGTTTTTATTGATTTGACAAACTAAATCAGAATAAAACACAGCCCATCAATCAAAACAGTGATTCTCTAAAGTATTCCTTACTTGTAGCTTCAGCTGTGAAACTTTTTGTTTTCCTTTTCATAGTTCCACCTTCAGACTTTCAAGGCCCATTTCAAAAGCTGCATATTTAATGGAAGTTTTTTTAATTAACTCAGCAAATTAGGATGTCTTCTTTATAAGATTAAAGTTAAATCTTTCTCTCTCACATACATACAGGTGTGTTTATACAATATTTGTCATATTTCTACATTATTTTGTCACCTCAGTCTTTCATAAGCTTAATTATTTTTGAGGAAATGTACCATTAGTTGATATCTCTGAATACCCGACTAGGACTCTGCAACTGGAAGATGCTCAGTAATTATTTACTGACTTAAATTTTTGAACTGCAAGAACTATATTGCTCTTTTGGTGTGATTGTGTTCAAACCAATTTGTTTGATGTACATTACTTGTATTTAGTCTATCAAATATTTTTCTACTTTCTTGTGACACTTTTTCATCAAATATATGAAAGCTTCCATCTCTAAAATGTGTATAAATACATAAAACACAGAAAACGTAAGAATGAAAAACCACAGAAATCATATATTCCATCATCATCAGGACAATAATTATGATGATTACATGCATGCATGAATGATTACTTTCTGTATGCCGATTAAATGCCAAATATCACAGCGTAATTGAAACTAAATTTGGTAATTTGTCTCTGACTCCATTTCTTGGTGTCTTTGTGTGTGTGTGTGTGTATTTTGCAGGGGCGGGTGGCTGTTATTGAGCTGAAAGATTACCAGAATACTTATAAAAAAACCAAAATATTGAATCAGTCATTTGAATGCGTTGCATCAAATAGTCATGAAGCAGCTAGTATTGCCGGGGGCCAGCGTGAGGAACTCCACCCATGGCAAAGGTCATGAGGAAGGAGGCTTGGCATACGGAAGGCGTGATCAAGCCTCAGGAAACCCCCTGTTCCCGAGCATCTAACCCCCAAACCAGAGTCTGTTTTATGCTCTCACCTACACCTCTGACTTTACGGGGGGCTCTCCCCCATAACCATTTCTCAGTTTACATACTTGTTTTCTATTTATTTTGCCTTGTATATGTTAATATGGTGTTTCCATATTCCACATCTCCCCCTTAGCTATTAGTTTTACACTCTATTTATTGATTGCCTCCAGTATTATAACATATTCATTGTTGTTTTAGTCACTAAGTTGTGTCTGACTCTTTTGCAACCCAATGATATAAAACCTTTCTTAGACAAAGCAAGGATGAGAGAACACATTAATTCATTTCCTTCTCTAAATTATATACCATTATTTTAATAACATATGACACATATTTTTAGCTCCACAGACATTAGTTTACAATCCCGCAAGATATTAGACTACAACTATTTAGATTTACCTATGTACTAACCTCTTCCATTGCTCCTTTCTTCTAGCACCTATACCTTTCTGTATGAGATAATATTCCTTCTACTCAAAAAATAATCTGTAGTAGTTCATTTATTGTATCTGCTGGTGACAAACTCAGGTTTTCTTTTCTGAGAATATATTTTATGTCAAAGGAAATTTCTGCCAAGTATATAAACCTAACCTGGCAGTTTCTTTCTGCACTGAAGATACTGTCTCTGGCCTCAGTTGTTTCTGTTGAAGTAGCTAATTTTTATTTTATTTAATTTTTAATTTTTATTTTATTCCTATTTCATTAAAGGTAATATGTATTCTCCCTCTCACTGCTTTGAACATTGTTCTCTATCTTTGGTTTTCAGCAGTTATGCTATGATATGATGTGCCTACCATGTTTTTTTACACATTTATTTTTGTTGGAGTTCATAGGGCTTCTTGAATCTGTGACTTTCATCAATTTTTAAATGCCCCCACACCTGAATTTCACATATTGACTCTTCTCAACACCTTTTCTCCTCTCTTTGTGGGTTCCTAATCACAACATACATAAGATCACCGGATCACTGAGTGTCAGTGTATTTTATGATCTCTTCCATATTATTCATCCTTTTCTCTTCTGTTTCAGTCTGAATAGTTTCTTCTGACTCATCAGTTCACTGATTCCTTTAGTTCTAATTTACTGTTAAAATCTGTTTCTTAATTTGACATATTGTATTTTCAGTTCTAGATTTTTCTTCTAGCTTTTTAAAAGTTCTAAAAGTTTCTAGTTCTTTGCTGAAATTCTACAACTTGTCATTTAGTCTTTTCAGCATATTAGTCATAAAGTCCACATCTGGTATCTCCAGTACCTGGACCTTCTGTGGGTTTTCTTCTATTGCAGTATTTTTCTTTTTATTTCACCCACATCTTTCTTCTATCTTGTTTTGTTGTTTTTGTTTTGTTTTGTTTTGTTTGTTTGTTTTTAGTGCCAGACACTGTATTTGAAAAAATTTAGGAGATAATATGAGATTCAGGATATTGTTACTTTCTTCCAGAGAGAATTTACTTTGCCTGTGGTACGCAGTGAAGCTTGGGCACTAGCAATCTTACATCACCTTAATTCAGTTGGGAACTGAGATGACTGGAATTTGGGCTTTAGTTCATCAAAGGACTGATCACTACCCAGAGTGTACTTCTGTGCTCCAATGAAATCCTGGGAATTTACAGTCTACCTCTCCATGTTAAGTCCTGAATTCTACTTATTGTCTCTCCGACCTTGTGAATCTGTCAAAAGATTAGTTTTCCAGCTCCACTGAACCTATAATAAATGTTACCTTTTGTCACAGCTTGACCCAATGGAAAACATTTTTTAAAAATAAGAAGCCTAACAGCTTAGAATCTGGTCCTAGATATTAGCTTTGTCCCTTACGTGCTCCTGTGATTGTGTTCTTATGTATTAAGAGATGACAATTTCTACCACTTACTTTAATTATTGTTTGAACCTCAGATTATGTAGTAAGCAATATACCAAAGTGCTAATATACTCATTAATTTAAACTGCAGTTGTTTAACCAATATTAAGCAACACTAGTCTGATATAATATGGTGGGGATTTTAGGAGTATATTTCATATACAGAGTTTTACATTACAAAAAAAATAACAAATTCAAATATTTTTAACATTTCTAAGTCTTACAGAATGTAACACCAAGCAAATAAATATTTGTACATACTTTTACATCCCATTTTTGTGAAAAGGTTCTTCAGGTCAGGATCCTTAGCTTGTGATTGTACTCCACACACAAATATTTTTGAGGTATTATTATTTGTTAAGACTGACATATGGGCAACTGTGTACCAAGAACCTGTATTGACCATTAAGATATCATCATCCATATTTAATAAAGCCTTTACAGAATGGACAGCGAGACTTCGAGATTTGTCCTACAAGATAAAAGTATGATTAGAATTTCAAAGGGTTTAGGTAAAACAAGGTATTGGAAGAAATCTTGAGGTTATCTAACCCATCTTGTGTTTAAAACACCTTAAATATATGTTTAAATATAAAGCTAGTAGTTTATAAACTTTATAATTTATATGTATATATGTTTATAAAGTTAACAAAATTGGTTTAGCTTAAATTATGACTGTTATCATTTAACTGTTATATAGTGATGGAACAACAGACTGGTTCCAAATCAGAGGAGGAGTACGTCAAGGCTGTATATTGTCACACTGCTTATTTAACTTATATGCAGAGTACATCATGTAGAGACTTCGAGATTTGTCCTACAAGATAAAAGTATGATTAGAATTTCAAAGGGTTTAGGTAAAACAAGGTATTGGAAGAAATCTTGAGGTTATCTAACCCATCTTGTGTTTAAAACACCTTAAATATATGTTTAAATATAAAGCTAGTAGTTTATAAACTTTATAATTTATATGTATATATGTTTATAAAGTTAACAAAATTGGTTTAGCTTAAATTATGACTGTTATCATTTAACTGTTATATAGTGATGGAACAACAGACTGGTTCCAAATCAGAGGAGGAGTACGTCAAGGCTGTATATTGTCACACTGCTTATTTAACTTATATGCAGAGTACATCATGTGAAATGCCAGGCTGGATAAAGCACAAGCTGGAATCAAGATTGCTGGGAGAAATATCAATAACCTCAGATATGCAGATGACACCACCCTTAAAGTGAAGAACTAAAGAGCCTCTTGAAAGTGAAAGAGGAGAATGAAAAAGTTGGCTTAAAACTCAACATTTGGAAAACTAAGATCATGGCATCTGGTCCCATCACTTCAAGGCAAACAGATGGGAAAACAATGGAAACTGACAGACTATTTCTAGGGGCTCCAAAATCACTGCAGATGGTGACTGCAGCCATGAAATTAAAAGACGTTTACTCCTTGGAAGATAAGCTATGAACAACCTAGACAGCATATTAAAAAGCAGACATTACTTTACCAACAAAGGTCCGTCTAGTCAAAGCTATGGTTTTTCCTATAGTCATGTATGGATGTGAGAGTTGGACTACAAAGAAAGCTGAGCACTGAAGAATTGATGCTTTTGAACTGTGGTGTTGGAGAAGACTCTTGAGAGTCCCTTGGACTGCAAGGAGATCCAACCAGTCTATCCTAAAGGAAATCAGTCCTGAATATTCATTGGAAGGACTGATGTTGAAGCTCCAATACTTTGGCCACCTAATGTGAAGAACTGACTCATTGGAAAAAAAACTCTGATGCTGGGAAAGATTGAAGGCAGGAGGAGAAGGGGATGACAGAGGATGAGATGGTTGGATGGCATCACCGATGCGATGGACATGAGTTTGAGTAGGCTCTGGGAGCTGGTGATGGACAGGGAACCCTAGCGTGCTGCAGTCCATGAGGTCACAAAGAGTCAGACACAACTGAGCAACTGAACAGAACTGAACTGATAGTGATAAGGCAATGCCAAACTCCCTAAATGTGATTAACAGATTACTGGTGTCCTGCCTTAGCTCCCATTTTTAAACTTTCATGAAAATGTACTCATCTGCCACTGGCATTCTTTCTTCCCCATCACATTGTCATCTAACTTGCTGCTAGCTTACAGAGATTAAAAGTAAGACGGCTGACAAGTTTAAAAAGGGGGCTAAGAGATGAGTTTATGCAACTGATCTCAGTGCTCAATAGGATGTCACCACAAGATAAAGCCAAGAGACACTACCCAAGAATGCAGGTACTGTGAAGGGATAAACCTTACAAGACCAAAGTGAGTCTGAGGCATGAATTGGAATCTAAGGACATAAAAATTAATTTAACTCAATTTCTTGAACCTTTTATTTTTCATTCTATTGAAATACCATTATAACTCACATTCTCTTCCTGTATCGATAGCCATTATACATATCTTACAAATCAAAGCTGTAAGACTATAGTAAAGAGATAATGGGAACACATTACACATTGCATTTTCAAATGCAGGATGGCACTAGCATCTTCCCCAGAAACAAAAAAAGAAAAGGGAATCACCACGCCTTCTCTTGAATCCTCCCTTGGGAGAGAAAAATATAGCTTTTCAGCTATAAGCAATACAAGTTCCCCCATCTACGGTGTCTTGGAAGGAGAATATGTTCCTTATAATACGCCCACTTCACATGGGGCAAAGATGCCAAAGTACAACAGGAAAACTGATGTAGCAGTATTAATTTTATATTTCTATGTGGAAATTAGGCCTTACAAACCTCCTTCATAACCTATACAAAATATAATCCATTTCTTAGGTTTTAGTTTTAAGTAGAGAAATTCTTTGGGTGAGCAGGATTATTGAGAGACTCACAGTATTGAGAACCACAGTGAAAATAAAAATTTGTTTACCTGAAATATAAGTTTATAATCTTTAAAAAGATCTATATTTAGAAGATCACTTTTAAGATGAGATGGAAAAATTAAGACATCATAGCAATGTTGATCCACAGCAAAGACTTTATTATCAATATGCAATACAGATTTGACTTTATTATAGCCATTTTTCTTCAAAGTATAATAAACTTCTTCAGGGCTGTAAATATATAATATTAGGTTATAATTACAAATATAATACATAAAAATATATTTAATATCAGCATCTTTTTCCTACAATAAATAAAATTATCATTGCATATACTACATCTAATGGACTTATAATTTAAGCCATCAGTAAGTCAAAAAAAAATTAGAGACAAAAAAGTTAACACATTTATTAAATTACTTTTGGATCTGGTGATAAAATCCTGAACAAAATTATAATTCCCACTCACTCCCTCAGATGAGCCCCTTATCCATTAAAAAGGTAATACTTTTATCACATTATTTTGAAAGGCAAGTGACTTGAGTAAAGAATTTGATTAGAACTCTTACCTGATTTTACAAGTATTTATCCAAGCATAAAGTGGCAAAGTGGAGGCCCTTAATTCTTGGTTCCTAACTGTTTCTGGAAGAATGTGGTAAATTGAAAGGGCATCATGTTTGATTCGACATCTTGCCAATGCTGCAGCCAATTTTGTCTTAAAACTGGAGACAGAAAATCCATTCTTGGTAACTACTGCATTGAAGACAAGACTATCAATTTCCCATTTGAAAAATTAACAATTAGATTTAGAATTATAATATTCTATAATTCTATTTCAAATTTTTGAAGTCTAAAGTTAAAATTTGCCATATTTAAAAATGGGAATTACCCTACATTTTAAAAAATGGAAACCCAATAATTCTGCTTCTTTTTTTTCAGGTTTTGCTGTCTCTGTATATTGTATATCTTAATCGTTTATAACAAATGCTGGTTGAAAGACAAATTTTATGTAGTAAAGGTGAAGGGCTTAGAGTCAGACAAATTTTAAGTTAAATTAAGGCTATGTCACTTACTAGCTGTGTGACCTCGGGTATGATGCTGACTTTCACCAGCCTCAGTTTTCTCATCTATAGAATGTGATCAGCTTACCTTGCTATTACTGTGGGGATTAGTATCATGGGGCTTCCCTGGTGGCTTAGCTGGTAAAGAATCTGCCTGCAATGTGGGAGACCTGGGTTCAAACCCTGGATTGGGATGATCCCCTGGAGAAGGGAAAGGCTACCCATTCCAGTATTCTGGCCTGGAAAATTCCAGGGACTGTATAGTCCATGGGGTCGCAAAGAGCTGGACACAACTGAGTGAATTTCACTTATACCATGGGTGTCACCAAGCACCGTGCCTGGCAGGCACTCACTATAGGTCAGTCTGTGTTATCAGAGATGGCAAGAGTATAGTCTTGACAAGATTAAGGAGCTTTCATGAATTGGTATCAAGTCCTTCCCAGTGCTGATTATCTCATATCTCATAGGTACAAATAACAGGTAAACAAAAACAAGAACTGGTTAGCATAAAATGAAAACCCAATAATTCTTTTTTAATCTTATGGCCTAAATCACTGGGAGGTATTGTGTACTGACTCTGTCTCCTTGACCACAGGTGATTGCCAGAAGGTGGGCACTTGACCCAAACCAGTCAAGTGAATTTTTGTGTCCAGTAACAGAGAGCCAAGTCAATCTTTCTGGTTTTTGGTGCTGTACAATATAAAGCTCCTGAGTTGACAGCAGCCAAGTTTCCCATTCTACAAACAGAAAAAGAAGATGTAAGAAAGAAGCTAAAGCACACAAAGAGGCAGAAACCAGGGTGGAAGACAGTCCTGAGGGTACCTGAGTCACAGGATTGTCAGGAAGCATTTAATAGGAGGCTTCCTATGTGCTGTTTTGGATCTGTCATGAATCCATTATTAATTCCTGAATATTTAGGAATTAAGTGGAGTAGCAAACTACTCCCGGGGGCTTAGGAATGCATGCATTTTTTTTTTGACTTACTGATGGCTTAAATTATAAGTTCCATTAGATGTAGTATATGCAATGATAATTTTATTTATTGTAGGAAAAAGATGCTGATATTGAATATATTTTTATTTTTTTCCATATGGTGATAAGTAACTATTAATGACCTTCTTCCTTTTTATGAACCATATGGTAAGACTGATTACTTACAACACTCTCTCTTTCATATGGATGACCTCATGTTTCTTTGATAACTTGTAAGTTTTTATTTTATCTCTGCTGAAAATAGCTACCTTGCCTGGAGAATCCCAGGGACGGGGGAGCCTGGTGGGCTGCCGTCTATGGGGTTGCACAGAGTCAGACACGACTGAAGCAACTTAGCAGAGCTTAGCAGCAAGACAGTATAAATACTCACACAATGTTGAATAAAACACCTTTGCTCCATCGGAGCTTTGGTCCTCGTGTCTTTCTTTCTTTCTCTCTCTCTCCCTCAGGCTAATTCTCTGGAGCGCAGAGACCTGTCATGCTCATTCTCCTGACCAGGTTTCTAAGACCCTCTTGACAAGGCGCACTGTGCCTTTGCCCCCCTCGAGAGGGTGCCAGGTGCCTTTGTCAGCGATGCAAGCCCTGTGTCTAAGAACATTACCAGTTTTCTGCGTAAACCAAGGAATATCAGCCTCTTTCTCTCTTTTACTTTCTTATTGTTGACTCCGGACCACCAGGTTCTGGTCCATTAAAGGACCCTCAACACAGGATGTAGTTAGCAGAAGCATAAGCACATCAACGTCCTTCCTGCAAGTCTCACTGTGCAATTCTTTGGTGAGATACTTTATAATAAAATTTCTCTTTTGCCTAATTTAGTTTGAGTTGGATTCCTGTCTGGTTGTCAAAAAGGAAACCTACCTAGTACATCATTTTCTCTTAGTTTATTTTTTTAAAAGAAATGGGTTTTATTCCTTTTTTAGCTTAAAATTGTCAGAAATTTAATATAAGAACAAATGATCTCAAGGGGTTTTTTTGTTTTGTTTTTTGTTAGTGGTGGTGGTAGGTTTTGTCTTTGTTTTTTTTTTTGCTGTGCCACGTGGCTTGTGGGATTTTAGTTCCCCAACCAGGAACTGAACTCAGGCCTTCCACAGTAAAAGCATTGAGTCCTAACCACTAGACCACCAGGGAATTCTCAAAATATCTCAAGTTTCAAAGTGCCAGTAGTAATGCCTAACACAAAAGAAATGTGGCTCTCTTTAAATATAAATTATATTCTTGATGCCAAAAGATAATCTTCAGTGAACTGCTTGAATTTCCCATAGAAATAAAAAAAAATCAGAAATTATACTGAGAACTGTTTCACAATACTCACTAAGTAAGTAAAATGGGCTAAGAGTTTCTAAAGAAGGGGTGGAAAGAATTGAGAGATAAAACCCCATGAACAAGTGTTTAGAAGCATTTTGGCAAATGAGAAACTCTAAGCATTATGGGAATAAGAACACTGGGAATAGAAGAAAAAGGAATATCTAAGCAAATGTGACTTATCCCCCAAATCCATGAATGTTAAAAATGGTTTTAACATTCATGAATCATTCAAGGTAAATAACCTTACCACATTAATAAAATCAAGAAGAAAAATGATCATATCCAAACTCTGGTCTCTGTTTTCTTAATTTAGTAAGACTACAGTTTTCTCTAAAGACCATCCTTCCTGCACTGCAGTTGGAAAGTACCTATAAGCATAAAGCCAGGACTATTCTAGGGCTCACCTCATTTGTTTTCACTTTCTCAAGGATTAAATTTCTGTGCTGTTTTTTGTCTAATGTCCAAAATCTTTGCCTCATATATTTTGTCCATCTAGTTATTTATAGGGGCTTCCCAGGTGGCCTCTAGTGGTAAAGAACATGCCTGCCAATGCAGGAGATGTAAGAGATGTGGGTTCACCCCTGGGTCTGGAAGATCCTCTGGAGAAGGAAATGGCAACCCACTCCAGTATTCTTGCCTGGAGAATGCCATGGACAGAGGAGCCTGACAGGCTATACAGTCCATAGGGTCGCAAAGAGTTGGATACAACTGAAGCAACTTAGCACACACAGTTATTTGTAGGAGGAATGAATAAGTTTGACCCAAGACACTCTGTCATGACTATATAACTACATTTTTAAAAGATCACTTTATCTATGGAAAAGATTGTGAAAAAGGAAGAGTTACAGGCAAGGAATAAAGAAGCTATCGCAGTAGTCTTAGTGACAGATTATAAATGGCTTGGTTTGGATAGTAGGAGTGGAATGGAAACAAGTAGACACATTCAGCATATGGCTTCCAACTGGAATTACAGAACTTGATGTAATAGGTATGGCAGAGGCACCGGGGAGGGCAGGAGAGAAGAATCAAGGGTAACATCTAAGAAGCTGGTGGTGCCTTGACTAACAGGATAGTTCTGGTGATCTGGGAGGAAGGGCTACTCAGTTTTTCCTCTCCTGTTGCTTCCCCAGTCTTTCACTGCCCATTTTCTAATCTCACTGTGCATTTTCTAGTTTTGCCTCACCAAAGTCCAACAAATTATTTGGCAGAATCAGATTCTTGGGCTAGTATGAGGCATGAAGAGAAAGAAAGGAAGAAGCTGTGGTGGTTTATTTAATCCAGTCACACTATTTCAAAGACAGTTGCATTTGTACAAGAAATGAATTCTTAAAGCCCTTGCACATATCAAAAAGACAGGGCTTCCCTGGTAGCTCAGCAGTAAAGAACCTGCCTGCCAGTGCAGGAGACGCAGGTTCATCCCTGACCTAGGAAGATCCCACATGCCTCAGAACAACTAAACCCACATACCACAACTGTTGAGCCTGTGCTCTAGAGCTCAAGAACTGCAATTACTGAGCCCATGAGCCACAACTACTGAAGCCTGAGCATCCTAGAGCCTGTGCTGCACAACAAGAGAAGCCACCATGATAAGCCATCAAAATGAGAAGCCTGCAGACGGCAACTAAAGAGTAGCCCACGCAACAACAAAGACCCAGCACAGCCAAACATAATAAACAAATGAGTGATAATAGGTTCATCTTGGATTCTATCCCTAGAGCCATGAACAAATGAAGAAAAAGATACCAGTTGGTATACAGAGTGATAAAACACAAGGATCTCTGGCAGAGACAACAAAGATCAAACACAATTTTTATAAGGAGAAAATTATTCTCATTCAGTTTCTTGTTAAATAACTGCTTCTTCTATCACCTCTTAAAATTAGTCTTCATCATCTTGGTAGAAACATACTAAGGTATACTTCAAGCTTAAATGATTCTACTGCCCTGGGGACAATACTGCCCATCCCCAAGGCCCAGATGATCAATAGGGGTTGGCCTCCAACATTCTGAGTTCAGAATTCTACTCCATTAGCTATGGAGGACTGGCCCAAGGAAATGCACTTGACCCACGAGGAGCCAAATTCCCTGGAAGGGGGTAGAATTAGAACTAGGTGTAGAGATAATAAATTAATCTAAGTGAAGAAACTAACATACAAGTGTAACAAGTAAGCTTAAGACCTGGGGTGCAGCAGTAAGGCTTTTTCCTTGTAGGCTAGCAACAAAGAAGGCAGATCAGGAGAGAAAAGGAGAATGAAGCAGATATTAAGAGAGAACCAGAAATAAAAAGGTAAAGAGACAAAGAAAATCCTGACGTCTTTCCAGTTCCTGATTTCATTCTCTTCCTGAGTCTTTGAGTTGCACGAGACATTCCAGGATCTATTTAAGAACATTTTCCATTTTTGCTCATGTTAACTGAAAATAGCTTCTATTACTTGAAAGCTGCGATTCTTGATTAAAACCTTCTAGGTTATCTTTATACATGTATTTTCTTAGCATTACCTTTCTAATTATACATGGATTTTCTCAGTGTTATCCTTTTACCAGTATATTACACTACTATTCTCTTCAATTCAACCACTAAATACACACATTTCTCCTATAACATATTATGAATTGAGCATAGCATGAATTGGATATAAAATAACTTACTAATGTGGGAATAAGATCTGTATTTTATGAAGCCCGATTGGTTCGGGCAGTTTCCGTTGCACTGACAGGAATGTCACCAGATAACCTCCTCTGGGCAGGAGGTAGCACAGTATGTATTACAAGGAAAAGTAAACATCTGAGGAATCAGGAACCTTAGACAATAGTATCTTCTGGCTCTTCTGGCCTCGTGAGCCATGGTCTTTGCTTGTCCTATTTCCTACCTGCCTTGCTAGCATTCTCAGCTAAGCATCTGCTGCTGCTGAAACCACAGTCTGGTCTTTCTCACTTGGTTAGAGCTCTGTGGCTTTCCTGGCTGCTTTAGCCTAACCTCAGCTCTCATTACACACACTAAGTTGAGATTTCCATGAAAATCTCCTTAGTCCTAAGACAAACGGAAACTGAAAGCAGTTCAGGAAAGCTGAAACTCAGAGCTTGTCCCAAAGCACATTGCCCCACCACTTTTTCATCAATGCACTGCACCCATCCTGGGTACCCATTCTCAGAGGCAGGTTGCCTAGTACTGGTATAGGGGGTGAAGTGGTTGCCCAGGAATCTAGGTAGTAAACTGAAGCAAGATCATTGCTTATCTAAGGGATATACATTCAATTGCTTTTGCTTTTCTCCATCCCCAAATTTCTCATGGCTACAACTGCTGCTGCTGCTGCTAAGTTGCTTCAGTTGTGTCCGACTCTGTGCGACCCCACAGACGGCAGCCCACCAGGCTCCCCCATCCCTGGGATTCTCTAGGCAAGAACACTGGAGTGGGTTGCCATTTCCTTCTCCAATGCATGAAAGTGAAAAGCGAAAGTGACATATTACTATGTCATATCTGTCATCGTCTAGCATATTTTACCCAAGATTCACTATCTTAAGTGGAGGGAACAGTAGCATATAAATGGTTAAATCTTGAGCTCTGAAGTGAAAGTGAACGTTAGTCACTCAGTCCTGTCTGACTCTTTGGGACCCTGTGGACTGTAGCCCACCAGGCTCCTCTGTCCTTGGATTTCTCCAGGCAAGAATACTGGAGTGGATTGCCATTCCCTTCTCCGAGGATCTTTCTGACCCATGGATTGAACCTGGGTCTCCTGCACTGCAGGCAGATTCTTTACCATTTGAGCTACAGAGAAGTTCTCTAGAGAGCCTTCCTGATTTTGAATTCTGGCACTTCTCTTTCTAGCTCTATGGCATTAGACAGGTTCCTTTAACATGTCTGTACTTCAGTTTTCCCTCTGAGTTAAAATACAGGTTGGTAACAATATTCACTTGGAAGAATTGTTATGTAAAGAGCTTCTTGTAATAATGATTGATACATATTAAGTGTTCTTCAATAAAGGTAAGTAATTACTATAACTCCATTCAGTGACTCTTTTGGTCTCAACCTTCAAAATGAAACTGAGTTTTCCATAACAATATAAAATAAGATATGATAACTGTTTCAGATTATTCACCTGGTAAACATACTTTGGCCACCTCATGCGAAGAGTTGACTCATTGGAAAGACCCTGATACTGGGAGGGATTGGGGGCAGGAGGAGAAGGGGACGACCGAGGATGAGATGGCTGGATGGCATCATGGACTCAATGGACGTGAGTCTGAGTGAACTCCGGGAGTTGGTGATGGACAGGGAGGCCTGGTGTGCTGTGATTCATGGGGTCGCAAAGAGTCGGACACGACTGCACAACTGAACTGAACTGAAACATCTTCCTACAGGATTGCTGTTGTTTGCTATGTTGTACTTTCTATTAAGGCTTAAGAGCATAGGAGAGTTCCCTGCTGGTCCAGTGAAGACATTGCGTTTCCACAGTAGGAGGCATGGGTTCCATCCCTGGTTGGGGAACTAGGGTCCTGCAGCCCTAACAATAGTAGCATTTAATGAATGACCATCTACTATCATCTACTATGTGTCTGGCTCCTAGCTCAGCATTTTACATACATTACTTTAATTAGTTCTCTCAACCACCTTTTTAGGTAGGTGCCATTATTGTCCTCATGCTAGGCTTCTGCTGATACTTAGGGTAAAAGGAAAACAAATTTTAAATATGTTAGTTTTGCTCTTAACTACTGACATTAAGTTGTAAAAGCTGTAGATTCTTTTTTCAATTTGGCAAAGTGGTGGGTTCTTATCTAATTGGAATTTTCTTGTTTGATACACGTTAGTTTAAGAGCTGTAAACAAAGCCAAGTAAATAAACAATAGCTGTTTCAAATGAAGTGTAAGTTATGTATGTGCTAAAAATTGTCAGGAATTTTTCATGATTTTCCAAATACTTACAAATTGGATCTTACAATTCAAGCTTTCAAAATAACTTGAATTTAAGTAAAATATTTACTTTGTTCAAGATCTGTATTTAAAGGAACTCAAGAAACTTATGAACTTTTTATATTTTTTCTCTATAAAATTTTAACACTTATCCACACATTATATTGTGTACTATTTCACCAGTGAAATACTAAATAATGAATTCATATAAAACATCCTTTTAACCTTTACAGTTACCTGTTAAGAAGGTTCTCCACTTTAGAACTTCTGCTATAGACTCTTCGTTACCAGAAAGGAGACGAGCTTGAAATTTTCTGTCTTGGAAATCATATAGCATCACAATGATAAGACTGTTCAAATGATCCGGCTTCCAAGGAGAAACACAGAGAAGGTATAGCATACAAATAATATCTAACAGCAATATTTCCCATTCCATTATTTTTCAAGAGAGCAGGAGTATGACTATTTTCACATCATCTGATTAAACTGGGAGATAGAAAAGGACTGCAAACTAGAAAAAAAATTCAGTAAAAAATAAAACTTTCAAAAAGGACAACCTCTGGCATGTTCATCAAAATGAAAGGAGTAGGATCTATATTAGAACCTTGGAAGTAGGAAAGAGTTAAGGCTGTGTTTTAAACAAACTAGTTATTTAAATCCCAAGGCTTATTTTTAGTACTTTCTAAATAACACTCATGTGACAGCTAATTATATAAAAGTTATACACTTAAAAAAAAAAAGTTATACACTTACTATTTTGGTACTTGGGAAGATATAGCTGTCTATTAATATAGTTTCCAAAATATCTTGATCTGCAAAACAAAGAAAATGTCTGTTATGAAAACACCAAAGCTGAAAATGAAAACTTTGGAATCAAAATACACTTTAGCCAATATTGCAAAATACTTTTACTTTCATATCCAAAATATACCTTAATTCTTGATAAAAGACCCAAATTGCAATGGCATAATGAAATATTTGTAATCTTTATGAATCCTAGACCCCTGTGACCCAGGCTCCACATGGTGTTGTTGTTTATTGTTTACTTGCTAAGTTGTGTCTGACTCTGTGCAACCCCATAGACTATAGCCCACCAGGCTCCTCGGTCCATGGGATTTCCCTGGGCAAGAATACTGGAGTGGGTTGGCATGCCCTCCTCCAGAGGATCGCCCGGATGAGGGATGGAACTCACATCTCCTGCAGTGGTAAGTAGATTCTTTACCTCTGAGCCACTAGGAAAGCCCAGGCTCCACATGGAATCATAGTCAAAGAAGCATTATCGAATAGCTGAGACAGTAATAAAGGAATTTCAATCTTTAATTTGTATCCTTGAAAAACATTAAAGAAGATCTAATTAATAATGTCTTATCCTTTTATGTACTGTTGAATTCAATTTGCTAACATCTTATTTAGGATTTTTGTTCTATGTTTATGTTCATGAAGGATATTGGTCTATAATTTTCTCTTCATAATATCTCTGTCAATGTTGGTATCAGGGTTATGTTGGCCTTATAAAATTTGTGGGAAATATCCCCTCTTCTTCTAGTCTCTGGAATAATTTGCACTAAATTGATGTTATTTCTTATTTAAATATTTGATAAAACTCACTAGTGAAGACACTGATAAGATGACAATCTAAGACCCAAATGACAAGGAGTTACCCATGTAAAGATCCAGGATGAGACAGCATTCTGGTCACAGGGATAATTACAAAGGTAATAAGTAAAAACATATGGACATATTTTGAAACCTCCACAGGTCCATTTGTTATAATGACTTAACTATATATACATATCATATAACAAATGCTTTAATCAGTTAACAGAAAGCTTGGATAGCTTCAATTCATCAGCATTTGTGGAACACTTCCTACATACACAGTACACATTGAATTTCAGTTTTTACCTAGGGGATGGGAAAACTAATAAGAAGCAACAAATTTGGGAGAACAGACTCCAATTTTCACAGGAAATCTTTCAGGTATCATTATCCATGTTTTAGTCACAATTATGGCTGTATTGTACAAGGCAATATCCCCATTTCACTTATAAGGAAAATGAAGTTTATAGATTCACACTCTTAGTACTTGCAAACCAAATCCTATCTACTTCACAGTTTCTCAGCATGAGTCCCAATTTTTGTCATAGAAAATACAGTCATCATAAGAATGAAGGCCTGCTAAGACAGGAGACCTGCATAGGCTGTAGAACTTTGAGCAGTGGACTTACTGGACTCCTAAAAAATAGGAGAGGCAGAATGAAGGAAAAGAAGATAGAACATTTGATTTTGCCAACAGTGCATTTTTCTTTAGCGCTATTGTCAACTGCACAGAACGCACTGCCTTTATATATCTACAGTTTAAATAATATTCTCACACAGCAATATGAACATTAATTATGTATACTATTTGTGTGGGCCGTGCATGTGGGATCTTAGTTCCCTGACCAGGGATCAAACAGATGAACCCTGCATTGGAAGCATGGAATCTTAAACACTGGATCACCAGGTAAGTCCCTAATAATGTGTATTTTAGATAGTGCTTTCTATGTGATACACATTGTTCTAAAATGCTTTCTATATAGTAATTCATTTAACCCTCTCAAACAATCTTATGAATTAGATACCATCATTATCCTCGTTTTATAGATTAGGAAATGAGGTGCAGGATGGTTAAGTAATATGTTCAGGGTCACACAGCAAGCAGCAGATCAGGGAGTTAAACCCAGGCAGTCTGATACCCAAATGCATTCTCTTCACCACATTATGCTGCCTTTCCTGTACTTACTCTTACAACACACCACACTGGCGAAATAAAACACACTGCTAATGACTGAGTTATCAGGACTTTTTGAAGACTGCAAAATTTACCTATCCTAGTTCAGTACTATAGCTCCAATTATCCCCTCATCTCCCACTAATTCGAAACTCTTCTCTTTAGTCTCTTGAAGGGAACTCAATCCTCATTCCTCATGTTTCCAATGTAGAAGGCCTTCCCTAGAGAAACACTCCTAGACTCTCTCCCTACCTACTCATCACTCTACATGAAAGGAAAATTGAGTTTACTTAGTGAACTTGGAAGAAAAAATGGGGCATATCTGCAATATGCTGCCTACATGAGACTCACTTCAGGGTGAAAGACATACACAGACCGAAAGGGAAGAAATAAAAAACAGATAGCTCAAGAAAATGGAAACAATAAGAAAGCAGGGGTAGCCATATTCACATCAGACAAAATAGATTTTAAAACGAAGATGATAAAAAAAAAAAAAACAAAGATGATAAAGGGATCAATGCAAGAAGATAACATTCTTGTTAACATAAATGCTCCAATAGAGAAGCACCTAAATATACATTTAAAAGAAATACTAACAGACATAAAGGGAGAAACTAACAATAATACAATAACAATAGACCTTAACACTCCATGACGATAATACAATAATAAAGGACCTTAACACCCCACTGACATCAATAGACAGATTATTCAGAGAAAAAACTCAGTAAGGCAATAGAGGTTCTAAATGACACAATCATTTGAACTTAACTGATATCTACAAAACACTATATCCAAAAAACCAGAAGACAGAGTCTTTTCAAGGACACATGGAACATTATCTAGAATAGATCACATATTAAGTCATAAAACAAGACTCAACGAATTTAAAAGGGTAGAAACTATTTCAAGCAGCTTTTATGACAAAAATTCTATGAAACCAGAAATCAATCACAGGAAGAAAAATTGGGAAAAAATGGACATATGGAAACTAAACAACATGCTACTAAAAACCCAATGAGTTCAACAAAGAAATCAAGACTTCCCTGATGGTCCAGTTGTTGAGAATCTGCTTCTAGTGCAGGGGGTGTGGATTTAATCCTTGGTCAGGAAACTAAGATCCCATATGCCATGGAGCAACTAAGGTTTTGAGCCACAACTAGAGAGTCTGTGTGCCACACAGAAGTTCCCCATGATGCAACGAAGATCCCGCATGCCACAACGAAGACCCAACCCAGCCAAACAAACAAATCAAAATGTATTCAAATTGGAAGGGAAGCAGTAAAATTGTCACTATTTGGATATAATATGATACTCTACATGGAGAACCCTAAAGTCTTCACACAAAAACTATTATAATTAATAAATGAATTCAGCAAGGTAGCCAAATATATAAATCTATTGTAGTTCTTTACACAATGAAAAAGAAAGTTTAAAAACAAGTTATCTCATTTATTGCATTAAAAATAGCCAGGAATAAACTTAAACAAGGAGGTGAAAGACTTATACACTGAAAATTACAAACACTGATAAAGGAAATTGAAAATAATTCAAAGACATGGAATGATAGTCCAGCTCTTGGATTGGAAGAATTAGTATTGCTAAAGTAAGTGGTCCCTCTTGAGAAATCTGTATGCAGGTCAGGAAGCAACAGTTAGAACTGGACATGGAACAACAGACTGGTTCCAAATAGGAAAAAGAGTACGTCAAGGCTGTATATTGTCACCCTGCTTATTTAACTTATATGCAGAGTACATCATGAGAAACGCTGGACTGGAAGAAACACAAGCTGGAATCAAGATTGCCGGGAGAAATATCAATAACCTCAGATATGCAGATGACAGCACCCTTATGGCAGAAAGTGAAGAGGAACTAAAAAGCCTCTTGATGAAAGTGAAAGAGGAGAGTGAAAAAGTTGGCCTAAGGCTCAACATTCAGAAAACGAAGATCATAGCATCTGGTCCCATCACTTCATGGGAAATAGATGGGGAAACAGTAGAAACAGTGTCAGACTTTATTTTTTTGGGCTCCAACATCACTGCAAATGGTGACTGCAGCCATGAAATTAAAAGACGCTTACTCCTTGGAAGGAAAGTTATGACCAACCTAGATAGTATATTCAAAAGCAGAGACATTACTTTGCCGACTAAGGTCCGTCTAGTCAAGGCTATGGTTTTTCCTGTGGTCATGTATGGATAGGGCTCCAAAATCACTGCAGATGGTGACTGCAGCCATGAAATTAAAAGACGCTTACTCCTTGGAAGGAAAGTTATGACCAACCTAGATAGTATATTCAAAAGCAGAGACATTACTTTGCCGACTAAGGTCCGTCTAGTCAAGGCTATGGTTTTTCCTGTGGTCATGTATGGATATGAGAGTTGGACTGTGAAGAAGGCTGAGCACCGAAGAATTGATGTTTTTGAACTGTGGTGTTGGAGAAGACTCTTGACGGTCTGTTGGAATGCAAGGAGATCCAACCAGTCCATTCTGAAGATCAACCCCGGGATTTCTTTGGAAGGAATGATGCTAAAGCTGAAGCTCCAGTACTTTGGCCACCTCATGCGAAGAGTTGACTCATTGGAAAAGACCCTGATACTGGGAGAGACTGGGGGCAGGAGGAGAAGGGGACGACCGAGGATGAGATGGCTGGATGGCATCATGGACTCAATGGACATGAGTCTGAGTGAACTCCAGGAGTTGGTGATGGACAGGGAGACCTGGCGTGCTGCAATTCATGGGGTCGCAAAGAGTTGGACACGACTGAGTGACTGAACTGAACTGAACTGACTGAAAGTAAGTGGTCAGTCTACCTAAAGCACTGCACAGATTTAATGCAATCCCTATCAAAATACCCATGACATTTTTTAAGAACTAGAACAAATAATCCTAAAATGTATATGGAACCACGAAAGGCCCAGAACTGCCAAAGCAATCCTAAGGAAAAAGAACAAAGCTGAAGGTATAACCCTACCAGATTTCAGACTTACTACAAAACCACAGTAACCAAAGTAGCATAGTATTAGCACAAAAACAGACATAAAGATAAATGGAATGGAATAGACAATCCAGAAATAAACCTACATACCTACTGTCAGCTCGTCTAAGCTGACAAAGGCAAGAATATACAATGAAGAGAAGACAGCCTCTTCAGCAAGCAGTGTTAGAAAAACTGGACAGCTATTTCTATCAATAAAATAACAGCACCATCCATAAAAATAAATTCAAAATGGCTTAAAGACCAACTACCACACATGACACCATAAAACTCCTAAAAGAGAACTAAGACAAAACATTTTTGGACATAAATCGTAGCAATATTTTCTTAGGTCAATCTCCTCAGGCCAAAAAAAAGAAATGAGACCTAATTGGTCAAAAGCTTTTGTACAGCAAAGGAAACCATTCACCAAACAAAAACACAACCTATGGAATGGGAGAAAAGATTTGTAAACAATGTGACCATCAAGGGCTTCATATTCAAAATATACAAAGAGCTCATACAACAGGTAGCAAAAAAACAAACAACCCAATCAAAACAGGGCAGAAGACCTAAATAGACATTTCTCCAAAGAAGGTATACAGATGGGCAACAGGCACACGAAAAGATGCTCAACTTCACTAATCATTGCAGAAATGCAAATCAAAACCACAATGAGATATCACCTCACATCAGTCAGAATGACTATCATCAAAAAGGCTACACACATAACAAATGCTGGAGAGGGTGTGGAGAAAAGGGAACACTATTGGTGAGAATGCAAATTGTTGTAGCCACTACTGAAAATCATATGGAGGCTCCTTAAAAAAAATAAATTCATATCATCAGTAATCCCACTCCTGGGTATATAATCAGAAAGGGCAAAAACTCTCATTCAAAATGATACATGCACTCCAGGGACCTCTCTGGTATCCAATGGCTAAGACTCTGTGCTCCCAATACAGGGGACCTGGGTTTGATCCCTCGTCGGGGAACTAGATCCCACATGTCACAACTAAGAAGAGTTCACATGCTACAACAAAGATCAAAGATCCCACATGCCAAAACTAACACCCAGCTCAATCAAACAAAGAAAGAAAAGTTTTTAACATAAAAAAAAAAAATACACACACTTCAATGTTCACAGCAGCACTATTTACAACTGTTTACAGCCAAGACATGGAAAGAACCCAAGTGCCCATCAATAGATGATTGACTTAAGATGTGGAATATATATATATATATACACAACAGAATATTACTATCATAAAAATAAGAATGAATGTTATGCCATTTTCATCAACATGGGTGGAACTGTAGAACACTATACTTAGTGAAGTCAGATAGAGAAATACAAATAAGCTATCACTTATATGTAGAATTTAAAAATAATGCAAATGAATCTATATACAAAACTGAAACAGAATCACAAACATAGAAAACAAACTTATGGTTACTAAAGGGGAAAGAAAGGAAAGGAGGGATAAATTAGGAACACGGGAGTAACAGGGATTAACTACTATAAATAAAATAATGTTACAAAATTTATTGTATAGCATAGGAAACTATATTCAATATCTTGTAATAACCTCTAACGGAATATAATCTGAAAAAATAAGAAACTGAGTAATTTAGCTGTAACCTGAAACTAACAGGATATTGTAAACCAACTATACTTTAATTTTAAAAAGAATAATTATAAATATAAGCACATGGGGTTTTTGTGTCTATGGAAGGAGGGAAATTTGACAACCTTCATTCATGTTGTCAAACATTGTTGCTAGGAGAATGAAATACTGTCCCTAAGACTCCTTTGAGAAAGGACAATAGAAAGCTTGTACCTGGTCTCTTCTGAACTTTGTCCTGTGTACATTTTTCCAGTGCTGATCTTAATCTTAATCCTTTCATTGTAATAAATTGTAACTATGGCTGCAGTCCATGAGGTCGCTAAGAGTCAGACATGACTGAGCGACTTCAATTTCTCTTTTCACCTTCATGCATTGGAAAAGGAAATGGCAACCCACTCCAGTATTCTTGCTTGGAGAATCCCAGGGACAGGGGAGCCTGGTGGGCTGCCGTCTATGGGGTCGCACGGAGTCAGACACGACTGAAGCGACTTAGCAGCAGCAGCAGCATGAATATAACAGCTTTGCTGGGTTCTGTGAGTACTTCTAGTGAATCACTGAACCTGAGGGTGGTCTTAGGGATCCGTGGACTACAGTTAGTGATTCCCAAAGCCATAATTCAACTATACACTAAGTATTTGCCAGGTTTTTCACTGACAGGTTACATGAATCTGAAATAACCAGATACTGACATAATCAGTTCCTTGGACTGAGAGGTCACCAATTAGTATATCCACCTGAAGAGGCTGGAGAAAGAATTAAGCCAGAAATAAGATCAACATTCAGAAAACTAAGATCATGGCATCCAGTCCCATCACTTCATGGCAAATAGATGGGGAAACAGTGGAAACAGTGGCTGACTTTATTTTGGGGGGGCTCCAAAATCACAGCAGATGGTGACTGCAGCCATGAAATTAAAAGACACTTACTTCTTGGGAGGAAAGTTATGACCAACCTAGACAGCATATTCTAAAGCAGAGACATTACTTTGTCAACAACGGTCCATCTAGTCAAGGCTATGGTTTTTCCAGCAATCGTGTATGGATGTAAGAGTTGGACTATAAAGAAAGCTGAGCGCAGAATTGATGCTTTTGAACTGTGGTGTTGGAGAAGACTCTTGAGAGTCCCTTGGACTGCAAGGAGATCCAACCAGTCCATTCTAAAGGAGATCAGTCCTGGATGTTCATTGGAAGGACTGATGTTGAAGCTGAAACTCCAATACTTTGGCCACCTGATGAGAAGAGCTGACTCATTTGAAAAGACCCTGATCCTGGGAAAGATTGAGGGCAAGAGGAGAAGGGGACGACAGAGGATGAGATGGTCAGATGACATTACCGACTTGATGGACATGAGTTTGGGTAAACTCTGGGAGTTGATGATGGACAGAGAGGCCTGGAATGCTGTGGTTCATGAGGTCGCAAAGAGTTAGACACAACTGAGCAACTGAACTGAACTGATGATCAATAATTTCAAGAATACCTTCTTCCTCAATTTTTTTTCTTAATGGGTTGTTCATTAATTTATTTTTAAAGAAATCATTTTGCCAGCTCTTCTTCTGTTTTAATATTTGGTAATCCTTGAAACATCCAGAGATTCTTCGAAAAATAAATTAGCTGCTAATACTCTACTTCTCTGACATAAGTCAAAATTAATAGGAATAGATTACTCTTCATTACCTTCTTTAGTAGAAAACTGACCTTGCATCTTTTTAGCAGAGTAAGAATAGGGGTTATCATTTCAAAAATCATTATTCTGAACCCTTTAAACAATTAATCAGAAAAACACACTCTCTGCTTTGAAAGAGCTTCTACACAAAAGACATCAACAAAAGGGCAAATAATAAAACTGGAAATCATAAAAAATAAAAACGATGATCATTACCCAAGCTCTTTAGTTTGTGCATTAACCTTTTCAGCTTTACTGCTGCTATAAAACCTTAGAGAAGAAATCCTGAGTTTTCTTTCTTGAACCATGATTCCCTGAACTGTGATTTCCTGAACCTATGCTATATAAGCCAGATGTTGAGTTTATAAAATATTACATGTGAAAATATTGAAAGAACACTGATAATACATAAGACAAAAGTGAAATATATAAAAACCTCCAATATTTTAAAGCAAAATATCAGGCTCTTAATTACCTTGGAAATCCACTGCATTTAGGAATTCTAGCTTTATCCCATATGAATATTTGGAAATTATTCAGATGATAATTTAAAGCAAGGTATTATCATTAAAAAGAAAATAACAGCTGTACCAAGCAACAACCAGAGCCATCTCATCTTAGAATCTGAACTTATAAAATGAACATTTCAAGGAAAAGCAGGTTTATAAAGGCCTTTTGTTGACAATGAGAGTGAAAAAGCTGGCTTAAAATTCAACATTCAAAACACCAAAATCATGGCATCCAGTCCCATCACTTCATGGCAAACAGATGGGGAAACAGTGACAGGCTTTTTCTTGTGCTCAAAAATCACTGCAGATGGTGACTGCAGTCATGAAATTAAAAGATGCTTGCTCCTTGGAAGAAAAGCCATGACCAACCTAGACAGCATATTAAAAAGCAGAGACGTTACTTTGCCAACAAAGGTCTGTCTAGCCAAAACTATGGTTTTTCCAGTAGTCATGTATGGATGTGAGACCATAAAGAAGGATGAGTGCCAAAGAATTGATGCTTTTGAACTGTGGTGTTGGAGAAGATGCTTGAGAGCTCCTTGGACTGCAAGCAGACCAACCAGTCAATCCTAAAAGAAATCAGCCCTGAATACTCACTGGAAGGATTCATGCTGAAGCTAAAGCTCCAATATTTTGGCCACCTGATGTGAAGAGCTGACTCACTGGGAAAGACCCTGATGCTGGGAAAGACTGAAGCCAGGAGGAGAAGGGGACGACAGAGGATGAAATGGTTGTTTGGCATCACCGACTCAATGGACATGAGTTTGAGCAGACTCCAGGAGATAGTGAAGGACAGGGAAGCCTGGCATATTGAAGTCCATGGGGCCGCAAAGAGTCGGACACAACTGAGCGATTGAACAACAACAAATGACAGTAATTTATCTAAATGGGATCTGGGTTATTAAAAAATGTTAGTCACAAGACACTTTCATAAAACAGAAATAAAGATTGAGAGAAAGAAAATGATAATCTACCATATACATTACTAGAACATGACCATCTAATCAATGGATTAATTTTACAAAGAATAATCTCAGGCTTTTATTACTGATTTCTAAAGGCAATCCACTCCAGTATTCTCGCCTGAAAAATCCCTTGGACAGAGGAACCTGGCGGGCTATAGACCACCAGGTCACAAAGAGTTGGACATGACTGAGCAATTAAGCACACACAGCACACACAAAGGTAAAATTCAATACTCTATCAGGGAAAAACTGTCTATAATAGAGTTTGGGCATTAACATTAAATATCAATTAATTGACACAGATGCCTAGTGTGCACCTCACTTTTGCAAGGAGAAAATCTTCAAATGTTAATTTGACTCGTGATTTAAAGTACCAACACTCTGGTTGGTCTTTAAATCTAAGTTTTAAAAAAGAAGAGGAGGGAAGGGATGAAATAGAATCTGAAAGTTTAAACTGGATGAGGGAAAAATGGCTAAGACAGATTTAAAAAAAAAAAAAGATCACAAGCAGAAACTAAAGAAACGAAACTCAGAGAGAAGCTGCCTCTGAACATCACACAAATTTTTCTCTGTGATGACAAATTCCTGGCTTCAGAACTGAGCTACATCATGCTGTAGACAACCAAAAACACACATTTATAGCTGAGTAATTAATGGGACATTTTAATTCAACTGAACAATTGTTAACCACCTCTCAGCAAGGATGTGCAAGGCCCAATAAGTATTAACAGTAAGTAAATGATGCATGTAATGCCCTTTCTAGGTGTCTCTTTAGGAAGTTTTATCATTTTAGCCATGCTGGTAATACTCCAAACATTTCTGGAACTTCTTTAGAACTTCTTTTCAGTCAGTATACAAATCAATACAAACTTTACAGTTTATATTGTATTATAGTTGATGGCTAGTACTAAAACCTGTCTCCAGGCCCTTTGACTACTCCCATAGTAAAAATATTTGGTTTTGTACTGGAATCAACTCCATACTCAGAAGTTGATAATTACCCACCATCAAGGAAATCTGAATTACTACACCTCAAATCCTGGAGGCAGATTAAAAGGGATTTCTACAAAAATTTGGAAGAATAAATTTACAAGCTTCCAAAAGTAAACAAAGAAAATGGCAGTGAATAGGATCATCTTAATTTTGACCCACCTAAGCAGAGGGAATTCTACAGTGGACAACATATCTGACTGAAAGAGATTGTTTTACTGGAAACTCTCAAAGCCTTGATATCTGCAACTGACCAAAGATATTCAGAAGCCTAAAAACAAAACCTGGTGTATGTGTGTGAGGGTGCTGCGAGGAGGAGGTTCGATGCACCTCACAAATTCTCTCATTATTCTCTTTTAGTGCTGTCAAAACTGGTACTACTCACACTTAAGTGCACTGAAAGCCAACTCATAGGACAAACGCTGAAAGGATTCATCCTCGGATTCGGTTGAGGACGGCAAGGGCTCATTCCCATACTTTATTAAGGCTTTCTCTGGTGACTTTTCGAGTCTAGTGCCCTGGAAAATGTTCGCTGCCAGAATGTAAACGGAGTCCGGATAGCCAGTTTTTTCGGGTGAACCAGTGGAGCTGTTTTCGCTGCAGGCTGGGTCACCAGACAGTGCCAGCGAAGAGAGCTGGGAGATTCAGCGGTTGTTTCTTCCAAAAACTCCAGTTCATTTGCGGAGTTAAACATGTTTGCCCCCCTGACTGTCCTAGGTAACTCAAGCTTGAATTACAATTCAGATGTTCCGGGAAGTGGTTTTCCTTGTTCAAGCATCGTCTCTGTGAAAATAAAGGATTATCCTGGTTAAACCACTATTTCCGCAGGACCACACTTGGTGACCCACCTCGTGTGGCCCTAGAGACCCAGCGGCCATTCCCTGGCCGCCCCGAGCATCCCTTACTTCAAGCCGGGAAACCTCCACACACTCACAAAGGGAGAGGGGTGGAGACGGCTCCGAATGGCCTCCGAAGCTACGAGACCTTAACCGAGGCCCGTTTGGCTGCAGAGCTCCCCCAAGAGCCGCACCTGCGGCCCGTCGGGCGCTCCCTTCACTGGCTCCCGCGAGCCCTCCCTTACCGCAGAGGGCGGATGTTCCCGGGGCTTTGGGAACAGAGACGCGGCAGCCGCAGCACTTCGGGCACCGGGGGCTTGAATCTCACACAGTGCCCTCGGGGGCCCCGGGACTGCAGGGCTGCCGCGGTGGTCCGCGCAGGCAGTTTGGTTCAAATGAGCTTCTCCCACCCGCCGGGGTCGGGGCAGGGGGGTCGCAACCCCCGGCTCTGGCTTCGCTCGGGTTCCTGAGGGAGGATGCGCCTCAGGGCTTCGCCCGCCCGCACGGTCGTCTTCACGAATGCGGCAGCTGAGCCGGGTAGAGCACGAGGCTGGTGGGCCCGCCGGCTCCGGCCGCGGAAAGGTAGGCCTCCCCCGTCTGCGGCAGTCCGCCGGCCCAGGACCCAGGTCTCCGTGGCAACCAAGGGTGCGACGAGGGGGGAGGGAACGCTGCCGGAGGGCAGTTCCCGCGGGATTTGGCCAGCGCTTCCTTTCCTTCTTGAGTTGATCCTCCTCTCTCACCCCGGACACCTGTGCCAGCCCCGCCTCACGTTGAAGGCCCCTGCATAATTGGACTGCGCAGCCCTGAAGATCCTCGACTTCCCCAGAGTCCGAGTGACCCTTCTTCTCCAACTTGTCCCCTGTGATCTCCTTGAAAGCAAGAATTTTGTATTGCTGAGAACACCCAGTTTAGCGGATTAGCGGGCACGCAGGAAATGTTAAAACAGCTCAGTGTAGAACTATTGAAGAAAAAAAAAAGGTAAAAAAACAGACGAGTCGACTGTATTTCCACGCTTTTTAGAACAATAGATATCACAGATAACACATTAGATGGACCCTTCCAGGACTGACTGTGCTGGTGGACTAAGTCCACCACTTAGTCGTGGTGGACTCTGTGACCCCATGGACTGTAGTCCTCCAGTCTCCTCTGTCCATGGAATTTTCCAGGCTAGTATACTGTACTGGAGTGAGTTGTCATTTCCTTGTCCAGGGGATCTTCCCAATCGAGGGATGGAATCTCCTCCCCGTCTTCCGTTTCCCTAAATTGCAAGCAGATTCTTTACCCGCTCAGCCACTGGTGAAGCCTTCCAGGGCAAGTTGTGTAAAGGTCTTTGCCAGCCTCCTTCCCAGGAGCTGCCTGCAAAGAAAGATGTTGCTGGAATAGGCCTACAAACAAGCAAATTCACACCCCTCAAAGTATAGAATGGAACTGGGGATATATATAAACTTCCCCCAAAGGGTTTTAATATGCTACTTTAATTTTTGAGTGTCCTGGAGAAAAGTCTGCATCCTAACTCATCAAAGAAAAACCAGCTGTGCTCAAGTTTTAAAGGTAGTGGAAAAATACTTTAATTTCTAGAATAAAAACCGAATGACTGAGATTTAAATTTTAAGTTTATTGCATCTTAAGCGTTTCATTGATTGCCTGTTAACCTGTCTCAAAAGTGCATGTTCTAAAACTGGAGAAAAAGAAAAGGTTGCTTTTTTCCTCTACTGTATACCATTTGTGTTGCTGCTTTGAAACTTCTCCAACAGACTTCAATAGGTAGTTTTTGAGAGTTTCAATAGCTCTCAAATTTTCCTTATGGTACGATTCAGTGAAGAGATGCAAATATGAATATATGAAGATCATGGATGAATAACATGTATGTACTTCACATTTCTTGCCTGGTTTCGAAAAGTCCTAGGTTTTAAAACAGAAATGGGCATTGGATTGTGCAACTTGACAAATTACTTTTCAAGTTTTAAGTGAAAAAAATCATGAAATCATTTTAAAAATAAGATTTTATTTTACTGAAAATAAAATAGATGCTAATATCTACTTAAAGAAAAATCTGCTAGATACTTGGTCTCCATTTTCTATATGAAGCAAAAACCAAAGCCTACAAGTTGAATGAAGTTCTTCATTTTGGACTGAGATCAAAGTCACAGGAAAATCTTGCAAGTGCAAGCCCAAAATTCAGCAAGAAGTATGGTAAATATACTTGAGTAAATACCTTATTTGCTGCTGGTAGGGAATCTCAAATTTTGTTCATCTTCTTTGTAGAAGTGGTCCAATCTGGAAAAGAAACACAATTTATGTAACTAAGATCAGTATCGGAGAAGGCAATGGCACCCCACTCCAGTACTCTTGCCTGGAAAATCCCATGGACGGGGGAGCCTGGTGGGCTGCAGTCCATGGGGTTGGCTATGAGTCGGACAGACTGAGTGACTTCACTTTCACTTTCATGCATTGGAGAAGGAAATGGCAACCCACTCCTGTGTTCTTGCCTGGAGAATCCCAGGGACGGAGGAGCCTGGTGGGCTGCCGTCTATGGGGTCGCACAGAGTCGGACACGACTGAAGCAACTTAGCAGCAGCAGCAAGATCAGTATGGTCACTCAAGAGATTCTAAATTGTGTTCGCTGGTTCTTTCTCCCTGTGTTAAACAGAAAGGGCTAGACTTCGGCATTTGGTTTATTATATGTGTAACCTTAGGCAAGTCCTTACATCCCTCAGCTTCCGTTTCTAGACGTATAAGGTGGACTGAATAATAATGCTGCCTTTGAGGAGGTTTGTGAGTATTTAGTGGAATGATGTATGTCAAGATTGTCTGGAAAGTATAAGTTCCTCCTTTCCGCTTCTATTGTTAAGAAGGGGAGAATGGTTATTGGAGACAATTAGTAGCAATTTGCTACAAATTTGTTTGCCCTGACCCCATCACACACCAGTTACCTCACTCCCATTATTCTCAATGTGGAGTCTCCCCTACTTTATGTTCCCATAATATTTAGTGTATGTATATGTGCATTCATTCATTCATTTATCAGATATATATTAATTCTTACCATGTGCCTCACACTTTCCTCAGTCCTAAAGGTTAAAAAAAAAAAGTATAGAATGATCGGGGACCTTATTCTCAGGAAATTAATGGATATGTATACTTGTATTTTGAGACACTTTATTTTTTATTGTATATATTTATGTATATCTCTGTATTTCCCACTTCTGCCATCCTTACTTGCACAACCTGAACATTACAAACACTCTATAAAATAGTTTTATTGTGTCTTTTAAGTTTTATTATATCTTTTATTCCCAGAAAGAGCAAAATATCACTCTTTCACATGCACAGATTATAAATATGAAGGTGTCTTTTAGGGTCATGGTATATTTTATTATGCATCACACAATACATAATATGATCTGTGGAAAATGTGGGATAAAAAGCTAGCTATAAACTTTAAAATACTATTGTTTTTCAAATATAGTTTGAGTAGCTCTTGTTTGGTTTTTTGTTTGTTTTTTTTTAAAATGATATATCAATGTGACAACTCACTGTATTAAAAACAAGATTTAATGAGAGTCTTTATCCCCATAGTAAAGCTTAGGCCAACAGTTGTGGGTTTTAGTGAATTCGTGATTACTATTTACTCTAACCCTGCCTCCTTACCTTTCCTAGTTTATGGGCTCATTGTGTATTGGAGGGGAGGACTAGAGGGAAGCATATCAAATCTCAGTGAGCACTCTACAAAAGTAACCAGAGAGATAGGTATGTGGATTCAGCTGTTGGGAAAGCACGTATGAAAAAATACAGTATTTGTTTAAACTGCACTCTGTAATATGATCAGAACATTAAGTCAGAGATGATGTAGAAAATTAAAGGTTAGTTACCTGGAGCTTTCTGCAAAGGAACTTAAGGAGTAATTTTCTTTCCCCAGGGGGTAGAGTATTTTAAATATTTGTAAATTGACATTCCTTGTATTTGAATCTGAGTAGCTCCTGTATGTTAGTCAAGTACGTATTCAGAAAACATTTGCTCTATGTCTCCATTTCCTTTGCTGCCCTGCAAATACGTTCATCAGTACCATCTTTTCAGATTCCATATATATGCGTTAATATATAATATACCCATGGTTGATTTATGTTGATGTATGGCAGAAATCAACACAATATTGTAAAGCAATTATCCTTTAGTTAAAATAAATAAATTAAAAAATAAATTAAAAAACAAACATAAAAAAATAAAAACACATTTGCTCACTTGCTTCAGTTTGATCTGGGCATAAAAAGTTGTGCTCAGTTCCACTGCAACTTGTTATAGAAATGTACAAAGTGTATGAAACAAAGAATTTTAACTTATGTTCTTAAACATCATAGCACAATTTATCATTATGGCTACTGAGAAATAGTAGTACTGATTTTTTTTTTGTACAATAATTTTTTCCCGTAATCTTTTTTATTTGACACAGCTATCTAGTGTTCCAGCCTGCTGCTGCTGCTAAATCGCTTCAGTCATGTCCCACTCTGTGTGACCCCACAGACGGCAGCCCACCAGGCTCCTCTGTCCCTAGCCTGGGTCTAAGCTTTTCCCAACTCTGAACTTTAGAGCTGATAGATACTGAAATAGCCCATTCCAGAGGGGGAACAAGGGATAGATAACCCAAGAAGGCAGGAAACTCACTTTGAGGTAAAGAGTGTCAATCTTCTGATGGTGTGTGTGTTGATGTGAAGGAGTACTTTGCATTATTCAAGTGTTTCCTATCCTAGTCCTTTTGGAAACTTGTTTCAAGCAACTTGAAATGCAAAGATCCTTTTGGGAAAATCGAAATATGATCGTGGGTTCTTTACTACAAGACAGTCAAAGATTAACCAGAAGAGCCATAACCGTTTGCCGAGACGGGGAATATCTTCCTTAATTTGGAAGCAGCAGAAGATTGGATGGAGCAAAGAGTATTGAAGGGTAGGCAAGTGAAAAAGAACAAAAGTCCAATTGAGCAAAAGTGCCATTAGGAATAACTTTGAGATTCAGAAGCCAAAAATGACAACAACTAAGGAGGAGTTTGTTACCTAAGACTCAGGAGGAAAAGAAGATTCGGGAGACTTGTAACCCTAGCCCTTGATTGTTCTTGTGGCCTAAGAGAATCAAGGGTTACAGCAGACAACCATTGTAATAAAATTTTTATAAAATTTATTGTATAATAAATTTATTACAACCATTGTAATAAATTTCAGCCATACAGTAGTTTCCCAGAGTTAGTCATTCAAACACCACATTCATGAATTATTTTTACATATTCATATACTACCATTTATATTACTTACTCAGTATTTTATTTTAACTCAGAATCATGGCTTTTCTTAAATAGAAAACTTGTACATGGAAAATCATAATCATTTGCCATAAATGAAAATAACCACAACAAAAGCAAAATAACACTATTAAATTCTAGTTAGAAATGGTTATAGCAAAGCTCTAGGCTTGAGGTTGACTGTTCTTGAGGAAAATGGGTGGGCTTCTTGGTGGCTTACTGGTAAAGAATCTTCCTGCCAATGCAGGAGACAGGGGTTCAATCTCTGATCCAGGAGGATCCCACATGCCACAGAGCAAATAAACCTATGTACCTTAATAGAAAGAAAGAGGAGAAAAAGGAAGATGGGCAATGTTAGCAAGGTGTTAAACACCAGTATAAATGACACTTTTCTCCTTGACAGAGGGAATAAAAGAATTAGATAAAGCAACTTTCTCATTGTGTGTTTGTTTTTCAACACTAGGCTGGCATACCACTTCAAATCATTTCCCATACTTGGGGAAATACCATGTTAAGAGATTTGAATTCAAGAATTAGAGAAACAATGCTGTCTGAAATAAGAGGAAGAAAATGCAAGAAATTTGAAATTGATCAAAAAAGAATTAGAAGGACCTAATGGCACAGTGGAAACAGTGTCAGACCTTATTTTTGGGGCTCCAAAATCACTGCAGATGGTGATTGCAGCCATGAAATTAAAAGACGCTTACTCCTTGGAAGGAAAGTTATGACCAACCTAGATAGCATATTAAAAAGCAGAGATATTCCTTTGCCAACAAAGGTCCATCTAGTCAAGGCTATGGTTTTTCCAGTGGTCATGTGTGGATGTGAGAGTTGGACTGTGAAGAAGGCTGAGCACCGAAGAATTGATGCTTTTGAACTGTGGTGTTGGAGAAGACTCTTGAGGGTCTGTTGGAATGCAAGGAGATCCAACCAGCCCATCCTAAAGGAAACCAGTCCTGGGTGTTCATTGGAAGGACTGATGCTGATGCTGAAACTCCAATACTTTGACCACTTCATGAGAAGAGTTGACTCATTGGAAAAGACCCTGATGCTGGGAGGAATTGAGGTCAGGAGGAGAAGGGGATGACAGAGGATGAGATGGCTGGATGGCATCACCGACTTGATGGACATGAGTTTGGGTGAACTCCGAGAGTTGGTGATGGACAGGGAGGCATGGCGTGCTGCAATTCATGGGGTTGCAAAGAGTTGGACATGACTGAGCAACTGAACTGAACTGAACTGAACTGAATGGCACAGTTGTAGTGGGACTTTGAAACCAGAGTCAGAAGACCTGATTTTTAGTCTTAATGTGTGTGTGTGTTCAGTCACTCAGTCATGTCCAACTCTTTGCAGCCCTATGGACTGTAACCCTCCAGACTCCTCTGTCCATGGGATTTTCCAGGCAAAAATTCTGGAGTGAGTTGCCATTTAGTTGTGTAATCCTAGGCAAATCTCTTCGTTCTTTCTATTTCTTCTTTGACCTGTTCAAATCAAGCTTCCCTGGTGGCTAAGTGGTAGAGAATCCGCCTGCAGGAGACACAGGTTTAATATCTGGGTTGGGAAGATCCCCTGGAGGAGGGCATGCAACCCACTCCAGTATTCTTGCCCGGAGAATCCCGTGGCCAGAGGAGCCTGGTGGGCTGCAGCCCATGGGGTCACAAAGAGTTGGACAGACTGAAGCAACTTGGAACCGCTTGCATGCTCAAGTCTGTGGTTTATCTACTAAGAAAAAAGTGAGTGGGGAAGGATTTAATGAGCCTGAAAAGATTGGCAGTTTATAGAGGAAAGATATTTAAATATCTATTTTAATATTTACCTAATATCTGTTTAAAATATCCATTTAAAAGTTTATTTTGACAAAAAATGCAGAAATGGAAGGATCAAAAAACAAAGATATACAACGTATAGAAAACAAATAGAAAAATGATTGATATAAATTCTCTCTAACCTGTATTTACATTAAATGTAAAGGGGTTAGTAAAGTGGATTTAAAAGTCCAACTATAAGCTGGCTGCAAAAGATTTAAAGATTCAAATGGATTGAAAGATTCAAATGGATTGAATGAAAGGATGGGAAACTATAGCTCTGCAAATAGAACCAAGAGAGCCATCAGAGACTGGCTATACTATTATCAAACAAAATAGACTTTAAGATAACAGTTTCTATAATATGTTTTTCTTAGAAAACATACTTGAATATATCAATACACTCTGGCATTTGCAATTTTACTAACATTTGTTAGTAAATTTGTGGCATGTCAAAAAACTCCGTTGAATCAGTGATTTCATTGGGAGCATTAGATATATATTTTGGGTAACAGTACAGCATGTGTGAAGTGGTATCAACTAATACATATAAAATAAACTACGAGGATATATTACACAACATGGAAAATATAGTTAACATTTTATGATAATTATAAATGGAATATACTTCTCTGATAGCTCACTTGGTAAAGAATCCACCTGGAATGCAGGAGACCCTGGTTTGATTCCTAGGTCAGGAAGATCCAATAGAGAAGGGATAGGCTACCCTATCCCTGAGTATTCCTCAGCTTTTCTTGTGGCTCAGCTGGTAAAGAATCTGCCTGCAATGAGGGAGACCTGGGTTCAATCCCTGGGTTGGGAAGATCCCCTGGAGAAGGGAAAGGCTATCCACTCCAGTATTCTGGCCTGAAGAATTTCATTAACTGTAAGTCCATGGGGTTGCAACTTGAACACGGCTGAGCAATTTTCAAGTGGAATACAACTTTTTAAAATTGTGAATCACTACATTGTACACATGTAACTTATATATCAACTATACTTCAGTTTTTTTAAGTACAAATTTAAAAAACAGAGCTCACGCCTCAATGCAACTCCACAGACTGTGACCCACCAGGCTCCTCTCAGTTCAGTTACTCAGTTGTGTCTGACTCTTTGTGACTCCGTGGACTGTAGCACACCTGGCTTCCCTGTCCATCACAAACTCCCAGAGCCTACTCAAACTCACGTCCATCACGTCGGTGATGCCATCCAACCATCTCATCCTCTGTCACCCTCTTCTCCTCCTGCCTTCAGTCTTTCCCAGCATCAAGGTCTTTACCAATGAGTCTGTTCTTCACATCAGGTGGCCAAAGTGTTGGAGTTTCAGCTTCAGCATCAGTCCTTCCAGTGAATATTCAGGACTGATTTCCTTTAGGATGGACTGGTTGGATCTTCCTTGCAGTCCAAGGAACTCTCAAGAGTCTTCTTCAACACCACAGTTCAAAAACATCAATTCTTTGGCGCTCAGCTTTCTTTATCCATGGGTTCCTCTATCCATGGGATTTTCCAGGCAAGAATACTGAAGTGTGTTGCCATTTTCTTCTCCAGGGGATCTTCCTGATGCAGAGATTGAATCCACATCTCCTGCACTGCAGGTGGGTTCTTTACCACTGAACCATGGAGGAATCCAGAGAGACTCAATGCTAGAATATTCTAGCAAATCAGACTGCATGAAAGAGGTAAAAGTTTAGTTTTCATGGAGATCTTTGCCTTAAAGCTCAGGATACATAATTTAATTGGTATGAAATTCCTTTGTGAAATGTCAGAGTCACTTTACACTGAAATTGTATATGTCGCCTTAGCATTTAAATGCTTGAGCAAATATAAAAGAAAGATATTAAAAATGATTTTTTTTCATTTTAATTCTAAAGTTAAGGATTATAAAGAATCATATGAAATGGCTGGAAAGGAATTTTATGTTTTCATGTAACTAAGTAAAAATTCCCATCTCCCCACCCCCCAACAAATTAACCCACCCACAACAGACCTTAAATGAGTAAACACTCATAACAACAAAAACCCTGAAACAATGACTCACTAGGGTTGTGTGTACTATTTTAAACTAGATTTAGGGAGCCATCTGCTGGTAAATTGATGAGCTGTCTGATTTTTTTTTTTTAAAGAATAGAGTTGCCAGATCATTTACAAAATGCTCAGTTACATTTGAGAATTCCATGGACTGTATAGTCCATGGGGTCGCAAAGAGTTTGACTTCTACTTTCTTTTACTGAGTGAATTTTACTTTCTTTCACTTCAGTTAAATTTGAATTTCAGATAAACTACAAATAATTATTTTAGCATAAATATGTGAGGGCCGTACTTCATATTCCAACACTACTTCGTTTTAAGTTTATAATTATACTCTTTTAAGTGATTCAGAAAAGGTTGTCTTGAAATCCAGATACTATGATTATTTAGGAATGTGTGTGTGTGTGTTAGTTGCTCAGTCGTGTCTGAGCAAAGTAATGTCTCTGCTTGTNTTATTTACTAAAGCCCTTTCTTCAGCCAGAAAAAGAACAGGATATAATTTGCAAGAGATGTGTATAAGAGACAGCTGTGGGAGAGGGAGAGGGTGGGATGATCTGGGAGAATGGCATTGAAACATGTATAATATCCTATAAGAAACAAATCGCCAGTCTAGGTTCAATGCATGATACAGGATGCTTGGGGCTGGTGTACTGGGATGACCCAGAGAGATGGTGTGGGGAGGCAGGTGGGAGGGGGGTTCAGGATTTGGAACACGTATACACCCGTGGTGGATTCATGTTGATGTATGGCAAAACCAATACAGTATTGTAAAGTAAAATAAAGTAAATAAATAAATAAAATTTTTTTTTAAAAAAAAGCATCAATTCTCTGGCTCTCAGCTTTCTTCACAGTCCAGCTGTCACAACCATACATGACTACTGGAAAAACCATAGCCTTGACTAGATGGACCTTTGTTGGCAAAGTAATGTCTCTGCTTTTGAATATGCTATCTAAGTTCGTCATAACATTCCTTCCAAGGAGTAAGTGTCTTTTAATTTCATGGCTGCAATCAATCTGCAGTGATTTTGGTGCCCCAAAAAATAAAGTATGACACTGTTTACACTGTTTCCTCATCTATTTCCCACGAATTGATGGGACCAGATGCCATGATCTTCGTTTTCTGAATGTTGAGCTTTATGTCAACTTTTTCACTCTCCTCTTTCACTTTCATCAAGAGGCTCTTTAGTTCCTCTTCACTTTCTGCCATAAGGGTGGTGTCATCTGCATATCTGAGGTTATTGATATTTCTCCCAGCAATCTTGATTCTAGCTTGTGCTTCTTCCAGTCCAGTGTTTCTCATGATGTATTCTGCATATAAGTTAAATACGCAGGGTGACAATATACAGCCTTGACGTACTCCTTTTCCTATTTGGAATCAGTCTTTTGTTCCATGTCCAGTTCTGACTGTTGCTTCCTGACCTGCATATAGGTTTCTCAAGAGGCAGGTCAGGTGGTCTGGTATTCCCATCTCTCTCAGAATTTTCCACAGTTTATTGTGATCCACACAATCAAAGGTTTTGGCATAGTCAATAAAGCAGAAATAGATGTTTTTCTGGAACTCTCTCCCTTTTTCCATGATCCAGCAGATGTTGGCAATTTGATCTCTGGTTCCTCTGTCTTTTCTAAAACCAGCTTGAACATCTGGAAGTTCATGGTTCACATATTGCTGAAGCCTGGCTGGAGAATTTTGAGCATTACTTTCCTAGTATGTGAGATGAGTGCAATTGTGCAGTAGTTTGAGCATTCTTTGGCATTGCCTTTCTTTGGGATTGGAATGAAAACTTCAATATAGCCAAATTGATGTCCAAATATACTAATATGATTTAACAATGTTTAATAAAGTCATGTTATCCCCAAATGAAGAAAGCTGAAAGTAAAAGTCTCCCAGAAATGACTATAGTTGTTATGTTGCTGTATTCTTTCCAGATTATTCTCTATACATTTACTGGCTTTTTATTAAAATAGAATTAGATTATGCTAGCTGTTCTACAACTTCCTGTCTTCATTTGACATTTCGTAAACATTTTTCAGGAACTTTAGATGCAGAATTGTCCCAATGTTAACCTCAAAGTACTTTTCCATTTTCTGGCCATACTGAAAGTTATTTAAGCATACCTATTAAAGGGTGGCTGAATGCAGCTAGAGGCTGAGAAGTGCCAATGTCTACTCTTTATAATCCAACAAGTTTGTTATTTCACAAGCTAAGTCATTTGTGATGTTGAAGGCAATCAAAGCATTTTTGAAATATCTTTCAAATATCCAGTCTTTGAAAATATCTTCAATCTCTTTCCAGTCCCTGGCCACCACCTTCTGTTACCTGCCTTTCAGATATTTTGCAACCTTAATTATTATTTTCCTATCATCTACTCCTCCACTCTGCTTTTTTTGATAAATCTCAATTATCTTCTTACTCTAAAGTGCTTTTACTGTACATGTCAAGCACTCTGGATTGAATGTGACATGGCCAATTTATTCTAAAAGAGCATCAGAATTTTTTTTTTAATTTCCTCTCCTTCTAAACTGTTAGGAGGGAGGATGTTTCTTCTTAACCCTAGTGCTTCTATATACATCATCCTTGTTCCCCCCATCTCTCCAGGAAGAGAGGTTGGAATACACTTAAATGTACTGATGGTTGCAAAAATGCCACCAAGTGCACACTTTTAACACAATTAGACCCAGTACTCCATTTACCTTATCTATTCAAAGCAATCTGACTGTTTTTTTTCTTTTTTTCTTTTTTTTGGCTGCTTGGCATGTGGGATCCTAGTTCTCTGACCAGGGATAGAACCTGCGCCCCCTGCAGTGAGAGCTTGGCTTCTTAACCACTGGACCACCAGGGAAGTTCTGACATATTTCACAATAGATGCCTGAGCCAGCCAAGTGCCTCTAAAACATGCTGCTCCACCCACAGATCAAACTGATTCCTGTTGCAGTGATTTGGCTATCAATTCCAGATTTTAATTACCTAAATTTTGTACCTTGGACAGGTCCCTTCATGTTTCTATTATGGATGCAATATCTATCTGCCTGGCTTCAGATTTGGGTTTGTGATTGAGGCTTATTCTCCTCTCTACACATAGAACAGATGGACTTCAGTGCGTCATCTCAGGTACCAACACTAAGCCTTCAAACCCCAACCTAGAGCAGTGTGGACCTGAAAGACTGGCTTTCTTTCAAGGACAACTAGTATGCCACTTACTATGTATAAAAACGATTCTAGTCCCATCTGATAATCCATTCAGTCTCTGCTTTGAAGAGTCAACAATTGAATGAAATCAAACTGTAAAGTGTATTACAGCTCTAATCGTAATACAGATAAGAATGTATTTAGGATTTTCTCTGTCTTAGATATGTCT